>VZRQ01010609.1:160051-182683 GCA_013397975.1 Machaerirhynchus nigripectus | reverse complement strand
AAGTGTTCTGCATTTTATCCTTCTTCAACTGGTCCTCAACCTCCACCTTCCTGACACTGTATTTATCAAATTAACAACGCTATTGGCTATCAGACATCTTTCCCACACAAACTGCTGAGCCACAACGACATCACCTCTGTGTTCTTTGCTCAGTGTCTCCAAAATCTGTTTTCCACACATTGNATTTTCAGATTCCTAGCTGTGACACGGAAATATAAAAAAAAATTAATATAAAATTAATTGTTTGACTGAAGGGTTTTGTTTGTTTGGTTTTTTTTAAATGCACTTCAAAAATAGATTCAATTTCTATTACTGGGTCTCAAAAATGGAGCTCTTGGACACTTCTCAATGGAATCAGAGACTAGAATTCTTATATATTGAGTCCAACAGCTGAACAATCTATCTTATTTAATAATGAACAAAAACAGCTTCAGTTTCAATTACATTTTTATATGACAACTATCAAGTCTGAAAGTGTACTTTGCCAACTGTAATAGAAATGTGGATTCACCAAAAATGAAACGTTTCCTACATTTAGCACATTGTTAATCCCATTCTGTTTTGAACCTCTAAATCACACCAAAATAAATTTCCCCCTTCTAAATACAAATACACACTAATAGTTGCCCTACCTTGTCTTCAACAATCTAGTATTATTCAATTTAAAATAATAGTCAATGTATATTTGGCCCTGAAAAAATAGAAGCAGTGACTTTTCAAAGGCCATGGTTCTTTCATACCTCACAGTAAGAAAAGAAAACAAGACTCAGACAGCCTGGCTTGCATGTCAGGCTGCAAGCCCACCTACTGAAAACCAACTTCATCTAAAAATTCATTCCAGCCACAATTTATTTCCCTCAAAGTTACTAGCAGCAAATATACACAGTTGCAAATTGTATTTCAGGTTAATAAATGTGAGTGTCCAAAACTGGAATTAATGTCACCTAAAGAACAGCGGAGGCAGAGCAGGGAGAAGTAAGGAGGCAGTGGGAGTAATAAGAGAGAATAAGCAAGTGAAGTGAAAAAATATTTATGCATTTAGGAAACAGACTGTGCTCTGACACACTGCCAAGTTAAATCATTCCCGCAAGTGACATGAATTAGAGAGGCAGATTTCATCATGACAAAGCACCCTCACTTAAAAAATAGGAGAATTTACTGTTCTTAATAGAATTTTCAGTAGATTTATGACAGTAACAAGAAAAACACTGAAGAAAAATACTTGCTGTCTCAAGAGCATGACCAAGTATAGAAAATACATGAATTCGATTTTCTTAGTCACTTGAAATCATCTTAATTACCTTAGAAATAATTAATGGAATCCAAGGGTCTGCAGACATCAAAACAATGTTTCTCAGTCCAGCAGTTTATTTTACTACACAGAAGAGAAGCATCCCCATCTTTACCACCATCAAAACCCTAGCACAGGCCCATGCACAGTCATCTTCCTGCTCCCTGTCCTGCATACTTACTGATCTTTTCCATCTCACTTCCTTACTGCCACCAGAAACAAGTCCTTAGAATGCCCTCTACCAATAAAACACGACTAACACCCATTTATAGATGGTTCCAGCATCCTAAAGATTTGCTCCATTCACATCTGCCAATAAAGATGAACAATGGAGAATATTTTCATCTCAGGATGCTGAGACACAGAGCTCTCCGAAGCACATCCTGAAGGCACGAGGGACAGACCCTTCATTAAGTGCACTCATGTGAGTGAACAAAGAGCACAGACATGCTAACCCTTCATTTAGCAAAGCAAACTATTACCACCTGCTTTTCTCTTATGCACTGAATTGTTGTTTTAAAAAACAGTAAACAGCACAACTGAATCCAAGGCAACTCTGGCTATTCCTCCTTTACGTACCTCTGCAGGTCCACAATTTCATTGTTTAATGTATCAAGTTCTTTAATTGCAGAAAAATCTGCTACAGAATTCGGTCCTTGAGTACTCTGAAAGATAAAAAATAAACACTGTTAGTCTAGAGCTTAAGCTCTACTACATTCACTTTACTTTTTGTGGCAACATGAGCTATCCTCTTGTAACAACTGCTGGTAGCATTGTATTTCAAACCTTCAATCTTAGAAACTCCCAAAAAGTACAGATGCTGTATCAGCAGAACACAACATACAGCCAAAGCATGGAGAGAGTTCAAATCAAAGAGAGTCAGTCTCCTGCAAACCCTTAAAGACACCTTCCACAAAAGCACAGGACTACCTTATCACACAAAAAACCATGGATCTTGTTCTAAAATTAGATTTATCTTACAGCTAATGCTTAGTTGGTTTCCTGCAATTAATTTGAGAGAGGTTTGCTCACTACTTCTATATTTCTTCACCTTGGTGATCCTCACGTTGCAGAGTACAGACACTGATTTGCAAGGCTTTGAGGGATACTGAGCTCGTTCAACACGAACCTCCAGAGCACTCAATGAAACTCTGATAATACAAAGTCACAGGGTAACTTACACCAGTGAGTTCCCATTTACTTAATGTCTTTACAAGACCATGACTGTAATACAAATTGTCCATTTCAAAAGAAGTACACATAAATGGGTAGAGAACAAATGCTGAAGACAGAAATTAGCAAATGCTGTAATTATTCTTCTGTGCCTTGTCACAACATGAACATGCTTAGAAAGCAACAGCCATTGCAGCTACCTCCTATAAATACATCAGTTCCTTCAAGTCTTAAATAAAGCCATCCAGGACAAACACAACCTTCCGAGGACAAGTATATATATATATATATAATTTTAAAAAGCAAGTGATACTCCCAAAATAACACAAAAGTTTTTAAATGCTGAAGTAGACCTAAACTGTGAGCACACTGTGGCTGCAAATACTATTCAGCAGAGCTACAGACTATTCATGAATATTTTACTAGCATAAATGGTATGAACTGGGAATTAAAAAAAAAAAACCAACAAAAAACCAACCATACAGGTATTCTTAAACTGGTTAGTGTACAGCTTCTCAAATGGGCAAACTAGCAATGATGTTTAATTCTGTTCTACAGGAATTACACAGGAGTTTTGCAGAGCTGATCCTGGCATTCCAGTGGGAGTTTTTACTTCTCCTAGGACAGGGATAGAAGGAACACATGGAAATATTAGCTGCAAGGAAAATTTTTTCCAGGCCTCCTTCTTTCACCAGTTAAAGAAATTCTGCACACTAATGCCAGCACCAAACTTGAGGAAAATGCAGTTCAAGCTTATTTTCAATTGTTCAGGAGAACTCGTGGGGGGGGAGGAACATAAAAGCCAACATTTTTTTAGCTTCAATATACTTGTTAACAAGGACAGAAGTTAGAACCATAGGCTGCCATTTACTACACTGCAACTTGCATATAAACGGCACTTTGAGTTTTTAACTCCAAGTCATAATAAAAGGAAATTATTTGAGAGGACCCTACATAAAAATTTAATTTTCATGGCTTGTAATGCAAGTGGTGACTAAAAACAGTTCTAGGTAAAGAAACACAGCATCAAGTTTTAAACCACAATGGAATACCATTTTACTTACTAATATTTCTGCTACCACCTTTATATTGGCCAATTCAGAAGATGATGCCTAACTTGGTTTTTTGGGTTTTTCTCATAATGTAAGCCACACCACATCAAGAAAACTAGCAAAAAGCCTATCTCTGCCTCCTGTTTTGATCCTTTGAGTTCAAATCTTGAGCAATAATCTTGGACAAAAAAGTTCTTTCATATTAACAGGACACCACCTCTTTTGAAAAAGCTCAAAACGAGCTGAAGGTTCAGCTCGATTTAGTAAAAAAACCTCTTAAGAGCTAATTGAAAGCTAACTTACCTTCTTACACAATATTCTTACTCATCATTTAAGTTAGTAATGAAATAAAAATCACACTGATGTCTTTGAGAGTTTTATAAAATCAATTTACACCCACAGAACAGGAGTAACAACACTGAGCTCATCTAACGTGTTCTAATCACTAAATTTGCTGTGATACCTTTAGTAAACCCATGGGTATAAATCCTAATGACAACTGCCAAATGCCACATTGGGCTACTACTCTGTCACCACTTCCCCAGCAACTTCACCAGGAAGACACAGCGTTTTCTCTTTTCAGAGGAACAGGAACAGCCACAGAGGTCTGGGCCCAGGGGGGAACCTCGGGGTCATTCCAGATGAACAGCACTGGAAATGGGCAGAACCTGAGACCGCAACACACGGCGACACTTGAGAGACGTGCTGAGCTAATTCAGTGACCATGTGAGAGTCTTAGAAGGATGCTCATTATTAACCAACAGACAGTAAATATTAGAAAAGCAAAGTTTCTCTAACCTTGAGAAAGCAGAGTTAACAAACTGACAGAATAATAAGGATGAAAAGCAGAGTGGTGCAGAATGGAAAAAACAGTCCAAACTAGAAAAGAGACATAGAAAGGAAAGCAAACATACAAAAAATATTAGTAGAGTTGCAAATAAAGCAATTACTTTTTAAAAACAGAATGTAAAAACAAATTAGATACCAGTTACAGAAACTCAAAAAAGTAGTGCCAAATTTTGAGTTTCATTTTTTCAGGTGTGAATTTTTCATTCTGTTTAAGAAAGTTGTAGAATTAGGTCAACGTATTGCACAACCAAGAAAAGGTAACTCACATCAGACTTCATGATGTGTAACACATGTAAGAATTTGTGATGACCTCTACCATTCTGATTAACTACAAATTGAACTGCTGAGGTACAGTTCACTGCTGGATTAAGATAGATGGCAACCAACAGACTGTGGGTACATCTAAACTATCCGTGAGGTATAAAATGGAGGGCCATTTACTTTTAAAACCTCAAATATATAATTCTAAACTTTTAGTTCACATTGTTTCCAAACTTGTTAAAAAAGATCAATGTAAAAAAAGGTAACTGAACACATTAGGAGAAAAGCACTGAACTTGTGCATGTCATTTCAGATGTAAACTAAAATTTCTTAAAAATGGCAGCAGCAGGATTATTCTTTTAGAAGAGAAAATAGTGCTTTCCCAACTTAAGATCTCTCCGCTTGGTTGGCAGGTGTAAAAAATGACAGCTTCATTTTGTAATATGGATGGAAGGTTTTGTCAATTCTTTGCACCTAAGACTTGTTTTCTTCCTGATATTATGATAAATTTAAGGTATGCCAGCACCTGGGGTTGCTTATTGTGTAGCCTTTGAAGTTAACATTATTTGTTTGAGATTTACACCAAAAAAGGCCAAACCCATCCTTACCTTCTGTAAACTGGCACCCCTGTCTGAAGGTGGAATCATCTCTGGAGTCAGAGCCTGAGGTGGATCAATGCCCTTTGTTAACTTCTGATTAATTAAATAGAAAGCCAAAGCAAACTGTTCCTTTGAAAGCTTTCCACAGTCCTTGGTGTCACAGAGAGCCCTGTACAGAGATGCACATGAAATTTAAAAAGTCCTCATTTCTCCAAGTACAGCCCTATTTAGTGTACTTGCTGTCATTTACAAATGTGAAAATTGCTAGGGCCTATCTCCTCTCTAAAACAAAACAATACAGACACAGGAAATACCACTCAAACACACACAGCCACTTTCAGTTTGCATGTTGAGGCTCACAGCTCTGCTCTGGTGAAAGGCACAATCAGGGCCGCAGGTCACTAGCAACACCTTCACAGCCAACACAAGTTTATTTACACTTTCCTAATTTTTGTAAGTTAGAGGTTGTTAACCATAACTTGGAAAAAAAAAGTTGTTCTTATCAGAGTCCCCTGCAACAGCTCATAGTGGGGAAAGAATTAAAAAAGCATTAAAAAAATAAAAGTGAGTGTAATGAAGGCATTGCTATAATAAATGTAATGCTAAATGAATGCACAGCTGTAAGGGAAGACAAGTTGTAGAATGGGATGGGACATAAATCTTGCATGCTAACAATTTTATAGAAACAATTCCCTTTCCCAGCATATGGGGAGGATCAGTGAATAAAGACCTGAGATGTATAACCTTATGACGTCTTAACTACACAGGGACAGCTGAAGTGAAGTATTTGTAAAAATCTGTGTTCAGACATAAACCTGTTTTCTACCCGTTTCTATCCCAAAGCAGAAGCAAGTAAGGTACTGCTGAATATACAAAGGCCATGCTATGATATACAAAAACCTCACTTTGAGAAATGTCAGCATAGCAAGAAGTGAGAACGATGCCATCATCTACACAGCTGTCACAGGGAAAAAACCTACCAGATATGCGCAAGGAGAGCAGAAGGCAGTCCTGTCTTCAGGAATAGTTCTCTGGCTTCCACACCTGACACAAATCCATCCATGTCCTTGTCAGTTTTCACAAAGATCTCATCGTACTTAATTTTGTCTGCAGGCGACACAACCCACTGAAGGGGGGTGAGGATGGAAGGGAAAAAACCAAAACCACAATACTAAGATATAGGCAAGCTCTGTTTCCAGTTCAGAGTTACGTAATTCAAGGACCACAGCACAGATTTTAAGAAAAATGATACAGGTGCCTAGTTCATGAACCAGTTTTATCCTCCCAAATAGACACGCAGAGATCCTCAAGCAACTCCAAAAGTAGGAGTGGACCATTTCCCTCAGTGAAGCACCACGGCTGCTTGGTGCTGCTCTGCCTCTTTGCCTGTGGAATAAAGGCATCCCTTGGAGGCTGGATCTGCTCCCTCATCGCTGTGCTCAGTCACAGTCCTGCTGACTGCCTGGCTCTACCAATTTTATTCCCCTTTACACAATTGGGGAGCTTTAGCTGGAGGGACTGGAGAGCTGCTCAATCCCAGGTCGTTAATAGTTGGCACATTCTAAATTGAAGAATTTACATCTGAACAAGGCAAAGATGGGAATTAGAGCCACTTCTGTTACTTGAGCAATTTTTCACAACACTCAGCTAATATAAAGATGTTTGGGGTTTTTTGAGTGAAAATGGCTTCAAGAGCATGTATGGATGCTAATTAATTTCAGTGCACACAGCCAATTAACAGATGACTCCCAAATGGTGCTGTATACAAACTCACCCAGAATGGCACTGCTTTGCAATACACACAGCAAGACCTACCTGTAGGCAAGGAAATTTCCAGATTAAAATCTTGGCACCTCCAAAATTAAGATGCCAGTTTGTTACTGATTACTCAAATAAGGGTACCCAAATGTCCAAGCAACATTTGATGCATTAAGTACCACAGTTCTTACTTCAAATACCCTTATCAATATTTTTTCTTCGTTTCAATAGAATAAGTTATAATCTGCTTGGAAAGACATTTCCCAAATTCTGGTCTCTAAAATGATGAGGAGTAAATAAGATGCCTGGGGAGAGTAAGAGGCATCAAGTTGCTTAATAATTACATGCAGAACAAAAATCAAATCTCCTGTGTCTAGGTGGATATACTGGACCTTTACTTTTCCCATTGCTTACATTTATCTATTCCATTTTTATTCATGTCTTCTCCAAACTGCACACATGCACACACATAACATGACTGCCACAATTTGTTTCAAGAACTTGTCCATATTCAAATCAGTCTTCAGCCAGAAGACTTGTGCTCTGCAGATATGCACCTGGACTACTGTTCTTTTTGAGTTTGAAATAATTTGCTTTAAAAATGTCTTCAAAATATGTACTAAACAATATTCTTTTATCCAACTGTTTATATCTGAAGACATCTAGAAAAGTGCAAATTTTACACCTCTCCATCTGGTCTTCCCATCAGCCTCCCGAAACAAATCAATAGGGCAAGAAGCAAACGAAAACCTGTACCAGGACTCCTCACAGAGGCAGTCTCTGAAGCACAGCATTAAGAGCAGAAATCTTCTAATCCCCAGTAACGTCAGAACTCTACCTGTGTTAGTGGTGTTTTGGCAGCTAAAATGCCTACAGGTGGCAAGGACTGATGAGACTCTTTGGTGGATGTTGAAGATGAAATTAATGGCATTGCTCCTGGAACACTGAGAGGTTTTCTCTTGGATGGTGGCACCAAAGCTGCAGGCAAGGACATTGGCACTGGTTCTTTCTCCAAAGCACAGTATACCAAAAACATGGCCTTGAACAAGAAAAAAAAGGTGTGTGGATGTAAATATATTAGAAATATATATACATACAGAGAGAGAGACTAACGAATTAATTAACGAATAACTTTGTAGAATTTTTTCATTATGTTTTCCCCTTTACAAGCCCCTCAACTGATGCAGCTCATTGCCTTCTAAATTGTTTTTCATTACTACTTTCTTTTGAAGTTCAGCACTTAGGAAGTGGAGTTTGATATCTTTCAGAACATTAAAATAATTCTCCAGCTTGTACCAGTACTTGTGGAATTTTATTTGAGAGAAGACTTCAAACAATTTAATTTGTCACCATTTTTCCACAAATTGCTCCACTTAGCAGCTAATTCTTTTGTTGTGGCCATCTCTTATTTAACACTCCTTACACCATTTCATCAGTCCCGGCTTTAATAGTGTTAAAATTCTAACTTACTACAAACTTTCCTCAAGGATACCTTGAGGCATTTAAGTTCTATAAATACTGAAGGTTAAGGTAAAACTCAGTGAAAACACTCAGTGTCTCATGGGACAGCAGATCTCAGGTGTAAGTTTTTAATGGCTCATTTAACCCACAAAGAAAGTTACTGCTGTATACTGAGAGACACTCAACAAACTGACAGAAACATTAAACAGCACTAAAACTTGATAAAGGACTCTGAATAAAGATAACAAATGAACCACACATTCAGAAATTAATACACAGTGCATCTATTTTAAACCCTACCATCAGGTTTTCAAAATCCCAAGAGGCAGAAGATACTTACAACTGCAAACTCATCTCGATCCAACATTCCATCACGGTCAATATCACTCAATTCCCACACCTACCAATAAAAAGCAGAATATAGGGATCTTTGACTAAACTGCAGCAGTTTCCTACTTAAGACCTCATTAAAAACAAATATGAGAAAGCCTCCCTCCACCATATCTCAAGTTCTATTAACAGCATTAATTTTCAGTGAGCAATGTAAATTCACATAAACCATGCAAAAGCAGAGAGAGTCTTAATTTGGAGACAGAGGCACCCTGCCCTGACCCAAGTGTTAACTGATGCACTGCAGTTGGAGGTGATCCATCCAAATAGCAAAATTTATTTTTCAGTTTAATAGTTGCACTCCTAAGATCTTATTTAATAGTTAGGCTCATTACTAAAAATCTTCAGTTTGAAAAGCAGATACTGCTGGTGCATCACAGGTATTATTTGTGAACTGACAATTAAGAAGAAAGATGTTCTTACTCGTCCTAAGATATCCACTGGCAGTTTTGAGTTAAGGAGTACAGGTTTCACCTTATCCCCTGACAACAGTCCATTCACTGGATTTAGGCTGTCAAAAATAGCATCATACTTGACCTTGTCTTCCAGCTGCAGGGGCAGAAGAAAAATATTACTTATGCTACCAGTCACACTCACAGCCTAAGAAGCAGCAGTTCTTTCAAAACTGTTAATGTTTTTAAATAAACGCACATTGCAGTTCCTGATGCTTATAAGAAAACATCAAAAAGATATTATTTTTAAGTCAGAGATTCATCAAAACCGTCGAGATTTCTTCTTCAATTATTTTCATGGCTTCAGGTAACAAACCCTTTTTTTTTCTTTATTGTAAATTTCTAAACATGAAGAGATTTCCCAAGGGTTGAGTGCTCTTATTAAATTAGGTCAATTAGCCTAATTAGAGATTTGACAGAAATGGTAACTATCATACTTTAGAAATGTAGCATTCGATTCTTCTCAGAGAGACATGTTTTCCTGCAAAGCAGATAACAGTTCTAGGTAACAGCTAATATTTAGTTTACCTTTACAGCCCATTGTAGATCACTTGATGCTGTTCCACTGAGTAGCAAAGGACTACTAGTATCAGTCTAAGGAAAAACAAGGAAAAAACCACCAAACACATTAAAAGAGACATGATTCTGACTTTGCTAAACCAACCCCTTATTTGAGAAGGTGCTTCTCAAACCAGAACTGCATTTTAGTCATTCATACCAAAATTAACAGCAAAGAATTTTAAGTGTTTGTTCCATTAAGGACAACACTAATAGAACAAATATCACACATCTTCAAATTATACACAATTTTATATTCAAACACCCACTAGAACGTGTAGCAGCTTATTCCACGTTGCTTGATTTTTTCGTGTTGTAGGGCCCCACTGCCCTACAACATCACCCTCTGAGGTGTTTGGTATTTATACCAAACCCTTCTAATCGTTCACTCAAAAGCAGTTCTTACTAATATGTTCACTTAAAAAAGAAATCTTACAAATCTTGGTGGAGGAACAGGCAAGTTAAGACTACTCAGAGAAACATCCAATCCATTCTGTGCACACGCTACAAGTCGCAAAGCCACAAAAAATTCCTACAGGGAAAAAAAGAGAAATTTTGAAGGATTTATTATATAAAAATAGAATTTTTAAAAAAACCCTAAAATTTCAGAAGAATTAAGAGCTTTTCTAGTATTGCTGTATATATGAAAAGTTGCACATGGCTTTAAAGGGGGTCAGAAAGTGACAGAAAGCAGCAGCCAGCAACTGCTGGATTATTCCAGTAAGACAAATTTTGCAATTAATTTTCCAAGAAATTGGTAACTTCCTGGCCAGTGTAGTCATTCTCAGCACTCTGTTCTTCTAAGGCAACACAGTGAAATTTCAAGTGTAATTACAGCTGTTTATCCCAAACTGGTTGATGAGCTGATCCCAAACATGGTTGATGGAAGTGGAGGAAAACAGAAAAATGAACCACCAGAAGCCCAAAAAACCCCAAAACTGTTTGGTAGGCATCACAACCTCCTCCTCTTCCTACCATGGGAAGAAGCAGTTCCCTCTCCACAGACAGTTATTTAAGGAACTATATTTCAAATCAAACAGCAGCACACATTAGAGCTTGTGGTAGCACCAGTGAGATGTAAAATCTGCCCCCACACTGCTCATTGCCACAGCTTGGGAAGGACAACTCCAAAAAGAATGTACTAATGTCAAGTCCACCAAAATGAAAGAAACAAGAATTTTGGAGATTTTACAAGAATTTTAATTTCTGCATTGTTTCCTACACAATTATGAGGAAAACGTCACCTTCTCAGTAAATACAGTACATTAAACCTCAAATTACTTCTCAGCAGATTGCACAGCTACACATCAGCCCATGTTACAACCTGGAGAAAAGCTGATGAGGCAGCTGAAGGCTGTTTAATTTATTGTAGCTTCCACTCAAATGGGAATTACATAGCTTCTTAAAATTAGAAAAATCTGTTAGAAAAATCTGTTAGAAAAACTGCTTTCCTGAACCAAAAATTTCAGCTTTCATCTTGTTTCAAGGCTGGGTAATAGTTAGAGTCATACACCACATAAATAATCATACCTGTTTGTTCAGGATACCTTTGCCATCAGTATCAGCTAGGTCCCAAATCTAAAACATAAAAATAACAGAGACAAAGTGTTCACAGCACGGAGAGGAAGCTGGAAAGTCCTCCCTCCATTTACAATGGCCTCTTGGAGGAAAGTTCACGTCTTAACTCCCCTGATAGCACTTATTTGTGATGACAAATATAAATATTGCTTTAATTTCCACCACAAGCTACATACATAGTCGAATAAGCAAGGATTCTGAAGTTGGAAACTATTGGATAGAACAACTGAAAATACATTAGGGAAGATCATGTAGTACTTAGTACTACTAAGTATTTTAATTTAAACAGGACTAACTGAAGCAAGAAGATGGGATAATTAAATAAATTAAATAACTGCCATTAAATACCTTTCCAAGTACCAAATCTGTCAATCCAGACTTTTTCAAGAAAACAGCTGCATCAGAAGCTAATACTCTTCCAGCATTAGCAGAATCAACCTGGGGGAGAAAAAAACCTCACATGATTAACTAGCTTTTGAATTGATGCCCTCTCTTTAGACAGGCTCTCAAAAAGCCACCAAAGAAGAATGCTCAAGTTAACAGTCACTTTGAGGACAATATTCTGAATGTATCTCATTAGCCCTTCATAATCACAGGCTTTTCTTCCTGATGCCATTAAAACGTGATGTTTAAGAATAGAGAACTCCAGGGGGTTTGATTACATTTCACTGTCCAGCTCTGCATCCATTACTGTTAGGGTCTGAAAAAGCAGGCTCTGCTTTGAAGATACCTTTACCACCACAGCAGAGGGAAATACTTACTCCCTAAAGTGAAACTTTTTTACAATGAAGAAGTTGGTGATATTGGCAGAATACCAACCAGCATGCATTTCTCCCTGGATCAATAGGGAGATCATTAAAATACAGAGTTATTCAAGTTCCTAAGTAGAAATGGTACATAAACCAAACCTTTTCAAGTGAGAAAAGAAAGAAGGAAAACTTACATCACCTACATGGTGATGTAAGGACAAAGGAAATAAAGGAAAAGCTGAGAGTCCTTGAGAGCCTAAAGAAAAGGATTCTTTAAAAAGGCACAGAATGGAAAATAGGACCAAGGGTATCTTCACTGAATTCAGTCAGCCTTACTACATCCCACAGGTATGCTGATGATGATGATGATAACTGCACCACTTACAGTCTCACAGCTTTGTGTTTAAACAAAGCCCATATTCAATATTGTGTTTGGAACACAAGACCAACTGCCCAAGTTCACAGGTCCAGCACACACAAGGTGCTCAAAGCTAACAGCTTCCCAAGATGGGATTAGAACTGGCTTCTGAAAGACTGTGGGGAATTTATCATTTGGAAAGAATGCTGCAGCAGTTGTCTGTAGACACTTCTGAAAGGGAACAAAACATTCTGGAAGCAATCCCAAAAGCATAATTTAATGTGGGAAGTGAAAACATTTTTTGCTTTCAACATAACCAGCATGATTTTAATTAGGAGAGGGTTTTTCCCATAATTGAGGATGCCCTGGTCAGGGCAATAAGGTTACAAACACTACAGCCTGGCAGTTAGGCTAATTGAGTTATGGGAGAGCTGTTCCTCTATAGGCACAAAGTTACCAAGACAGTGCATCAAACCCCCTTTTCAAATAATGGAGTTGACCTTGCATGTAAGTGAGCACCACAATCTTGGCATCCACTCAGGAAACCTCCAGCCTAGGACTTCTCTTTCAAGAAAGTCACAAAACACCACAGTATCAGCTGTGTTTACTTTTTATTTCCCCAAGTCCAAGCCACAGGAAGGTGACTTTAAGGGACCTAAGCAGGGATCTTACTTAACCCAATACTGATCTAGTTTCTTTTTGTGCAATTAATTATCTAAATTTTAGTAATTATTTTTTTAAAGGGCTGATTTCCATTTCTTTACAAATTACTGAGTCTTGAATGCTGGGGTGGGGGTACTTATGTTGGATTACTGCACTGGGATGATTGCTGGTGTTTATCAGTTATACACCAGCTTGGCAGAGCTTTTTCCCTGATATGCAAGAACCGCTGCATCAGCCAACAACTCCCTTGTTACAGCCTGTGCTTTGTAGGACCAGGAATTATCACAAGTTACAAACATATATCTGATGTGATTAGGTCAAAAGGTAACAGTGAAAAGTGCTTCAGCTCAGGATTCATCACGAATTCAGCACTGCTTCCCTGTTGCACTGCATCATGTGATTAAGTAATTTCCTAGTGCTTTATGACACGTATTTAAATTTATCATTTAACCTCACCCTGCCTTGAGTCAGTCCATGAAAGGTTACACAGAAAAATACTTACTTGAAAGAAGAGTCCCTATTGAGAGGTTGAGATTCCAATCTCATCCTAAGTACAAAGGCCAGGATTTACACCCATTTCACAACACACCTTTTGCCAGATGGATTCCTTTGTGATAGAACGGGAAGTGTGCTCAGCATCAGAGCTGTTTCAGGTAATGAATCTATTCATATAAAAGCACACTTCACCAGCACCATAAAACAAAGTGGGAAATGTCTTTCTAACATTTCTGTTCTGAAAGTTGACATCTCCTTATCTGAGGAAGGGAAAAGTTCCCTAGTGGAACTGGAGGTCTTTAGACATGTTTGAAAGCTCCTCTTTTAGAAAAATGTTTGCAGCAAAGAGTTCATCTGAGCAAGTCAGAAAAATAATCCTCTGGAAAACAAATCCATTGGCACCACTTCACTAACAGTAACATCATGTTTAAGGAATCCCTGTTCCTGTACACTACTGAAACCGCTGGACAACAAACAGTGCTCCAGTTTCGCTAGGATTCACAGTATTCCAACAAATGGAAGATACTGACTTAGGAACCAGCATCACATTTGTGCTTGAGTTCAGTTCCTTTATCTGAGTTTTTGCTCCACACTTCAGTGCTTAAGCAACTGCAGTCAGGAGGAAGAGACAGACAGGCATATGGCAAAGGTGGTACCTGACAGTGAGAGTCAGAAGGACTGAGCTAGGGAACACAATGTGCAGGACATCAGTTCCCAGCCTTTTCTTGTGCCCTTATAATGGTATCTTACGATAAGGGACTCTCCTAAGGTTTTTAATCCAATGCCTAGAGATAAACACACAGTGGATTTGTCCATCTGAAGGAAAACTTTGTGAGGATGATACTATCTCCTTCAGCCACCTGAAGCCATCTGAACTTAGATCAAAGTAAACTCTCTCTTCTTGTTTAGCAATTTTAAATCTGCTACTCTCCTGCACTGGAGAAAATCCCTTATTAAAGTACAATGGAAAGCTCAGACTTTTCAGGCATCATAGGCTGATACACTTGAACTGCTGTTTTTTGCACTTGATAATGGGACTAATCCTCTAAGCACAATCCAAAAATAGAGCATGGATAGAAATCATGGCTTTGTCCCTTCCCCAGCAGATACGTTTACATTCTGATGCTGACACACAAAAGAAGCTCCTAAATAAGGAGGCCATATACACTGTAACCTGTCTTAGGACAAACAGACAGGAACATTACCCGTTGCACAAAGGAAAAAACCTTCCTATGAGGTTGTTTTTTTACAGGGTTCACCAATTACTCAACAGGTCTATTATAAAACAAAATTATTTTTAATTGTTTTATACAGTCATGTAGTTTAATTTCCATGAAAGTTTTAACATTACATTTGTATAATTAAGTACATTATGTACGTGACAAAAAATACTGCTATTACAGAATAGGTGAAACACCTATTTTTTTATAGAAATTGTCTTTATAGGAATTAAGACATCTTAGTATAGCTGGGTCAAAATACAGAAGACAAGTGATAAATAAAATTTATGTTCTTATATTTTATTTATATATATATTTCTATATTTACATCATAACATCAAAAAATTTGCATCTGTTGAGTGAAGCTGCAAGAACTACAAGCATTCTTTTCACATTCAGTGGCCTTCTATCCACATTTCACAAAGGACAACATCCTGTGATCCTGTGATAATGGGGATATTCTGAGTGAGAGACATGTCTTACATGATGCTGACTGAGCTACAAATGCAAATTCATCTTCACTTGTAAAAAGCAACAAAGAACATATTAATACAGCATTTTAAAAAAATTTACTCCATACCAAGACCTTAAAGTTTGTTAGAAATGTAAAGTGAGGTACACCATACACACCTGGCAGTTCCCTATAAAATAAGGGTCATCTTATAACCAATATTAAATTTATACCAATATAGCTCAGACCTAAGTGTTAGCTACTACAAAAATACATTTTAAAGCGCTATAATTTTTCTTGAACTTTTATTGTTTGCACACTGTTGACCAGGCTGAGTCCATAGCAAAAGAATACAAATTCTTTAAAATCCAAATGAGATCTGTTCTTTCAGAACATACATACCTGTCGATAGAATTTCTCATACACAGGATTTGCACTCGATAGCTGTAAAAGAGACACAGAGAGAAAATTAGCCCTGGAGATCCATATTTCAATTTCCCTCTCCCAGGACAAATAAAGATATAAAACACTCTCCACTGCTCTTCAAAGACGTGTTAAGGATTTATTCTGTGCAATGATGAGGACTAGGACAGCTCTCCGTGCTGTAACTTTTAGAAGACTGACTTCTTGTTTTGCAGTCATTGACACCACCCCAGATCAGATTTCCCTCAGCCAGGTCACCAGGTGAGGCTCTGTGAAACAGGAACTCTTAGGCAACATAGCCTATGGGCAAAAGCAGAAACCTGAAACGACTCAGGCTAGGCTAGGAAGTGTTCTCTAATATTAGGGTACAAAGCAATATAATTTTATTTCGCTATCCACTGCATCACTCTTTAGAATTTAGTGTCATATGCAACCAATCTGTAGAATTTTCAGTTACCCAAATTAATCCCTGGATTCACAACTAAATCCACAGCAACGGTACCACATTCAAGGAGAGTAATATTCTAACTTTGGGTTTTGTAACCTGAAGCCTAGCTGGGGATAACTTCTGCCTTCGTTCCACTGCCATCTACCAGACATTCAGGGCTCACCTAAAGTTAAGTGGACAAGAATAAAACAGCTTCTTTGGAAAAGGCTCTTTATTTTTAAATTATTCTTAGAAACTCAAAAAAAATCTAAGACCTGAAACAATGCAAAACCTAATCTCCTGGCCTATGCTAAATACTCTCGCCCAAGAGATTGCCAAGAAATGAAGTGTTAGGGTTACCTCTCTTCCCCAATGTAAAAACAGACACAAATTCAGATCCTGTTTTCATGAAGTGCATGTTGCCTAAACCAAAGGCATTTATGCAGAGGCTAACCCTAGAATTCAGAGTGTGTTGCCCTCACAAACCCAGTGGGAACAACTGAGCATAATACAAGCTAATTACACAATACTTACTAAAAAAGCCCAGAGCACGTAACTTCAAATATCATATAAAAGCAGAGTGCTCCCTATTAAAAGGAATATGATCTCAAACCCCAGCATCTGCAGACCTTTGTACAAAGAGAATCCAACAAAGTAGCTTCTCTGGATTTAAAATGTATAAGTTTCAATGGAAATATGGAAACCAACAGTATCATTTAAGTTGTCAATGACTTTTGTAAAAACCTTTACTACAGATTGTATAAATAGTGACAGCTTAAATAAAACCACATCCATTTTCCTACAGCAACAGCTAATACAGCTGCTCTTTTGGCTGAGTACTCCATGCTCACAGGTGCTGATTATCAGAAAATACTAAGAGATGTTTGGTAGCAATTAGTCTAGTGTGATCTTGTGCAATTACAGAAAGTGTGCAGCATCACCAGAATGTCCTAAAAGGCAAATTATAGAGTACCGCTGGAAATAACAGGAGAGCTTCCATCAGAGCTTGTTCAGCAAGTACACTGCCCCAGAGACTTTGTTTCTGATTTTCTAGCTGGTTTTTTGGTTTTGCATTTGGTGGGTTTTTGTGGGTTTTGTTGCTGTTGTTTGTTTTGGGGTTTTTTTGGTGTTTGGGGGGGAGGGGGCAACAACAGGGACACAGAGCTGGTAAGGTTTTATTTGATTGCTGGGAGGTGAGTGGGAAATACCTCTCCCATAGCCAGACACGAAAAATTATGTATGCTGGGAAACCATCATTGGTATTCACTGCAATACCTCAATTTTTATAGCTTGACCTTGCTCTGACTTTGCTCTGGTACCCAAAGACTTTTATTATTTCAGCCATCAGCTAAGCACGCAGTTACACATCCCTTAAAATAGCCTGACAAAATATATTCTACTTTTTGCCAGCCCTCAGACTACCACAATACCAATACAACAAACAACTTCTAATTGCTTTCCAGCACTCCACAGCACGCTGTATTTTCTTACCTAAACTTCACATGCCTTATTTCCCCACTCAGCAACCCAGAGGGGTAGTTCTCCTAAATATTCAAGTATTTGACTTACTAAGTGTTACTTCATTAGAATGTAAAAGTCTAGGCACAGGACAAAATTAAAGCTGTGAGCAGAAAAGTAGAACGGAGCTGGCCAGCGCATCTGCTGGAACCATCGATTCTCGTGCATCATCCCTCTTGCCCAATGTCACCCTTTGTTCAGCCAAATGTTTCCTTCTTACAGCCAAACTGATCATTGTCACTCCTGGACAGGAAACATCGTGTTGAAGTTCTGCAATGGAAACACCAAGTGCAAAACAATCTTTTCATTCAGTACTTAAAGAGTATGAGCCAATAATTCTTATTTATTTCATTAGTGTTTCCAATATTCATTTTAATATCAGCATCACTGCAGTAACTGGAATTTCCTGTGAATAGAATAACAGTAGTAAAAAAGTTTCCTAGACTATTTTGCTACTAATAGATTTGTTTTTCCTTCAAAGTATATCCCACAATAAACCAACAGATGCAAACATAAACTAAGATATTCTTCTGGGATAAGAAAAAAAATACCATTCAACACCTTTCCAAGTGCTGCCATAGAATTTACCTGGCAAAATTCTTTTTATGGAATTTGTAACAGCCATTTGCAAAACAGCATTTGTTTTAAATGCAGAATGAGGGAGGAAGAAAAGGTCAGATTCCATAGCATACAAAAATAGAAAGACATTATTATGGCTCCATTTCAAAGCTGATCACTTCTTAAGGGTAATATGTGTTGTAGTAATTACAACCTTTGATACAAACCTATGAACTCTGGAATGCTAACCTAGGAAATAAAAAACACCTTCAGGGACACCCGTCTTTTTCATCTTCTGTTGTCAATCAATCCCCATGTTTTCATGCCTCTGGCACATTTGCATTTAGGTGTAATAAGATACTATTACCAGTCTGTCCACCCCATCCAGCCACAACTTTCCTTCCAAAAAGGCTTAAAAACAAACCAACAAAAGCTGTTCATTGAGACAAACAAAAGTAATTTCCCCCTTCAACCTCAATGAGATAGCAGCAGAAAAACAACCTATTCTATCCTGATTAAAATCCAAATTATAATTAATTAATTATAATTAATTAAGATAATATAATATTCTATTATGACACAAAACTCTAGGACTCATTTCAAGAGTTTCCAAAAGACACAATCTGGCCTTAAATGTTCTTCCTGCAGTCAGCCAGCCAAAAAGCAGGTAAGTTCAAGCTGGTTTCCTTACAATGCCATTTCAAAACAATAATCAACTTCTCTCTTTTAACTCCATTGCTTTATTGTCTTAGATGAAGTGTTTCAGGGTAAAGCTTTCTACCACTTTCAATTATATAACCAAGAACATGTCCTATAGCAATAACAAAAGGAAAGAAAATATTTTCTAAAAAATTTCTGTAGAATTATTACCAAGTACTTCAAAACTGAGCACTTTCTTTCCCACTGAACAGCTGAAGCAGGCACAAGAACTGCTGTCTTCTCTCTGCAGAGATGTCTGTCACTGCATAATTAGAAATGGTTCCATTTAATTTTCAAATTGCTACAGAAGATCTCCACCATCTTCTAATCAGTACTGAACAAAGCCTATGCAACATGAAAGAGTAGCTGCACTGCCTTTTTAGAGGCAGCTTCTCTCTAACGTGGTGGATGAGACACCAATCAAAAATAGTAGGAGCAGTCAGCCTCCTCTATATGCAGGTTTAACACACACATGCATACTCTGGTTTCTTCATCTGCAGGACAGAAAGAGGAACAATGGGTTCCTCATTCCACTAAAAATAACGAACTATGATCTTTATTTGATCATTTTGCTGATTTCTTAAAAAAAAAAAGAAATCAGAAGCTTGCCACAGACCTCAAAATCTCTGGCTCTACATGATACGTAACATGTGAGTTACTGTGAGGGTATCATTCCTATTGCAAGTATTTGGATCCTGTGTATTCCAGTAGCAAGACATTAATGCTGGCAATGTGTGCACAAGACAGGAATCCATCCAGCTCAGTCTCAGTAATACCCCATGTTTCCCTTCAACAACACAGCACAGCATTCTCAACTCTGCAACACAATACTCAAGGCTAAAATGAGACTTGCAGCTTATTAGGATACAAATTGATATTACATGATTTTGTCTTGTTTACCAAAGTAGCTCATAACTACTTCAAGACAACTACCGCATTTCTCACAAAAAGCATTTCATCAGGAAGACAAACACAGTTATCTTCCTTTTCTTCCTCAGTATTTCTTTACAGTGCTTCCCTGAACTGTGAGCTTCCCCTTCAATCACAGCCAGTTTTTCAGAATAAACCACAAGTTCAATTTGCAAGAGCAACAAGAAGTTACTGAATGTCCATATTAGCCCACCTTTCAAGAAACACCTCTTCTCCATTCTCAACATCCATTTTCCACATCCTCAATTTTCTATTCTTCCTCCCTAAATTCCCCATATGAAATAGGTCAGATAAGCAACCATCCCTGGAAGGTCAAAAAATACAACTCCTTATATTGGTTATAGCTTGACTTGACTTTTCCAACAACAGATGACAATCTGTGAGATCGGACAGTTCCTTCTCATTGCTGTTGTTTGCTTGTTTCCAAACTAAAGGCAACCACAACAAAACACTCCCGTGGCAGAAGTTCCCTTAGAAGTTCCACATTAAATTCACAGTCATGCTCAGACCGTAACACTCACCCAGCAAATGCAAGTGGAAACAAGATGTTGCAAAATGGGTTCAAAATGAGGAGATAAAAGATACTTTAGACTACTACTTGCAGGGAGAGAAGGGGGAGATAATCACCTTCAGTTTGCAACCCTTGTTCAAGCATACTTGGTGTAATAAATTTCACTATAGCTACGCAGTCCTGAAGCATTTTTACTAACCAGTCAAAAGAATACAATTAGCACCGAAAAGCTTCAAATTACTGAAATTACAGCTTTGATATTCAAATAAAGGATGTGCAGCCCTCTCAGACACTGCAGCTGCAAAGTCATCCAAAAATACCCTCATCTCACTTGGAAATACCCAACACCCCAGCCATGCTAAAGTACTGTCAAACCAAACATGGGAAAGGGAACAGAAAATCAGACCTAACAGTGAGTTTGAGTGCAGGTTCATGTGCCTCTTGCTCTCTGCATGTGCCCTAGAGCAGATCATGCTGATCTGCACACCTTTACTGCTGGTGCCACTAACTCAGTGCAGCCACCACTGCACTCCCCACCCCCACACTTCATTTTCACTTCCTTATGCTCTTCAACAGATTCTAAACTTGTGAGAACTTTTTATAACCCTAAAATTCCACATGTTAGAACCTACATTGAAAAAAATTATCTTCAGGTTTGCTTGACTAAGATGGTTCTTATGCAACACAAAAAGAAAAAGCAAACAAGCCAAAAAAAGAAATCCCCGCAGAAATGGTCAACACACAGAAATAGCTCCCTCACTTTAACCACTGATGTAAGCTGCAGCCACAATGGTTTTAAGGATACTGGCGATTTTTCTGCTTCTGTCAACATTATCACATTTGTATTTAGTACCCCATTCATGTGACCAAAAAAGTAAATAAATTCTACAATGAAGGGATTACACAGCCTGTAAGCAATAATGTCTTGCTGTAGAATACACCAGAGCTGACATCCCCACTCTTCTCCCCAAACGAAGAGCCAGAACAGCTCTGTGAAAACTTCTTTCCCTTCAGTAAGCAGATGCTTTAAAGCTTTTTCGTTTACTTGAAGACCGTTGAAAAAGAGACTCAGACAAGGATAACTTAGTGATTTTAATATAAAGTAACCTTTCACAAAAAGTACTATACTTCATAACTCTATACCTTTAGACTCTTAAAGACACATTTGTTTTCTCCACAGATTTGCTCACCTTTTTACTGAACTATCCTCCTTTCTTTCCTTGAAATGGTTGATAGTATTTTCAAAAGTGAACTATGTAAGTAACTGCAAATTGAGCAGCCTTGCTGTCAGCTCTTTAAGTTTACTTCCATATGCTTAAGCAATTCATTAAGCTTATATACCAGCTTTACTTTCTGTAAATGTCACAACTGGCTATCAGATTGAAACATCCCAAGCCAGGAGGGTGCACCAATAGGCCCACCTCAGCCTTAGGTCAGGTAGGAACGAAAATTTCTCACGTCACTGCTGAATGAAATTAGAAAGTATCAAAAAGTGCCGTTCATTAGCTATCGCAGCTATAGGGAATAAGACATGCTCCTAACGGTATAGAACAACCTGTGTGAACTGATTCCATTACCGTCAGGAAAAAATGCGAGCAACAAGGATTGAGGTGAAGTGAGATCACATGAGCACGAAACAGTGCCAAGAGTCTTCAAGTTTTAGGGCCACCACCTGCACAACTCTTCACTATGAGACACCTGTATGGGCGCTATGTGACAACAGTGTCCCCGCACCACGGGGCCCACCAAAACCAAGGTAAAATGACTTGCAAGGAATATCTGCGGAGACAGGTCTCTATTAGAACAAGGAATTCGGCTGTCCCTCCCAGGGTCACCTGCCCATGGCCTCGCTGCCCCGGAGAACCCCTCGGTGCCGGGTGTGCCCGTGCTGTCGGGAGGGCACCCGGCGGCCGCGCGGTTGGCACCGGGTACGGACACCTTAACCCGGCGCTATCGCCTTTCAGCCCCTCCGCGAACGCTCCCCGAGCGCGCCACCCGCCCTCGGCGTTCACGGGACGGGGTTCGCTGGGCTCCAGCCCGGCGCCCCGAGTCCTACAGAGACAAAAGACGGACCCCGACCGCCGCCGGCGCAGCCCCGCCCGCCCAGGGCCGCTCCCCGGCCGGGTCTCCCCAGCCCCGGGCAGAGGCACCTGCGGCCGGGCGGGACCCCGTTCCCCGCCCGTGGCACCCCCGGGTCGCGGGTCGGGG
>VZRQ01010609.1:139190-160018 GCA_013397975.1 Machaerirhynchus nigripectus | reverse complement strand
GGGAGCGGGCGGTGGCGGCCCCGCGGCCGTGGCCGGGCGCGCAGCCCCGGTACCTGTGCCAGGGAGAGGCGCGCGGCCATGCTGTTCCATCCCCCCGGCCGGGCCGCAGGAAGGACGCGCCGGGCCCCGCCACTCGCCGCACAACTTCGGCAACTTCCCCAGCCGGCCCCGGGCAAATCCCGGCACCGGATCCGCGCCCGCCCGCCGGACGGAGCCGGAGCCTCCCCCGCCGCCACCCGGCAGCGCAGCCGCGCGCAAAACCGGGCGCGGAGCGCGGGAGCCGGAGCCTGCTCGCGGCAGCTGCTGCGAAAACCCGGAGCCGGAATTCTCGGCCTGACACTGTGGCCAGCATGCCCCACAGCCAGCTCCTGGCCTCCCCTCACCTTCCCTGTTGGCCCTGCTTCTGCTGGGGATGCTTCCAGCATGGCGAAGGGTTACACTTCTCCAGTCTAGTCATGACACAGGTGGGGGAAGTCCCAAAACAGGAGGTGAACCAGGTCTGGGCTCAGTTGCAACAGAACTGGGCACAAGGCCCAGGAGGAAGCAGCACGTGAGCCCAGCGGGATGTCCTGACCTGACGCATCCTCACAGCAGTGAGGAGCTGCCCTGGGCTCGGCCTCCTGCTTCCCTCCACTCACAGGAAATTAGATACCTGCCCAGGCAACTCATGGCTGTGCAGTCCTTCTGTCTGTCTGCTTGTACTCAGGGGAACAGCGGCTCTTCTGGGGGAGGGTAACCAGAAGAAAGGGATGAGCAACTCTTATGGCAGGAGAAACTCTGAGACATCACAGGCAGCAAGAGGCTAAGGAGCGAGCTGGAGTGGGGAGTAAACTGCACCCCATTCTCCAAATCCATGGGAAGCAATTGTGTACAGACTGGCTGGCAGAGATACTCCTGTCACCACTCATTCTCCGGCTCCTCCTGTACCTGCTCACCCCCTCCCACTGGCTTATTTCCACTCCTACTCTGAGCTCTGCACTACCACAGCATACATCAGTCACCGAGGGAAATCATTCCTATTTTTATACTTTACCCCAAGGTGGGTTAGGCACACATTTAAACTTGAAATATGTATTCGGGCCAATAAGAGGAAATTAGCTGAAATGAACTTGATTACTGGAAAGCTTTCCCAACATGCTTTGCTTTCTTTCTCTGTTTGTAATTCTCTACCCCTCTGCATTGTTTTTGTCCTCCTCAGCTCAGTTGTGTGCTCATGCCCCACCTCTGCATCCTGTCATTCCTCAGCTGGCAGTCATCCTGAGCTGCTAGTGCTCATCATCTGTCATGAAACGTGGGATTCCTCCTTCCCACCTATTCCTTAGTAAAGGTTTTGTAGAAACTCTGCTTTACCGACCTGTTTCTCAGCCATTTTTTCAGCAAGAAAAAGAAGATACGGAGGGGAAGAATATAAAAAGCAAACAGAAAAGATATAAAAATATTCACACCATTCACATACTCACTGTCACAGCTCTACCTCACACTTCTCTCATAAGCAAAATCCCTAGAAAACAGCACAGACTTGGTATTTCTGGGCTAATTTTTTCTTCTTTGATTAAAATTGGAATACTATCCCAGAATAATTAATACCTGGAAATTAAACCAGAAGATTGTAAAACTATGACTGTGTCTCCCGTGGAAAACAGTATTTTTGGGAGGAGGCCCCTCAGTAGGTGTTCGGAGAGCCTGGGTTTCTGAGCTGCCATGAGCTAACGTTGGGTGCCCTTTGCTCTATCAGTTGTTTCCTTCGTCTCTCAGTTTTGCTGCAGCTTGGCAGGGACTGGTGGCCTCTCGAGAGAGGTTACACCCAGGTTGGTATGTTCTCACTGCAAATAGAAGGAAAAGGCAAAACAGGGACCTGGGACCTGGCTCTGGAGTTAGAGGCTTGATGCCGAGAGCTGCTGTGAGCAGGATTTTGTGGGCAGGCTATCTGGCTCAGTGTTTTTGCTGCTGTTCCCTTTCTCTCCCGGGTGTTGTATCAAGTATTTCCCATCAGGTCTGGGAAGAGACCCACAGCTGCAGCAATGCTGTGGAATAAGGGTGTTGAGTCAAGGGACTTGTGCACCTCACCCAGAGCACAGCTAAAAGCCACAAGTCCCCTCTGAGCAGAACACTTGTCCAGGAGGGAGGTCTGCTCCAGCCGAATGACTGCTCCTGAGGGTCTGTCCTTCCTGAAGCCTTTGGCTTAGAAAATAAACACAACCCTCCCCTCCATTTTGCTCCCTCGAACTGTGAAGTGCACAGCAGTCTGCATCCAGAGAGCCTTTCCTTACTGTACTCCAAAGCTGCTGCAGCAGACTCCAAGTTGCACTAGCAGCTCAGGAACAAGCAGCTTTTTGATACTTTCTAATTTCATTCAGCAGTGACGTGAGAAATTTTCGTTCCTACCTGACCTAAGGCTGAGGTGGGCCTATTGGTGCCAGGTACGTGGTTATGTACCTTCACCCTGGCTGTGCACACTCACAGTCATCAGGCATGACTACTGTGTCCACAGTCAGAGGGCAAGAATCACTCAAGGTAACCACTGTGGCCTCTACAAATTAAAATAATAATGAGTTCCATATAATCAACACTGAAATAGTGTGGTCATGTAGATCTGTGCTGTTGTTGATCATTCCATGCATCTCACAGACAAATTGTCCTGCATGCCTCCAACCACCTGAGTTAAAGCAACCAGCTCAGAGCCTCAGACACCTCCATAACCATTACAACAGCACTTTTCAGCCTGCTGATGGTGAATGATTGTACTGCAGATTTTCACAAATCTAGAATGACAGCTCCCAGAAGAAAACAGCTCTCTGCTTCTCAGCTGGAATTGAAATGTCAACACCTGACACTGGATCATAAAACTGGACTTCATACTTACTTTCTGTCAAGAGCAAAATCACAGCTACTAAAATTTACTCAAAACTGTTGGCAGGTTTGCAAAACAATGCCCTCCAATGACCTTCTTGGCTTAGCCATGAGCAGCTCACCAGGGCTTGGCTAGGGTGGAAGAGCTCCTGAAATCTGGAACAGGGGGACTTTATAAACATACCTCTCCTCTTATTTGCTCCTCAGTGGAAACCCCATTGTTCTGTCTCTCCTTTTGCTGACTCCATGAATCCTGACCTTTTGCAGTGTCTTCTGTGAACTGTGTAAGGAGTGGTGGGATTCTGTGCTGGGTTTTCGGGAAAGCTTGTTAAGAACATAAGAAAGTCAAAAGGTCAACAAACTCCAAGAACTTAAACGAACAGTTTTATTTTATATCTTTTCACAGTCAACAGGGATTCTCTTGCAGGAAATGTGTTTATCTGTAATCTGCTCTGTAATAACTGCTACATGTCAATTTTTTTGTCGTAATATCCTCAATTACAGTACACTTGATACCCAAAGGACATCATAAACAGTATTAGCATGCTTTTATTTGTAAGTATAATAGGATTTTCTATGATTCTAAGTACTGGCTTTTGACAAACAGGTACTGGATCTCAGTGTTCTTTATTGTTTGTTTAAAAGTACAATGCGCATGGTTATGTCTACACTGGACAAACAAGGGACTGCTAACAAATCAGAACTAGCCAAATGGCTAGTGAAGACTGGGCCTTGCAGCAGTGCAGCAAGCACAGCAGCAGCACAACCATTTTGGTGCAAATCCCCACTGTGAGCCACTGTGTAAGAGTATAAAGTGACTTGTTCTGGTACAGTTGGCTTGAATTTGAAAATGTGCTGCAGAAAGATAGCATAGAAAGGCCCTACACCAGTCTGAGTCAAACACCAGTGACCTCTGTTTTATAAATCTTTGTTTTGTAGATCTCCAAATACGTTTGTTAGTAAAGCTGGTATCATTTTAATCATATCCACTGGTCTCCCTAGAAATATTATCTTAAGTGTCCATCCCTTCCTTTCTTAGAGCTTTGTTTACCCTATGGATCAGCACACAGGAAGCCCAAAACAGCACACAGGCATTTAGTATGACTTGTTCTGCTCGTTCTAGGAAAGGTGCTACTACAGCCCATGAGCACTCCGGAGGCTGAGAGAGGAATGACTCAGTCCTGCCTCCTGCATTCCTGAGCATGAAATGAGGTACCCAGCTCTCTGGAATTTCAGTGCAGAGCACAGCAGTAGCTCCAGCATTGCATACACAATCAAGGATTTAAAGGTCAGAAGGATTAAGCCACTTTGAGTTTTACAGAACAAAAGGAACCATATGCATCAACACACAAAATCCTGGCCAAAAAATACATCAAAGAATATAATGCAAGGGAATCTGCCCAAAGGCAAACAGAGACTGTCTTGCATTGCACAGGTTTCAGACAGCCAAGCAACACCCATGTTCCTGATACAGAACAGCATTTCCCACACCTAGGTTACTGAGAGATCCCTCCTGAGAAATAAGGAAGATCATCATATAAACTTTGATGACCTTTGGACTGAGGGGACCTTTTATCAGAAATGTCAGAGTACTTTCCAGGACTAGTGACACAAGTTGGTTTAGGAAGCCAAGACTGCAGGCGTGCCTATATCGAGAAATACACCCCAGGATATGCTTTGTGTGCTCTTTACATTTTATGCAGCTTAAAGTTTCCTAGACAAAGGGTTACAGATAGGCTGCTATGTTTTCAGGCCACAAGAGAACACTACAATCATCTAGCCAGACTCCAAAAGACCTTCTGTAGAGATCTGTTAATTTATGGGTTTCTTTTGCATAAAACATGTAATCTATGAGTCCTACAGTATCTTCTAGGAGGATGTCTAGTTATTAGAGTATGTACATTGATCATTATGAAAGCTGCATAGGAATTACCTGCAAACTCATCTTGTGCTGTGCTCTTGGCTTCTTAAGGTGGTTTGCAGACTTTCAATATAGTAGCCTTGAAAGTATTTCAAAGTGAGTTGTGGGATGATCAAATTTATACAAACCTGTAGCAGTATTAAAGAAACACAAACTAGGATATTAAGGTAACTTTGCATATTTCTTCATCTCTAAACAGTTTTCTGTTCAGATGTTAAGAAATATTTGAATATATCTGAATTTAACTTCTTCATCTGGCAGAAACAGTACAGTATGGAATTATTGTACCTCTTTGTTTTGCAAAATGATGTAATCTATATTGCCAGTATTCAGAATTCCAAAGGCTAAAATTATTTTTGAACTGTAGTAATTAGAAAGAACAATCTTGATTTTTTATTAAGAGAATGTTAAAATTGAAAATAACCTGAATAGGGCTTGGGTGAATCTCTTTAATCACATTTGATGGAAGAGTTGGCAAATCTAAAATGCAGCAGTACAGATCTGTCTATGCTATTTTAAAACATACACAATTTATCTTTTCATTAAGACTGAAAGCATATTTTCTCAAACTAATTTATATTAGCCAGTTTCATGGGGATACACCTCATGTTGCAAAAGAATAAGAGAAAATGTAAATATATCGAAGAGGTCACCTTGACCTCTAGATAGTTAGCTGGATGACTGACAGCAGAGCGACATTTTTCATTCAAGACCATATTTGAAACTCAGAAAAATCTTCAATAGGCATTAATTTGACATGTCCAGCTAATGTAGCAGTTGGAGATTTTGCTGTTCCTTGTACAGCTTAATACAGGCTCTGACAGAAATAGAACAAGCAATACCACTGCTGAAACAGCATCAGTCTTCATTATAAATTAAACACATCAATATCGTAGTGTGTAGTGTATATTAAACCAAAATGAGGATTGAAAACGAGTATGTTTACAAAGTAGCAGACAGAAAAGCTTTTACCAACAGTTTCTTCTGTTCCCTGTTTCCTTAGGCACGTTGTCTATACTATAAACCAAGGAAACATATTGCTCACCTTTCTGAAACAATTAAAAGTTTATTATGATTTAAGAAAACAGAAAACATGAAAAAATATAATCTATACACTGAATTTCCAACAATCTGCTAACCTAGAATTAGTTCACTCTTCCCTTCACAAAGATTATTAATTAATTTCAGAATTGTAAGATACATGAAGTAATTAGATAAAAGAGAATTTGGTATTTTTTCTTCTCATTAAGTGGTTTGTCTTTAAGACAAACTCATGACTGTTTATGGCAAAAGGCCATTTTTAGGGCATTAGTGTAACTCTTGATACTAGCAAGTATTTCTTCTTGAGATTTCCTTATTTGTCCTCCCAATAATTTTCATCTTCTTATCTATTCTTACCTTATCCACTTTCCTTCATTTTCATCTACTCTTAATTACAGTCATAATAATTTCAAAATGGTTCAGAAAGTATATAAAAAAAAAATAACACCAATGCAGTAATGTTGGTCATATGACAGAAAATAACTTTCACAAATCAAAATAGCATACTACTGCAACCCAGTCTTCAAGCTGAGCAATTCAGGTACCAACACTTAAACCACATTTTTTAATTCATCCTTATTCAGGACAACACAGTATTCATGTTTAATTTTACACTAGTAGTTACAACTTTTCCTAAATGTAAATCATGTTCCACTAGCTTTCAGCAATGAAGCTTCTCATTGATGGGAGCTGCAGTGACAGAACAGAGATCTCAGCTGGGTTAAGGTAGCGACTGCCAAAGGTTCAAGTGAGGAGATGAGTCAAAAGCCTCAACAATAGTGGAATATCTAAGCCTCAACAATAGTGGAATATCTATCATATTTGAAAATGTGTTAATGATTTAGCCCTCAGAGTAGACAAGGACAGAGATGCTTTGACCATTTCAGTTAACCTTGATCCAGTGACATTTAAAAGTGTGTTTTTGCTGCTATGGCAAAGATCACTAATTAATGACAACTACAGTGAGAAGCAAGAGCAAAGCATTACTTGCCTATCTCTGTATCAGTGCTGAGAGCTGTAAAGGAGCCTGCAGGTTGTACTCTGTGAAAGCTATCAAATACCAAACTGCAGTGCTCTTTCTGCAGGCAGAAGGAATTTCCACAGATGCTCTTTCAGCTGCACTTCCCCTTCTCAGAAGCCCAATCCTGCTCTATGTCCATAAATGAGAAACCACCATGTGGGATTTTTTTATATTTACAGCCCTGTAGCAGGGCGTGGAATCTGTTCCGTTACTTGGCCAAATATTGCACAACATCTGCAGGCAAAATGTTCCTTTAAGTGCAAAACATAAAATCCCACTGGTGTCAATACGTAAGACTAAGGAATGTTCCCTTAAAACCTCTCTTTGTTTTTCGGACTCCTGAATAATTGACATGTAATTATACTTTTTAATTCTTCTACATCAGGTTGGTACTATCAATAATAGAATGTAACTTGACTGGTGAGCTAGTACCTAAAGTATTTGCCTTTATGAAAAATCTTTTAAAAACATACAGTAAATGTCATTGCTGAGTATTAATTATTGCTGAATATTCTTTTATTGCTGTAAAGTACAACTGCAGTAAATAGTTCACAATTCAAAATATGTTCTCATTTGATTGCACACATAATGCAATTAAAACATGAAATATCCTTAAATATGACCAAGTTATTTGCTTAATGACTGATTTGTTTACTGGTTTGTTTGGTTGATTGATTTTGTTTGGATTTTTTTAAGACTAAGTTGCAGAAGTAATGCAGCAGTGATTCAGCCTCAATGGAATTGTTAAGGTGTGCATGTGACTGATCAGATGCAAAAGGGCACTAATGGAATTTGAACTCCATCAGCTGACAAGGACTTGCTTGCCTCTGAGCCACCTTATGTTCCTGTCCTGTTATCTGTAATAAAAGATATCTCATCTGCTGAACAGGTGAAGCTGATACAGCTATAAACAGATACAGCTATACAACAACTACAGCTGTGAAAGTCTAGTGACCATTCACAAAAAAAATGTTTCTTTAAATGACTTTTAGTTGCATTTAAAGCAGCTGTGGTAAATAATTCCAGTGCAATCATCATAGTGACTTTGAAAAATACATCATGGATTCAGTAGCTTCACAACAGTTTTTCAATCAAACTTGCTCTCTTTACAAATAAAATTCCATTTAAATATATTCTGGTCTTAAAAATGCGTTGCAGAATCTGAAAGACTCTGTTAACTCACACTGTTACTGGTAATACCAATCTAAATGAGATTCACAAAATATGAGAAGCAATTGAAGAATGTTATTTATACATATCTACATCAGATTACCAAAATTATTGATGATGATGCACAAGTATCAAACCACCAAGATTTTTCAGATCCCCATATCAATTTAATTTATTGAATCAGTTCAATGATAAACAAATCTGACCTTCTCTAGAAGGACACCCACCCCCCCCCACCTGCAAGGTGCTCCCAAGAGAAATATATATCAGGTATAAAAATGACACAAAACACTGAGCTCCAAAAGAGAGAAGTATTGAGGTTTTAGGTATAAAACAGAGGCAGAAGCCATATAAGGTAGGTAAGGTCAGATAGCTGAATGAGTTTTGCAGACACAGAAGATGTATTCTTCCTGAAACAATGTCCATGATTCAAAAGACATTCAAACTGCATCCAAAACTGAAACATTCTTGATTGTCAGTCTCTTTAGGTGTAGTGAAGATACATAATTTGTTCCTGTTGAAATCAAGTTTACTGTAATGGTTTTCCTTACAGAAGTATCTGTACAAAATGGTTTAATGAATTTCTCCCTCCTTTCCTTGTGATAGCATTCATGATGATAAATTACATAGATGCAGATGAGCATGAGAAAAAAATACTCCAAAGTCATCAGTAGAGCTATTTAGTTAACTGTAAAATGAATATATAGATGAGTTGCTTAATTTAGCTCAACTCCAATTCTTCTAAGCAGGGAATAAATCCCAGGCTAAAAATTAGCTGTGGGTCTCCTACACAGGACTGCAGAACAGATCCATGCTGGATGGCACAACTGCCAGCCCAACAACACAAACCATGCAGGTACCTTGTAGAGATCGAGGTGAGGAAAACCTGTATTGTTGTGTTTATAAACACAGAGAGATAGTTACTAGTGAAAAGAATGAAACAGAAGATCTTAGGTGGGAGTGTGTGGAGGTTTTATGTGTGTTTTAACTGCATTTATCATGTGCATTGGACAATAAATTGAAGCAGATACTACAGCCAGGACTTTTTGCTGCCAGTGAGGCTTGAAAGGGGAAAAGTATCCAAAGATTGCTTCAGGACATGGATGAGGAAACTTCTGATCAAAGTCTCTGATAGAAACACAGAAGCTTGGATTGCTTCCTTGGCTTTCTAAGTCACTTCCTGGATGTTTCCAATCAGGCTACTGGAAATCACTGTATTTTTAATTTAATTTCTAATTCAAGAAATGTGGTAGGGCCAGGACAGGCAGCTTGAGCTGTGTAACAACTGGCAGAGATGAAAGCCAGCCAGATGGCATTACGCTAAAAGAGTTCTCTTGCCCAAAATATAGCACACATGTCCTTGGCAGATTCTAAAACCAGCACAGAATCTCTCTCTCCCTTTACCATTATCATACAGCTGACTTTTATATATATCTGCAGTTCTGATCCCCATCCTTACAGCTTTGCAATAACTTCACAAATTTCTCATATGAGGAAAGCACTTAACAGGATTCAAGAAAGAAAAAATTTTAATTAGACTTCTTTTTTCTTTCAGGTAACTCAATTTTTTAACATTGATGGAATAATGTTCATCAATTCCTGTAACTCTTTTGGGATTACTAATTTAAAAAGTAATAGAATTCAATACTTGAATAAGCAATGTAATATGAAGATCTATTTTTGAACAGATGAGCAGATTAAATATATTACAATAAGTAAAACGCCTCAAATTTTAGATGTTGCACATTTAATTGCACATATGCAGTTATTTGATTAAATGAACTATGTGTGCTACTTGAAGCAAGAAGAAATATTTCCAAGCTCAATCTAACATCATGATTAAGACTCCTCGTGCACATTGAATAACATCTGCCCAAACAATACAATATATCTACATTTGGTCAATGTTCTGTTCACAGTTTATTATAAACTATAGTAAAGTCTGATCCTCACTACCAGAGGACTCAAACTTTGCTAATAATGCAAACAGTCCGGGGGTTTGGCTACGGTGAAAACCTATAAAAAAAGAAATATAATTATCTAGAAAGAGAACCTGGAACAAAACTGCACTGATCCCTCAAATCTCCTGGTTGGTTCTAGATTTACCATTCCTTCCATCACTGCACTATGTGAGCCAAATTTTCTTCTCATACACAACTGCACAATTGCTATCCAAGTCCATGGGTTCAGAGAATTTCGTGAAGAACAGATGGTCTTATGTCAGTCTCGACTGCTTGCAAAAAAATCTCCTCCATCTCCAGCCAGCATGAGATTCAACAGCCACAAGAGTTCTGCACAGTGCTCATGAGAGGGAAGTAAAGTGTTCCCCTGAAAACTGGACAAGGAAATGCCTAAAATTGCAAGCTGACTGAAAGAGTAAAAGGAATTGAGTCAGCATTCTGGGGAAAGGAAGGAAAAGGGAGGGGTGGAACAAGCAGTATATTCTTAAAGAAAAAAAAGTATGTTCAACCCAGATAACATGAAAAAGGTAAGTGCCACTAGTACGCCATAAATAATATAAGATTCACATAATGCACCATTAAAGTTTATGGATCAAATCCTCTTTCCTGGCCATGATGTACTTAGGCATAACAAAGACTCTCAAAGAGTTGGTTATAGCTTTCTGATTCACTACCCAGTTCATCTCTGGCACTGTGATGGGACTAGAGATGATTCATTAATGGAGGGAGCCAAATTGCAATTTCTCTACCCTACAATCCCTTTAAGACGCTGTTTAAAGGGGCTGTAAAACTGGGTAATGTATTACCTCTTAGTTCATTCAGAACTTTTCCATCTAGAAGAGAAATTTCCTGGACCTTGGGTGCTTTTCTCTTGTTTTGCCTTGCCTAAGCACAAACAGGGGGCACAGGGCAATGAACAAGGCCAAGGCTTTCCCCTTCTAAGCTCCCTCAGTTTTCTCCAGCTGTGTGAATGCTTCAATTTGTCCCAAATAAACAGAGTTTATTTAGATGTGTCATGCACATGTACATGCACATCCATGCTTACTGATCACTAAACTGTAAAGCCAATCCAAATTTCTTGTGTTCAGGGGAACTGCAAGCCTGGGTGCAATGTGCCCTCCGAGCATGCATAATCTGAAACAGATGGCTCAACAGATGAGCTGCCAAACACTCAAGGCCAATTCAAATGCCATCCAAAAGTAAAAGTTATGTGGGATAAAAGTTTTTCTTGTCCCACTTTAGATAAACAGGGCCTATCTGCTTGGAAGATGATCCTTCCTCATTTTCTGCTTGTCTACTTAGTCTTTTCAAATATAGCATGCTCTAGAAAACTAATTCCATTTTACCAGCTGCCAGCATTTTTCAATCTCTTGTTTGGGTTTTTTTTTAATAAAGCTCCGTACTCTAGAGTTAAGAACTTGCATGGGTTCTTTGAGCTTTACTAAAAAAAAAAGCCAACAAGGAAACAGCAAAATACAGGAACTCTCTGGCTTTCAAGTTTGCTAAGAAAAGGTTGAAAATATGAACCCTTCAGAAACCAAAATTCCTTTTTAACTCATGCTTTGGTTGGCAGGGCTTATGCACAAATAAATAATTTAAATTGCATGGAATATGAAGTCTACCGATTTCCCATTTAAACACTCTGATACGTGGTACCGGAGAGTTTTCCCCAGCTTGTAATACTTCCTAGCCTTTCCGCAGGGCTCCCTGCCCACAGCTTGCCTAAGTGGAGGCATTGTTCCTGCAGGCATTATTATGCCTTAGGCAATGCCTTCACTGTGAAGTAAACCTGATTTAAAGCTACCATATGCCTTGATTTTCCCATAAAGGCCATTTTTTGACACCTGGATTTTTTTCCTGAGGGCGTACATGCATCTATGTACATATATATGTCTATTAATCTGTCCATCTCCCCAAACTCTGTATCTAGGTGTCTGAATTTCTTAACATCAGGAATCCTGACACAGGATTATCAAATACATTCAAAAAACCCAGACAATGGCAGATTGCATACTGCAGAGTTTCTCTGTGCATGAAAACAAAAAAGAACATTTCCAAAAAGTAATTACACAGTCTGAGCACTCACAGTACAGACTATGCCCATGTTGCTGCTGGGAACAGAAATGACAGCCATCACTTCAGTCAGCCAAGCACCACTGAGATCAGTCACACTGCAGAGTATTACCTATGCTTCACACTGCACCAGCTGACACCGCACTGATTATCCCCTGAAATGTTTAAAGTACTACAGTACTACAGCTAAGGATTTGTGGGTGTAGAAGATTCAAGCTAAAACACACAAAGAAATCGTAAATTAACTCCACAGTCAAGACAAAAGGTGGAAGATTGGTCCACTACCTACCAGAAAAAGAAAATTGCCATCTCTGTGTTTTAGAAATTCTGTGCAAGGAGTAAATTTAATGCAGGGACTGTAGCAATTACATGTAAACATGTAAAACATCACTGCTGATATTTAGCAGATTAAATTCCCATTCAAAAGCATAAAACCAAATAGATGTAATATTTTACAGACAGATGGGTTAATGTTATCAGTATGTAAGTGACAGCTGGATCAGGGAAAACTGTGTGTAGGATTTTGTTTTGTCTAAAATTGACAGATATGTAAGCCAAAATCTGAAAGACAGATAAGACAACAGCTCATTTGCTACTGGTTTTGCAGTATTGAGAAGGGTTGTATTTGTCCTCTATTTGTCAGACTAGAAACATAAACCAGAGTGTGTAATGCTAATGATACACTCAGATCCTCCTCTTTTACTTATGCATTATGAATAGCAGAGCTTAGCTGGGTAGTTACATGCTTCAATCTCTAAATCAGTGTGATAAATTTTGCTCTTGATTATGTACATATAACTACCATCAACACCAAAGGACACAAAAGTGTGAACAACGTTTGGGCTGTTTGGCCTGGAGTGGAAACACCCGACTAAACTCGTGCTTTGCTTTACTGGTAACATTTCCAAAGGCTTAAGGCTGCTAATCTCCAAACTATATTGCACATTTGACCAGTAAATTAGAACAAACTATTTATTGTGTATACCTCAAGTAAACACACCACTGTAAGAAACTACAATGTCCTAAACATTACCAACATCAGCTTATGTTATGCAAATCAAAGTTTCACAGTTACACTGCAGACTTTTTTTATAGTTAGACTTCCTTGTAAGTACATTCCTTACAAGCTTATTTTCAAAAACTAATTCTCTTGGGCAATGGAAAGCAAATGATGTAACTCTCCATTTTGTCAGTTGTCCAGAGAATTTGGTTAACTCCAGTAGCATTTAGAGATTTTGATATTAATATTACTGTAGGATTTTCTTAGAAGTTACATTGCAGTTACTGCTGCAATAGTTTATTGGGGCACTGGGAAGTTCACAGACTGAACTTTTGAAACTTGGAAGCAAACAGATGCAACAAGGCCTGGATTTTCTTGGCTTACAAAGTGAGTAACAGAGCTGCCCTGTGTGTGCTGCTGCCTAAGAGCTGAGTAGGATTTCCTTTGTTTCAGTCGATGACATCTGGGCGTATTTCAACAGTTCTGAGCAGCTTCAGCTTCAGCAAAAATCAGCAAAACTGTTCATGTTGGAGAAGGGGCAAAGTAAGGTCTGACTACTAAAATGTAAAATTAGGCTACGATATTATTAAAGATCCCACAGAAATCCCACTCTTTTACTGAAAAAAAAACCCCTCCTTGAAATAAGAGTTATAGAGCCCCTTAGTGAAAATGTGTCCCTTAATGAAAATGAGAATATAATACAAAAATAGCAGTAATCGCTCAGAAGAAAGGTCTAAACAGCCCAGTGTCCTGTCTCCAGCAGTGGCAATAGCCAATAGCCATTGAAAACCATAGAAAATGGTAGGAGTGGAAAATGTAGTGAGACTGCCCTGGTGTACCTCCCAAACTTTCAATGATTTACAGTTCAGAAGTCACCTGAGCTGGAGTTGACTGTTTTGAGTAGTTGTTTGAATCTAGACAGCAGCTTAATGTATCCAATAACACATCCCAGGCTTTTGTCTTCTTACTACCAAGACTGGAAACATTGCCAGGGTGTGCTAGGGCTTTCCCTGATCCTTGAACCTGGGTTTTCTTCCTGCTCATACCAAGCTGATGGAGCTGCAGGAGGTGCTGCTGTGAACTGAAGTCTCACTTCATGTGGAAATCAGATGTAGCTGCATTCTGTGTGAGTCTGCGGGTTCACACATAAATGGAATACTCTCCTGACAGCTCTTGAGAGCTGACACAGTAGCAAAGCACCCATCTGCTTTCTAAATCCTGGTCCAAGTGCAAATCATGATTTTGGGGGAGCAATCTGAGTTTATTCTGCCTATTCTGGTGGCTACTTATTTTTCTTCTACTGAATTAGTTTTCCCTTTCTTTTTTCATTTCTCATAGAAGAGAGAGAAAGAGAGAGAGAATTAGTAGGATGAAAAAAGTAATTTCTGCATTTTTGCTTTCATCAGAACAAGGAGGAAGCAAATCCTTTAAGCAGGCATGAAAAGGGATTTTTTCATTCTCAGATAAGAAGAAAAAATCTTCTCGAGTTTTTGGTAGGATAAACTTTGCTAGTTTTGTCTCTCATTCTTACACAAGAAACAGTAGCCCTAAAGAAAAGTCTTCTTGGCATCCCAAAGTCAGGGCAGTATTAAATGAGGGTTTATACTGTACATGGACCCCTCCTACTTACAAATCCCTGGGAGTGATGCTAGACCTCAATAAAAATTATTTTACTTTAAATCCCAGAAGAAAATGTAGAGGAGACAGAAACTGATTCCACATTGACACAATGGAAACTTAGTTTTAACAGATACCCCTTTAATACTTCTAGTTATGGAAATTAAATGAGCAATAAAGGCACACATTGTACTTGTGTTTTACGATGGATTGCTCAGCTCTAGGTCTCCTTGACTTTACTTTGATCCTTCCTTTCATCACCTTAGATTTCCTATTTAATACCCTAAAAATTACCATAGTCAGATGTCTGTTATTTACCTGGACAAAAAAAAGAGACGGGGAAAAAAGATAGGGAAAAAGGTATTTTTCCTTCAGATTTTACTATGACTTTGTTCCACCCAGTGTGGATACTGCTCATAACAGCCTAAAAATATGCATATATTTTGAAACCTACTTGTATATATAAACACCAGTTTTAAATACTACCTTTGATATTGCTGTATCCATTAATAACAAATAAATATAGCGTATAAAGAAAAAGAAATACTCCTTAACTGAAAATAAACACAGCATATAATCCTGATGATTAGTGACAATACTGTAAAATACTGAGTTCTTACCTTTTCCCTTGCTAAATTTGCTACACATCAGACTCTACTGTAAGTCTAAATTTTCTAAGAAGATGATGGATGTAGTGCATTCTTGCTAAACTGACTACAAAGAGCAAGTAACCTTACTTGAAACATATTAATAGGCCAAACACCATGAAAAAAGGTGATGGTGAGAAAGCTTTGGGGAAAGAGATTATGCTTATTTGCCTTTTTGTAGCAGTGGGCTGCATACCACAGCTGCAATGAAGGAAACATTCCAGTTGAGCAGCATTCCTCTGTATCTTTTCAAAGTCTCTGTGGAGGCTAAAGTAGGAATCACTTATTTGCGGTTGAGAAAATAGCAGGGACTTCTGCATTAAATTTTAAATACATTCTGCCCAGAGGATGATAAGATATTTAAATCAAATGATGAGACATTACCCATTTAAGCAATGCATTAGGAGTATGAAATGGGATTCAGCATGCTGTGAATTCTAAACTCCTGTATTCAGCAAAGAATCATAGACTCATACAATACCAGGACCATATTGTCCTCAAGGATAATATGGTTCATTCTTTCTTGGCAAAAGTACGGACTAGACAATATGGCCCAGCACCCCCTCCATCCTGAATTTTAAGTGTCCACGGCCTGTTGATCTCAAGAGTAAATTATCATGTTGTTAAGTTTCATAATAAAATAATACAAAGATTACAGTGGATTGTTCACCCTGCAAAATTCATTCCAGCATTTTTCTACTTGCTAGATTGACTTTCAGATTACCAGAGCTCAGCCAATGTAGAGATGAAAAATAGTCTGTGTAACTATTTCTTCACTATAAAGGCTAGGTAGTTTTTAAAATTATTTTGGATTAGAATCATACTATCTTTAAGTTACAGAATTTGTTGGAAGGTGCTTTCCCCATTACATTTTTACTGCTATTAATGCCTTCATCTCAGAACACCGAAGATCTCAAGGGTGATCAGGATATGTGGGAGGAATTCTTTGCCCTCTGAGTAAAGTGAGTGCAGAAGATAATCACATTTCTTAACGGCCAAGCCCCTCAGCAAGCTCAGAAATGCACTTCTTAAAGAAATGTTGAGTCCTAAAGTGCCAGTCTACACCTCCTGCAACTCTCAGATAACGTTATGTCAAACTGTCCTGCAAAACATGAATTTACTCTCAAGAGACCACACCAAAATTTCAAGTTTTGTTATTGTTTCAAAGCTACTCAAGTTCATAATGTCCTTAAAATGTGTTTCTCTCTAGATCTTGTAACAGGATTTGGCCATTGGGTGAGTCACTGGAGTTGCTTAACTGAGTACCTTCACGCCCTGTTTTTAACACACTGCAACATCTGACAAACTCCTCCCAGTCCTGCCAAGTGTCCGTGCCAGCGAGGTGAGTCAGCTGCGTCTTTGCTGCATCATCCCTCTGACATCCAGCACTACCAGAGAGGATTAAAATAACTACACACAGAGTAAATCTGATATCCAGAATCTCCTCTATCTATCTTAAACGCAAGAGAGAGTTTTCAGCCCTGTCTTAAATGGTATCACATTCTGGCTGAACATATTCCATAGGTTTTGGGGAACTGGCTCCAATATTACAGTGCTCTCCAGTGCAGCTCCAAACACGCCATGGTTGGATGAGATTCTGAACCGTAGGAAGGTAGATCTAATGGTCAAAAAGAAAAGCCCCCTCTCTTGTGAACTTACACCAAACACAGCCATAAGCAATAAGCAGAAACAGAACAGGGGTTCTGAGACCTGATGACTTGAATTCCTTATGACCTGCTGTAATTTGATTTTTCCCAGTGTATGCTAATATGGAGTCATTCAGAAGACTCAGGAAGATCTGCTTAGCCCTCAACAAGGTTTCTCATCCCTGACCTAGAGGAATTTATGACAATTCATTAAAATCAGAGAAAAACTAGATTAAAATGGACGGAATTGGGGAAACGTATTGCTAATGGATTTATTTCATAGACTCATAGAGGAATTGGCAAGAAAGGCCCAGGAGAATTATTTGTTTGCCTCAGAAAGCAACTACTGTCCTCCTTCCACTGTCTTGTTGATTTTTTTCATAAACATTTGTATTAAAACCAGTGACAGTATAATAAATCTATTCAGAAAATCTACTTACAGTGGCACTTACTGTCATACTTGATTTAATTATCCTCTTTGAAGAATGACTGCTTGTAGGGTGAAGGTGATTCTTTCCCATCTATCTTCCTCTCTGTAATCCCCTAAACCAAACGTAATTCTGAAGAAATAAAATAAAATACATTTAGGCTTTGAAATTGCTCCTATTCTCAGTGTAGTTGGGATGTACATAAAGGGACCAGAAAATACCTGTAAAGGACAGTAGCTGGAGACTAAGGGTGACACAGAATGCTCCATCTTCTACTTGATTGTAGTTTCTTACTGCATTTGTTACCCGTAAAAAATAAAATGGGGGAAATGTTTTCCTGAAGGTACAAATAAAAGACATTACTTGCTATCAACAAGCAAAAAAAGAATCATCCACCATCAGGCTAAAACATAAATTCTTAATTATGATGATTACATTATCAGTAGTTGACACAGTGACCTTACAGGACAAGCAATACAAAATTAAACTACCAGCACATTTCTGAAGCTGGAAAAGAAACTGAAACAAAATGTTATTTGTTCTCTTCTCAAATGCCTTCCTTATGTTCCTCAGAACCCCAAGCAATTGCAGCTGTTGGGAGAACCTAAAGCCACTTTCACTGCTGCCAGTCACACTCCCAGACACCCTTAAGGAAACCCACAAGCCACAACTTCATCACTGAGGTTCTTCTAAGTGAGTTCAGCCATAACTTCAGCAAAATTTACAACAGAAAAGCATTAACCTCTTAAAGAATCAGACTCCCAGTGTTCTCTTGCTTCCATTGTCTACCCTGGTCTTTCACTGGTATTTACTCTGACCAGCAGTATCTTCCTTTTGACTAGAAACCATGGAGATTTAAACTGTAATGGGCAAAAATGTAATTTACTGGAGAAGCTTGAACAAAGAAAAATAACATAGAAGAATTTTCTAAAAGTAGGGTGCAAATTGGGATGTCCTGGAAAACACACAAAGGACTGGGCATCTCTGAGGTTTCTCCCTACATCCCTGCTGGGACCGTCTGAGCCCCAGAGGCCACTTCATGGGCTAAATATTGTGGCTGGTCAGGAAATGTGTGCGTGGCAGGATAATTTAACTGAGACCTCTGTGTGACAAGAGAATGGTGCTGGACAAGATTTTCAGCTGATGGAGCAGTGCATGAAACAAAGGCAGCACAAGGTAACAGCTGCTGCCTTCAGCCCAGTTCTGTTATCTCTGTAGTACATTATTGTCTCGGATGACAGTAAGTACTAAATGTTACAGAGGGCAACACTCTAGTCTGAGTTAAGTTGTGTAAAATATGGAGAACATCACAATAAAACTGACTGTAATTACAGAAAATAACAGCTCTTTGTAACTGGTCCAGATCGGAGTCAGATGGAACATGTTAGAGCAAACTAAATTCTTCGGCTAAGAAATTACTCACTAACTTCTATTGTAAGCCATTTTTATTCAAAATAATTGATGCTAATGATTTAAAATACAAAGGATATAAAATATTATAGCACAGTTGCGGCTGATTTCAGTTTATTGATTTGTTTAAATGAACTAAAATGTTTGCATTGATGTTTCAAAAGAATTTGAATGGGCTGCAAGAATTTTTATCAGAAGGATATAAGTAGTTCAGCTAAACCCTTCAACAATGCCCTCATGATCCATGTTCAATATAGGGGAGTAATCTGACAGAGAATACAGAGCATCCTGGCATGAAAGTGCATAAACCTGTATGATATATCCTGGATGCTCAAAGACTGTCATTTCAAATGTATTTGTTTAAGTTTGTGTGGGGCTTTGTGAAAAACAACGATTCTCTGATCTCTGCCAAATTACCTAAGGAGAATGTCCACACTACATTTCTGAAAGAAACCTGGAGTTGAATTCCTCCTTTTATACCTGTTAACACAACTTTTCCTACTCTAGGACTTTAAACTTTTAGCTAAAATGAGATATCTAAAACATATGCTTTTTCTAGTGGATACAAATCTTCGTCACATTCCCCCCAGAGTCAAAGAGAACAAAGAACTAGTAAGATATTCAGTGCAAGTTGAAGTTCAGGAAATTCAGCCTCTGGCAAACCAAGGTAAATAAAAAACTCTTCTGTGGAGAATTTCCCATTACGGATGCTCTGCCTACACATAGGTTTTTCAGAGTTAAGCCAAGAGGTTTGTTTTTTTTCCACGAGCTCTTTGCATTGTTTCAACTCCTGTAGCAGAATACGGCCAAAGTAGTGATCTGAGATAATAAACCTCCAGCCCAGCTACAGCTTTAACTGGCAGCACTAGTAATGTTCTGGCACCATCTGATGTTTTTTGTTTTGCTTGCCCGGGTATAATCTCTAGGCAGCCCTGCTTTGTTTAGTCAGTGAAACTAAAGAACAAAACAGACTACTAAGGTCATATGCAGCTTGAAAAAGAATGTTATCTAAATTTAAAAGCTGGATTTCAAAACCAGATTGTGCATTAGGTACCTTAAACTGGTAACCTCGCACATAAACACACCGCCAGGTGACTCCAAGGAGTATCAATGCTCCAAATTCTAATTGGTAACAAACTAGTATACAGTGTGACATGTGAAATGGCGAGACAATGAGAAATCTGGAATATTTCTTATTTCCTAAAACCAAACACAATGTCTTTGACTGATTTTTTTGCACTAAAGGAGAGATTTTCTATTAAATTTTGTTTAATTCAGTATAAAGCTGCAGTATTGTGAGACACAAACCTCCTTCTGCCCTACTATAAAGGCATTTTAATAGTAAAAGAATAAAAAAAGGCTTTAAGGGGGAAAGGAAAAAAGAATCTACTAATGAATACTCTAAAGACTGCGTGATAAATACAAACCTCATGGTAAAAGCACTATTTCTGCTGCTTTACTGTTGATCCCTAGGAAGGAACATGAGTATCCCTAAGGGTCCTTTGAAGTTTTTATGTTAAAGCATAGCTCAAGTTTTGTACTTATGTCAGAGGAGATCAGTGCCAAAACCATGCCTTGTGCTGAACAACAGATTTGCAATTGTCCGTAGCTCCTGGGGAATTCACTCTGCATTCTTGGATCAGTCCACAGGAAAGCTGTGTCATATTAAAGCCTTAACCTTTAAAAGTTATCTCGAGTCGTGAATGGTTTTTATACACTGTGGACGTGGAGCACTTTTAAGAGAAGCCCACTCGGACTCCATTGGTAAGCCCACTTTGGTTTAGCACTCAAGGCACTTCGGACATGCAAAAAACCGAGAGGCAGAGGGACAAGCACAGCAGCGAGAGAAGCTACAAGCTTCCAAGCGGTGCCAAATGTTTTAGAAAGAAACTAAAAGATTCCAAAGTGCTTTAGGGGATAGGATGACGCCCTCCCGCCCTCACACTCCGCAGCGCCAGCGCGCCGTGCCCTCACTGCACTGCCTCGCAGCCCTCCCTCACGCCTCGCCCTTTGCCCCCCCCGGCCGTGAGGGGAAGCCGCGAG
>VZRQ01010609.1:111906-138740 GCA_013397975.1 Machaerirhynchus nigripectus | reverse complement strand
GGGACCCGCCCGGGGTCTCCCGACAGCTCCGGGGCCGCGCACCCGCCTCGGGCGGCCCGTGATCCCCCTGCCGGGAGCGTTGCTCGGTGCTGGCCGCGCGCTGCCGGGTCCCGCTGCCCCGGCGCTCCCAGCCCTGTCCAGCGAGAACTCGCTCTGGCCCCCCATCTAGGGGCTCAGCCCCTCCGGCGGGCCCGGGGCGGTGCCGCCTTTCCGGGGCCGTGTGCGCTCAGCCGGCCTCCCGGCGCCTCGTGCCCGAGACTCGCGGTGCGTTACCGCCGCGCTTACCGTGCTCGCTGCCGCCCGGCAGGTGCTTCCCAGAGCCGGATCGACTTTCCCGTTTCCGTTCAGGACTTCCCACTTCCCAGCACGAACTTTTTAAGTGCGGTGTGTTAAGAAACAGTGATGTTTTCCTTAACTATTTTTTTCCCATAACCCCTGAAAGATCCTGCCTTGCTGGCTTTTTGTTGTTCGTATTTTTACATAACTTACAAGTATTTTAATGGTATGAATTAATTTTTTTCAAGGATGCGCCCTGAAATCAGAAGCCTCACTGGGTCAACTGCATCCATGCACCAAAGTTTTCTTCTCATGGAGCAATTAATGTATCAGCCTGAATAAAACACATACAAATGAAACCTGTAGTAAGCTGTAATAGATTTACAGCAAATAACTTGATGCATCACACTGTCTGTGAAGCTTTGTTCATACAGAAGCATTGCATATAAAACTTACTTCCATAAATCTGGATTTCCATCACTGGGAGAGAGCTTATCTCCCCAGACACAGGGGATAAGGCTCTTGCCACGGAACTGTCACAGGCTCTCAGTTTCGTTCTTTAGGTTCAAAATCTCTCACCTGGATGTGGATGGAAAAATAGAAGTGCTTTTATAGTTGCTATTTAATGGCTCTTCAAATGTCAGCTGCTTGACAGAGATGAATTAGTCAGTGTGGTCTAAGTAGCAGTCCAAGGTGCAAAGTCATTTAATGCTCAGCCACAGAAATAGAAACATTTGCTGATGACTAGTGTGTATAATTATAATTCTGGATATTGCACTGACTTTCATTCTATGGTCTTTACCTGTTTAATATATTATTTAAGTATTTCCTATGACTGGGTACGGAAACACGTACATTACACTTTTATTTTGTATAATTTATTATGTTCTCTGTTACTATAACAACTTCTAGTTTGCAAATTTAAAACTCCTTTTTTTAACTACCTATCCTAAAAAATTTAAATTCGGTTCAAGGAATAAAATCATGTTCTCTGCTTTATTCACCTTTACCACTAAGAAGTGGCTGCAGTTAACATTTCCTTCAGAATGCTTCTCTTATCCATGTGCTGTCTTTTCTGCATATGTCTCTGAAGTGCTTGCTAGGCCATTCTCCAGACATCTGAATTCAGTCTCTTACCCAAGGCTGCGTGTCATGCTGAAACCTGCCTGCCGAAAGATCTGGTCCTTTGGCACATCCTTCTCTCCATGTGTGCTGGCATGGTTGCTCCCAGGGCAGCAGGGTCAGCGGAGCAGGGTTTAGAGATAACTCAGATCTAGTCCCAGTTGATTACACACCTCTCAAGAACTAATCCTATCATTCAGAAGGTGGTAAGACACGGTTCGCTTCAGCTTTAGCGTTAGAGTTGGTAACTCATGACTGGTAGTTTATGAGGCTCATAAACAGCATTAATTTGAAATGTTGGCAGGTTTGGGGGCTTTATTTATATGGGGCAATGGCCTGTTGTGCTCTGCATAGCAGCCTTGTGTTTGGGATTAACTGTGTGATCAGGTACACACGGCTGTGCGCTGTGATCCCTCTGAGCCAGTTTCAGTCTGAAGCAATGGAGTTGCCTCACTCTGCCTGGGTGAGTGTGACTGGGTTGATGTTTGAGCCTGAATCTGGCCCCTCCCAGGAGTGTAATGCATGGGTGGGGTGGGCTGGGATGGTTTCAGCCGGGCTGTCTGGACACACAGTCTGAATATGGAAGCAGTTTTGCTGTTACGAGGGATTATAGGTACCTGATCAGCCTGTACCTGCTCATTGCCTCTCCAGGCTCCTCAGCCCATTGCAATCCAGAAAGTTCTGCAGACAAGAGACACTTTCTCCAACAGATCCCACAGCCTGTTAACCTTTGGCTGGGGAGCTGTGGAAAACTGCAGGGAAGTAACTCCTGATGCAGCTGAACTTCCCATTAGAGCCTGATCCACAAACCTGTTTCTTCACAGGCGTGTCCTTGCACTCTAGCACTTAGTCTTCTTTGGTAGTTACTTGAAATAGACTGCAGAAAAGCAGCCGTAATGTAAAATAAACATTCAAACAGAATTAATAGCAGTGCACTCTGAGGAAAAAAAAAAGGGTATGCTTTGTTTTTTGGTGGAATGAATAGCTGTTAACCTAAGTATATTTTGTGCATACATCAATAGCAAATGAATTCGATGAAATTCCATTTCTGGAATGATTAGAACTTTAAAGAAGCAAGGCAAAAGATTTTATATCAAGTCATAGAGTCAGGAAAAAAGAAAAAATTTAATGGTCACATTTATTTCTGTTTTGTGTGTTTCATCCTTTGTACTTGTATTGCAGTTAACAATAGTAGTACTACTTGCATGGGTGAGTGTGAATTTTTCTCACATGCATTTACAAGGTGTTTTACAAAGGCCTTTTACCCAAATTGCTGGCCTTTTTTTTTCCACTTCTGTGTGGAGGCCGGCGGGCCCACAGCACAAGGGACAAATTGGTGGGACCATCCCTAGGGATAGAAATCCTCCCCAGGTTAGGGAGACAGAAAAGGCCTCTCCCGGGATGCCTTAGTTACATTCCGTTAATGTACCCCACTTCTGTTTCCCTGATTGGCACGTTGGCCTCCCTGCCCCTTTCTACCCTGTATGTCCCTGATCCAGAAAGTTCTCCCTTCCCCTCCTTCCCCTTCCCCAGTAGGGCTCTCCTATTGGCCTTTGTTTTTTTGCCACTCCCTCACTGTTTTCCCACTGGCTCCCATGCCCTGGCACCGCCTGTGTACCACGCTTGTTCCCTCAGACCATTGGACCTCTGATGCGTTCTCTGCCCCTACCTGCCCTGTGTAAAACCCCGGATCCTTCTGTATTCCTGGTTCTTCATCCCTGGACCCCTCTGCGTGGCTGGAATAAACTTCTCCCGTGGAACTCCAAACAAAGACCCTTCCCGCCCTCTTTGTCATCGGCTTGATCCTGGAGCTGTCCGTGTGTGTGTGACTGTGTGGTGTTTGGTGTGTTGTGGCTTCACCGAGCGGCTTGGCAAGGAGCTGCTTCTGGGAAGGTTGCGGCGCCTTACCACCAGCCCCCGCCGCGACGCTTCCGTGGTCCAGGAGTTCTTTTCCTCATTCAGAATTGAAATGTTCATCCTCAAATTTGCTTATAATTACTTTTGTGGAAAGCTACTTATGAATTCTATAATTTAGAGAGTATAATCTGGACTTTTTGTCCAAATATTGTTTTCACATGGTTTTGCTCAAATAAATGATCGTCTGATATCAGTAAATGCTCACTTTTTTTGACGAGGAAAATATGAATTAAATGACAGTGTGCCATTTTTGCCATTTTGGATCAGTTTGACCAGTGGCTTGACAATTTTTTTTTTACCCCCCTCGGTATTATTGGATTTGTGAATCTACCAATGTTTTCTCTTGAAGGAATAGCTTAAATATATAAGTTACTGAAGCACTGTGGGGTTTTCAGTGTGTTGTTGGCTGCACTGAAATATTTAGCAGACAAGTCTCAAAGTGGCTCATTCCTGCCTTCTGCTGGCACAAGAGCTGTAAAGTTGTTCCATGAGCCGGATTCCACATGAAAAATAGCTTTGTGCTGATGTATTTTTTCAGCTGAATTTGTTCTGTTGTTTGTTTAGTGCATATCAGCGTGAAAACGTGTGTTGACATTATGCTGGGAAGAGAGTATGAAGACAAAGAAATGGTCAGCGAGGAAGGGGGAGTTGAATGCAATTTGCTTTTTGTTTGTGTTTTCTGGCAGAAGTGCTGTCTTAAATACACATCAGCAAAAGCCTTGATAACCCTTGGGAACCCTCTAGAAATAATCCAGAGAACCACTCAAGTTTGAAAATCTGATTTGAATTCTAGCTTTAAGTGTACTCTTTAAATAAATATTTAAATTGTATAATAAATTGAAAGCAGAAATGGCATAGCTGTGCAAACAGTGCTAAAAACAGTGCCAGAGAAAGGTCAGTTCCTTAAAGTATTTTCAAACTTTGTGGATATTTGACATTTGGTGGTATTGAAAGGAGAACTATTCAAAATGTTGGAGGGTTAAAGAACTGCCTTGCATAGTGAATGAGGGCTGCCAGAAAAAATTGTTGTGTATGACAGCTCCATGTTGTGTGTTCCTGAAACCAAACTGGGGAGCCTCCCATCATCTTAATGGTTTTTGCACCAGTGAATGCTTAAAGAATAGGTTGAAGTGCTGTTCTTTTGTTCACCATTCCATCAAACTACTTTTAAAACATCTGCTGGTTGAATGCTTTCAGGAACAAGAGCTGTGTGAAATCACAGAAGAAGTACTTGTGGCAGTATAAAATTATCTTTCCCCTCATGCTTTTCAAGACTACAACTAGTTAGCAGCTTTAGTACTGGTTGTACTGAACAACTGCTTGTGGGTTGTACAATCCAGCTATTGAGGAGGGGGACTCAAATTTTGGAGCAGTTTTATGAATCTTTGGTGGTGAGCTGAAAACAAACCTTGTTGACTTGATTTCAAACGATGCCTCCAGAGCTGCAGTCATGGCTCAGTGGCCCCACGGTAGAGACTTTCAGTTGAATACTTTTTCCAAATACAGTTTCTCAATCAACAGCTGCGTGCAAAAATCCCAAGGAAGTAGGAAAAAAGCCACATCTGCTTTTGCACAAACGTTCCCTCTGAGGTCTCTGTTTTCCATTCTCAGATGAAATGACACTTTTTTCTTATAATAACTTGATCTGTCACACACCCTGAAAACAACTCCATTAGTCTATTAAAAAAACCCAAAACTGTAAGTGAACTTTTAATAGTAAAAATAATTCTGAATTTATGATCACGGGATTAAAAATATTGTTGGTTATAATACAATGCTAAATTGAATTTTATACATAGCTAAAACTTTGTATCACAGGTTTTGATGCGCGGAATAAACTGGTAAAAGATTATGTAGTTGACTCCTCTTTAGTAGTTAGGTTGCAGCTATAGGCAGTTTAGTTTGTAGCTGTGCTTCTTGGGGAAGAGGAGGATTCCAGGATTGTGCTGTACCTTTTACACCTTGATCCAGTTATTTTCTGATCCATGTATTATTTTCTCATAGGATTCTCTAAGCAGTGTAATGCTTTTCTGTGCCAGGACCTGTGAAATGTTGCCTTATCTATTTCGTATAAACCTGGTATCTGCTGGGGTTAAATGAGGCCCAGTGGCACCCTCAGCTATTGCTGCAGTGGTTTATCTCCTGTTTTATGACTGCACCCAGGGAAGTCCCAGCTTTAGCCACACAAACAGCAGGGCTGTGAGATGCTGTCCCTGAGCTCGGGGAGCTCCTCCTCTGAGACTGGTGTGTGCCTTGCAAGGGTGCTGGAGGAATGGTGGGCTGGGAACATCCTGTAATGTCTTTCAGTTGTTGATGTCTGTTTCTCCTTGAAAAATGAGCACTGCCTTAGCATTTGATGAGAAAAATGACTATTATGGAAGGTGATCCAAATTTAAGCTTCTCTTGTAGATGTAAATAAATTGCAGAGATTACTGTTTATAGATACAGCTTGTTCCAGGTTCTTCATCCCTAACAGGAAATAAATGTCCCAAGTGGTTTTGCTCATCTGTGCCCTTGGGTTAGGGATTTCCATGACAGCACTGAGTGAGTCAGAAATGCACCTCTTCAAGTTCTGTGCCCTTATGCGCAAGCAGAACTCGTGCCTGAGAACTTTGGGAGGCGAAGAGCAGCTGGGTTTTATTTGAAACCCTAAACTTCGCACGCAACAGCTAAACCTCAAATGAATTAGTAGTACTTCTAAAGATGAAGGAGGACGGGGGGCCTTTGGGGGTTGGGTTAGGATTCTGATTTTGTTTTGTTTTCTTTAAATAGGCCCATACATTGTTTTCATTTCTTTTAAGAATTTGTAGGTTACCTGAAATGCCTTATGTTAGATCAGTTCTGTATGTGATCAATTTGGCTGTGTGAGTGTAAGAGAGAAACCAGTAAAGGCCACATCTTTTTGGGAGATACCTATATTCCCCCTGGATCAATACTCTATAGCTTTGTTCCTTTTTACAAGTTTTTATTTGCATTTCAGCTGAAATTTATCTCATATTGCTGTCTGCTTATAACCTGTTCAAGTCCTTTATCATCACAATCAGTACAGTGTATTGAAAGCTTATGGAAAATACCATTTTGTCTGGTTATAAAACTGAGCACTGAAAAAAGATAGCTGCATATTAAAATGTTAAATATAGAAGGAAAGTAAAATGTGGCTTTTTTTATTAGCCATTCAGAGATGTCTTTCTGCTGTATGAGTTTTTGTTCAGTGAAATGGAACCATTCCTCCAAACAGTTATGGGATGGCTTTATTTTTAATAGGATATATTTGATAACCTAATTTCAACCAAAGAATAATAAGGGGAAGCTGAAAATATTTGAGTTGTATTTTTATAAAATCTTAGTTGGGGCAGGGGCAAAATCTAAGATGTCAGCTGAATTGTGTTTTAAAGTACTGTCCTGCAGCAACAGTGGAAGGTTTGCTGTCTGCCAGGGAGAGAGTACAGCACTGTGTGTGATGACATCTGCCTGCTCTGGAGCTCAGGGAATTCAGATCCTGGGATGATGGGTGCTTTATTGCACTTAGGTAGAATGAATTTAATTTACTGCTTTCTTATAACTGGTATTAACTGAGTAAAGCTCTGTCTGAAGATGGTGAAATTGTAGGTATACAAGCCCACACTTTGACCTGTTATTTATCTTGTGAGTCTTTTTGCAGACTAAGAACATTATAATGTTTAAACTTAATTTCCATTCCATTAAAATGTGGTGGACAAGAAATAGGGAGGCTCTTACCGTATCTTTTGCAGCAGAGTTGATGGTCAGTGGAAATGGTGGTTGTTGGGATTCTGCCCTCCTTTGTACTGGGACGAGCCCTCGAATACCCTACACGTAGCTGAGGGGTCTAAACCCAACCAAACCCAATGTCTCTTCTGCTGCCTTTGCTTTTTGTCTACTCTGGTTCTATGTCTGTGCCCATCACAGGGAGCTGGGAGGGCTTTGCCTGGCGCGTGTGATCCGGGCAGTCAGATCTGGTTGGTTCCCTGCAGCTGCTGCACAGTGGCATCCTCAGTCCAGATATTTTCTTTCCTGCTTAGATTATGCCAATATTTCTTCCAGAAACCACCAGAGGGAGTGATAAGCTCTCAGAAGTGTCCTCCCATTTTAGGAGAACTCTCAAGGCAGTGAATATAAAAAATAAGTGTGCTCTAGTGAGCTATGTCCCAAATAGACACTATTTCTCATGGGAAATTATTGGATAAACTTTGTAGCTAGATACTTTCTTGGGTTTGAGCTTTAAGAAAAAGACCAAAACAAAACAATGCTCCAGAAAGTCTTCCCTATGTATTTGTTGTCTAAAAACAAATTATCTGTAGAATACATTATGGAGGCACTGCTGGTCTTTACTTCCATTTCACTTTGACCAGATAATGTATGTTGATATGGAAACAAATAGATTAATACTGATGTCTTCTGACATTCAGAAGACAGCTCTGATAAATTAGAGCCTGAATTGAATGAGAGGTCAGCTAAAACATTATTTGAAGCCCCAAGTGCTGTACTTTTACATTATCTTTAGTGAATAGGATTTGCTAGGACTGCTTCATTCTTTCCTTGTAGCTGTATCTAAAGCATGTCGCAGATGAAGAATAATTTGTTACTATTAAGACTGCTTGTCCTGTCTTTTTTTCCATTGATGCCAGCAAGATTTTATTGTCTAATGGCTTCAGTGAAAGTAGGTCTGGTGATAAGAACATCAATATATTGTCTTGATGAAATTCTTGATACACTGTTGGAAAGAAGTGGGTATTTCAGAAGATGACAGCAAGAGAATCTGATCATGAGACACCGGTGACAGTTGTTGTTTTCCTGACCTGAAAGAATGTAGTTTGACTATTTGGATGGCAAGAGAGAAGGGGTTTCATTAGATGGGACTACCTTTCAGATAAGGCTACAATAGCAAGTATTTTATCATGTAAGAAACAAAAGGGGTGTGTGTGCGTGTAGTTAAAAACCAGCAGATATTTTGCCCTTATCAAAAAACTGAGTATTTAGGATGACCTAAATATTTTTTTTCTTCTTTACCTTAAATAGTTTGTGTGTTCCACTTGGGCTTGCCACTATTGCCCAGCAGCAATGGTTACTGTCAGCTTTGCCTGAGACAGTGGTGGGAATAGCTGAAAGCTCAGGTATCACAATTTCAAGCTGGAAGTGAATTCCCTACTTGGGCAGGTTGAGGCTTTTTTTGTCAGAGCTTCAAACAGATAATAAAGAAGAGGTTGAGTAATTTTGCAAGGTAGGTTTGAGCACTGGTTATGGACATGAAAATCCTGTGTTCTGATCTGGGTTCCAGCTTAAATGGCTACAAACACTACTTTTCTAACTGTAATAATGACTGTGGACTGTACTAAATAGGAAGCAGATATACAAAGATGTCTAAACATGAATTTTGTATCTTCATAAAAGGGGTATAAATCAGAGAAAGTTTCTGACAGATACATAATTTCATTTGTACAATTCTGCCTGCACAGCTGGATTTTGTTTTATGGACACTTTTCTGAGAGTAGGAGAGAAAGGAGGAAGATGTGAATCAGCAAACTGCTGATTTTTAGTATTTCTCAAGTCCTTTCTTCTTCTTTTTACTTTCTATAAAGGCATGGACTACATCTTAAAAGTATTTGTTGAAGATATCTAGAAAACTTCTTGAAGTGGGATATTGTATTCTTGTCTTCTGAAGCATTCATTTTCCATACCATGGTGGTGTACTTGTGTGGGAACTAACCTATTTTGTAACAGAAGTTGCATCTTGTTTAATGAGCCACTAAAACACGATACAAAAGTGCTTTACTCTTTCTCTGTTGCTTTGAATAACTTTCTTCTAACTGTATTTGTTAACCCTCTGATCGTTTTTTTTCTGTTTCAGTCAAAAGACAAAATGATGAGAGGCTCACGCCGAGGGTGTGTTAGACTCAGGGTAAGTGTTGTTTTATTCGTACTTAATGACTTACTGTGTTTAATATGTCCTAATGGAGAGAACTGCAAGGAGACTTTTGAGGTTTGGGCTCTATTCCTGACTCTGCAAAATGCTGAAATAGTGAAAGTATTTAAGGAAAGAAAACATTAGAGGTCAAATGACATGCTGGGCTAATTACATCCTATAATCTATATATGGTATAAAATACTGTACATTTTTTATGAAAATTCTTTGTATTTTATATTAAAAAGCATTCTATGGCAGAGTAAGATGGTTTAGTAGTAGCATGCTATGGAAAAGTTGCTGTTTGCAGTTCTCATTTCTCTGTGTGTGGAGGTACGTGTGTATATACAGGAGGATTATGGGTATGAATGGGAGCATTTTGAGTCTTGAAGTAAGAGAACTCTAGGGAAGGGGGTCTGTGGTCTAACAAACAATGTGATGAGTGTTGGAGGAGAACTGTGCATCTTCCAGTTACTCCTTCCTTCTGTCACTAATCCTTTCTAGACTTTCTGTAGGCCTGTTGCAGGAGTGCCTTTATTAGGCATCTGAGACTCAGAGAATCCCCATTAACTTGGATTCCAGATGACTTGTTTGCACTTCGTCTTGCTTGATATATTGATACCTTAATTCAGAATTTCTTTAAGAGTAATGTGAGCTCAAACCACTGTCTAGCTGGAGCTAGACATTCTCAAAGATTCACAAGGATGTTTTTTTTATTGTGCAGACAAATTCAGTCTGAAAAGCCATGCCTGCTTTCATAGTGCTGTGAGCCTGTCAGTGTGGAGGTTGGCCTCAGCCTGCCACTTCAGGAAATACTAAAAGTGAACAATCTGTTCAATATTGCATGGTCCATCTTTATATGTATTTAACATAAACCAGCCCCTTTCTCGTCTCCCATCTGCCAGTCTTCCATCCCAAATTGTTCTTTGGAGTTTTCTAAAAACTTGCAAACTCCCCCAGCCTTTCTCTGAATATGTGTGATTTGCTTGTTTTGTTGGTTTTTTTGTGAGGGAGGAAGGAATCTTCCTTTTTTCTGCCTTTGTGGAGCAGCTCCTCTGGCAGATGACAGTGATACTGATAGCTTAACAGATGGGCTTCTGCAGTCTGAAATTCTATCAAAGAGGTTTTCTGTTTAGAGTAATTGTTGATTTGTAACTGTAGGTGTGAACATAAACAAACATGTAATTTAAGCAATTTGGCTAAAATCCTTCCTTTTCTTTTGAATGGATTGTTACAAGCTTGTTCCTCACCTTTTTACTCTGGATACACATTTCATAGGTCTGAAGTTTCATCTTCAAATTCTTTTGCTGGTTGTCTTAGTGTACTTAGGAAAGTGTATTCATAGAGGATTCTGTGTTATTTGCACTCTGCCTAAGTCCTGTGAAAGTTCTCTGGAATATACATAAACGTTCCCACTGTTGTTTTTGATTTTATTTGTTCGTATGTATTATCTGCTTGACAGCAGAAGCATTTTCTGTGCTTCTGGTTCAGACCCTTTGCCCCAGTGTTGCAAGGACAGTGTGTGCACTGCACACAGGTTTCTGCTGAGCTCACAGGCCCGGGAGAGCTCTCCCTGCTCCCACACTTAGGGTGGGGCAGGACTCAGCTGTCCCAGTCTGTGTTTAGCCTTACATGAGTTTTACCTATATCCTGTGGGGAGAATATCTTTGTCATGTTCTTGGTGTCTGACTTACAGGTTTTTGGAATCTTTAGCCTGGAGAAAAGGAGGCTCAGAGGTGACCTTATCACTCTCTACAATTCTCTGAAAGGAGGTTGTAGTGAGGTGAGGGTCTGTCTCTTCTTCCAGGTAACAAGTGACAGGACAAGAGGAAATGGCTTCAAGTTGCACCAGGGGAGGTTTGGATTGGATATTAGGAGAATTTCTTCACTGAAAGAATGGTCAGCATTGGAACAGGCTGCCCAGGGAAGTGGTTCAGGGACCAGCCCTGAAAGTGTTCAAAAGATGTGTGGATGTGGCACTTGCTGGTAAAATTCAGTGGTGAATGTGGTGGTGCTGGGTTAACAACTGGACTTGATAATCTTAGAGCTCCTTTCCAACCATAGTGATTCTATGATATAGCTGTTGAGGAGAATGATATTGTACAACTTGCAGTGACCTTCTGATTTACTGCATAGCAAAACATGTACTTAAAGTGCCAGATATTTTTTATCTACTGGCATATCTTAAAAAAAATCTGGTGGTTGTTGTGTGCTGGCACTAAAAGTACTCAGAATTATACTTGGATACACTTTTTAGGTGCCTCTTTTATAGTGATCACAGAGCTGTCCATGAAAAGCCTATATGGAAGATACTCTTGGAGAAGTTAAGTGGCACATTTTATCAATGGAGGGAAATTAAAAACCAGTTTGGAGCGATCCTTTCCTGCTACACTGCCTTGGATTACAGATGGCTAGTGCTGTTCTTACACAGGACTGCTCCTGCCACTCTGTTGTGGGGCCTGTGGTGGTCCCAGCCATGCATGAGCTGGTCCCACAGGCCACAAACCTCATGTAGGGACTGTGAGGAACACGTGTGGGTAACACTGACTCAGCTCCCTCTGCCCCCAAGTCTGTACCCAAACCATCCTTAGGTTTTGGCCAGCCTGGTGCATCCCTGACCCCCAGCCCTAGGGCTGCTGTGGGATGCTTGGCTGAGTGAAAGGAAGCACTGGTTGGAGTTGACTCAGGGCTCCTGGTACTAGTGTCACTCTTTGTGTACTCTGAGAGTAAGGGCAGAATTTACGCTTTAAATATGTGCTCCTTCCAGAGATGTCTGTCTGTTTTGTGGGAGTGGGAAGGATACAACAGATTCTGGTGCTGTGTCTCTTTGGAGAAGGAGAAGACAAACTGAGTAAATCCACTGGTGATTTTTGAGCTAAATATTACAATTTATTTGAGTTGGCAGAGACCTGGAATTGTCCTTTTTTTTGTATCTTCTCCTAGGTGAAACTTATTTATTATGAGTGTTAGAGGGGGTAGGAATGAAAATGTGGATAGATTTGTAAATAGCTAAGCACAGATGGTCTTTAATTTATTTGCATTTCCTTGTAGTAATTCATGAAGAATTAGAAGAAAAAGCTAGTTTCTTTTCATATATCCTGATTACTTACTGTTAATATTTACTTAGGGACTGAAAATTAGATCATGCAGTGTACCAGTGACATGACATGATGGGCCAAATTCATTCTGCTAGAATGATTTATTTTTTCTTAAAGGCTGGAAGATAAAATCAGGTCAAGAGCTTCTTTTTGTAGGGTACTTATGAATTATTATTTTTATACACAGAAAATGCATATAAAATATTGCTTCTCTCGCTTCTTTAAAATATAAGTTGGAATGTAGTAGAGAACTGCTGCAGCATAAAGCCACCTCCATTACAAAAATAAAAGATGCATATTATTATCCAGAAAATCAGCTTTACAAACATTTACTGGTTTTTTCTGCGACTAAAAATTTATTGTTTTAAAGAGCTGGCTGCATGCTATGACTGAACAGAGAATCTTTCAGCTCTTTACTGTTTTCAGTTTGCTTCTAATTTGCCAAAGCTTTTTAAATTCCAGTGGTGTAGTGATAGAGTGTCTGCTGCTGATGTCACTGCTTGCCTTATCAGGATTTTGTTCTTTGTTTCACAGGGAGCTGTGATTGGTATAGACGATGAGGACGACAGCACCTTCACAATAACTGTTGATCAGAAAACCTTCCATTTTCAGGGTGAGCTGAAAGAAGAGATTGTTTTTCCTTATAATAGATTCCACTTGTATTTGATGGATGATTTAAAATGTTTGGCAACAGAACAGCATGAATGAGCACACTGAGAACATTCTGGATCCAGGGGTGCTGCAGGTTAGGCAGGGATTTACATCTGCAGTGGATACATATGTGCTAGAAAGAGACTGTAGCTCTGGCAGGATTTGGAGATTAATAATGTAAAGAATAAATCACTCAAGGGGAGAAAGTAATGTGCTTCTGATTATGGGTTTCGCTTACAAAACGTTTCTGATCTTCGGTATCAAGATACAATTATGCATTTCTTTATGAAGAGAATCAAGACTGGTCTGAAGGTTGCAATTTGTATCCAAATAGAACTTAATGCTCAATTATGAGGAGACTAGAGGCAGCATTTGGCTTAACGGTGGAGCTTTGCTTCAAGATTTACCAGCTTGCATTCATTTCATCTACATTTCTGTGTCTTGTCTGCCAGTCACCATTTCTCTGCTATTATCCTTTTATTCACATTTCCTAACACCAATGCCATCTGCCACTGCTATGTTTCGTCATTGCATGCTATGGCTCACCGGTAGAAAGGGTAAGGCTCTATATAATTGCTATGTACTCCTTAAATTATTTTGTCTGCAGCAGTACGACAAAATACTGTGCTAATACTGAACAGAGAACTTCCTTTTTCTGAATGTTAAAATCCTAGGGAAGTGTGATGAAAATATTTTGCAACTAACATTTGTTAGTCCTTTTGCTTTTCTTGTGAAATGCAGTGACTAAATAATTGCTTTGTATAGAGCTGGAAACTGTAAATATCCAAGAGGCACACTTGCATTTCAGCAGTCATTTTAATATGTAAACTGAAATAATTCTGTAACTTATATTGTATTGTACATATTTTTAAATCAGTGATTTGCAAATGGGAATTATCATTAATACTGTTGCTTTTGTAAGACTATTTCTAATGATAAATATTAATTGTACATCATATTGTCACTGGCTTCTGTATTCCTTGTGCTACAGTTTTTCCTAAATGCTGCTGCTGTCCTCTGGCTTTTCACTGCATTAAGCCTCGTAAATATACCTTCATAATGCTGAGCTCACAGTAATACTTAAATCTACTGTTCCCAAGGATAACTGATAAAATGCAAGCTAATTGCTAATGCAGTAATGGAATGCTGTACTAGGGCAGTCTTTCAGTACTTCAAAGCTAAATACTGCTGAATATTTGAGAACTTGATACAGGTAAATCTAGAAATCTCTAATCTTTAGTTACTAAGATATACCTTTCTTAATACATCTTGTTTTTAGTGATTGTTATATGCTGTATTCTCCTTTAGGTAGCCAGATATCTTAAGAAAACCGATAGTATTTGACATAAGTAGTGTTTTACTCTAAGTAATATTGATAATTTTTGAACAGCAATGTTGTCACATCTTGTGCTTTATAATTTCCCTTTCTCTGCATTCGTATTAGGCAAGGATTTATGTATGCTCCTTTAGTGTACAACTAAGACATTGTACACTATTTTCTGTATTATACTTTTTCTATTAGCATATTATGAAGATAATGTCCCTGATATCCAGGAAAATGTAATGATACAAGCACAGTATTAATATATGTGGATTTAATGCAGAAATGTATAAAGACAGGTAAGATATCAGTCCTGTGATATTTCAGTATAAAAAAAGCTCTGTGGAACTATATATGTAGTTTTTCCAGCCACTGTAAATGCATTCTCACCTCATGCAACCTCTGTCATGTTTATGTCAAATGTTTATTCATTATATTAAATTAATTCAGTATTACACAGGTTTTAACTTATGCAAAATGTAGGTCACTGTCAGCCATGTATGGCGAGTGGTTAATAATGTAAATATTACAAAATGTATGTTGAGACTACATAGGATATATAGGGCAGATTCTGGGAATAATCCAAAAAACCATAAATTCCTAACAATTCCTTCCTAACTTTTAATACCTGATTAAGATAGAGGTTTTGTTCTGCAAGGTAGTCATAGCTATAAATACATTCACCTTTTATAAAAGAAGTCTTGTACAAGAGAGGACTGCAGGAATGGTAACTTACAGTCTCTTCCTTCTTGCTGCCTTGCTTCATTCTCAAGGACAGACAGGGATTCAAAGAACCTGGAGCCTTGCTGGGGAAAAAACAGAACTTTAAAAATCCAGGCTTTCAAAGATCTGCTGATCTAAGTTAGGGTCCCGTTTGCAGTGGAACAGTTTCAGGCTCTCCAGTCACTCAGACTTAAGGTACTGATTTGTGCCTCAGCGAAATTTTGCTGACAGGCAGTGATAGGATTTGAATTTGTGAAAAATAAAACTTCATTCTGGGTTAATTAATTATTTCTTAATGTCAATTACTCAAAATTGCACATCTGACTAACACTCTAGAGATGTTAGTAATGAGATGAAGGGCAAATAAGTCACTTAAAAATGTCTGATCAGCTTTTCACATGGACGTTTATTCCATATGTGTGTGTGTGTGTAACTGAATGTCTGAAGTGCCAGAGCTCCACCATCTCCCACTAAGAGTTGCCTGTCACTGGATTTTGGTAAATTCTGAGTTTTTCTGGTGTAAAGTTCATATTTTGTTGCTGCTTGTGACAGTCTCCCTCTCTTCTGTTCTCAGCTGTGCTTCCTAGTGGCCACTCCTGTATTGAACATTGGTAAAAGTTAAAAAGTTTTTATTACAAAGATACTGTAGGTTTTGAAAGATGACTGGGTACATCCCAAATGGCATCCATATCCTTACTACCTGGGTGTAAAGGAAAGAAGTTACTTGAATAAATATGGGCAGTAAAACAAACAGTATGTTTTGTTTTAACTGTCAGCTTAACTTCAGCTCTGCCAGAGTTCCCAGCAGATTTTTTCCCTGTATTTTATTGTTATGTACAAGTATATTGATGCTTGTTCATATTGGAGGGGGAAGGGAGGTAGAGTGACCTCAGAAATTTTAAAATAGATTTAAAAGTAATGTATTTTATCTCCTGATTGGTCCTTGTTTGGTCATGCTGAGTATCCAGTTTCATGGCTTGCTTATAAGGCTTCTGAATTAGGTAGATCTTAAAGTATTCCCTCATGGGTTTTTTCAGATTAGATGCAAAAACCCGTTCAAGTTGCTGTAAGACATTTGGGATAATACTTTTAGTTTAATTTACCTTCCTGTCAGGAAGCTTTTTCTTGGTAATACATTTTTCCTTGCTGCAGTACATGTCCCTGTTCTAAGTGTTCCATGACTTTGAAACACTGTGGGGGTTGGGTTTGTTTTTCTTTTAACATCTTTGTATCATCACAAGCTTTAAGCTCTTTCCTTTTGGAAATTCACTTCTTCAGTCCTTCATATTACTTAGCTGTTCTTTCTCCTCACTGGGATGCTCGTGACTTAAAGAGTGGGAACATGGTGTTCAAGAGAGCCTGGCAAGGGTATTGTTGTATTTCTTCTTGATATTTGATTTGCTGTCTAACCTGAAGCTTCTATTTGGACTGAAATACTTCACTAAATGCACATTGTGTGCAGAAAAAAAGAATTCATATTAAAAAACCATCCAGATTTTTAAACTCCTACCTGAAAACCCAGCTCTTATTCTTTCAGCCTGCAGTACAATTCCTTGGAAGGCAAATCAGTTTTGTCGCCACTGTTTTTTGTAATAAAGGATTGGAAGATTGGAAGCAGTCCAGTGCATTGATCTGAGATGATTCTGCTTTAGCTTTTGTCTTTCCTTTCCTATTCCTGCCACAAAAGTATCTGAGAAATGAAGCGTGAATGTTGCTGTGCAACTTATTCCCTATTACATGAAAGCTGTCAGCTGGTAAAGGTAGATTTCTCCTTCCTTCCCATGTTCCCCAGTTTATAGCTTGATTTGTGTCTGCCCACCATCCCAGCTGAGGAAAAAGGGAGACATGCTGTAAAAGCAAGGATTTCTTGTTAATGTGGGAGGCATTATTATTGAGGATATGCTGGAGTCCACAAAGGCCTTAGTTGCTGAGCAGTGTCAGAATTTGAGATTTTAAGTATTTTTATTGCCTATCAAAATTAGTACTATTGGTTTTGTACCTATATTTCAACATTACTTGCAGAAACAGTCAGTATTTATAGTCTTCTATACATCCTTGATGTTGTCCACCAAATAGATGACAGGAAGCTGACTGCTCTTGTGGTAGAAAGAGGCACTTAAGTCTATCATATTACCTGATTTAAATAACGATTCATAAATTGCAGCCTTTAAAAACAAAAAGTTTTAGAGCTTTAAAAATTTAATGGAATAGGAAAATGCCTAGAGAGAGATTTTGTTGTGAATTCTTGGTTTCTTCAGTGAATTTCTCTACGCTGAAATAATGAATTAGTGAATTTCTCTGCGCTGTGCTCAGCTGTGCTTTTACATTGCAGGGGAGGATGAGCAGCTATGGTGAGAGTAAAGCGGAGCTACCTGTCATCCTCCCTTTGCCTGACCAGGTCTGGGCTGCACAAAGTTCTGGGCTGCATCTCATCCTCCCCTGATTGGCATAACTGCAGAAATTCCTCTGTGAGTCAGAGCTAGGTTTAGCTTTTGCAGTGATTCTTCTGTCTTCCCCTGTCAACCTTCTGCTTCCTTTTTGCTATTGATGTATGTGCTGTTATTTTGAGTAGTTGGAACCTGTGACCAGAGTGCAGGGAATGGTGCATGGTTGTGCTTTTCCTGTTTCATGCAGGTCCTTCTTGCACCAGCAGCATCCTGTGTTGTAATTGTCTCTTTTCCAATCACCCATGGTTATACCATTTTTAATGGGACTTTCTGTGCTCAATTGTTATGGTCGTATATGAACACCTCCTGTTTACTGTTTTTGAGGCAGAAACTGCCTATTTCAAAATACGTGTTAAACTTGAGAGTAGCAAAGAAGTAATACCATGATATGCTATCTGTATAATGTGTTCGTTTGTTTTCCTGTTTTTGTTCCTCTGGAAGAAAAAGTATATTTATTGCTTGTTACTTTTGGCATCAATATGAGTCTGTTATCTCAACTGTATATGTGATACATGGCAACAATTTTGGAAAGGGAGAAATGGCCAGAAAAGGCCTCCCTGTAAGGAGGGGAGGGATACTGAGTAGTTCAACACTCTTTTCCCTCTGTTTTAACAAGAAATTCCAAATAGCTATAAACTTGAGTTTGACCTGTTACATTGACAGGTATTTTATTGGCTATGAAAATGGTTATATTTTTGTTCTTCTATTTTGTTGGGTTTTTTTTTTCCCAATTCAGGCCAAAATACGGTTTCTACCTTAAGCTAGTAGTTTCAGGACTTTATCAGTGGGATCTGCAATGGAAAAAATCCTTTCCTTTGAGGGTGGTGAGGCCCTGGCACAGGTGGCCCAGAGTGGCTACCCCATCCCTGGAGGTGTTTGAGGTCAGGTTGAATGGGGCTCTGAGCAACCTGGGATAGTGAAAGGTGTCCCTGCAGGGACAGGGGCAGGGGGTTGGAACAAGATCATCTTTGAGGTCTCTTCCAACCCAAACCATTCTGTGATTCTATGATTGATTTTAAACGCAAACATACCCCAAAAGCCATTTTCACAGAATATATCATATGAAGTATTATTTAGTGTTACTATTATTAATATTTAAGTATTATTCTCTAGTGAAAAACCATGTACTTGCAGATTTGTCCCACATTCAGACATGTTTAATTACAAAATTACACATTATGTATGGATTTCCAGAGAGAATTAATAGCAGCTTGATCATATGTTTCCTTTGTTACAGGAGTTTCCACCCAAAGATATGTTTATGGGCTGATTTTAAAGCTTGCTAAAAAAGCTTTTGAGCTTGGGTAACAATGAAAGAGCAGTTTAGTTGATTTCTCAAGATCACAGATTAATCTTACAAACACATTGTTCACAGGAGACCTTTTGATGCTTTTTGTTTGGGCAAGCCTAATGACTTTGTGTCTTGTGACTGCACAGGAGTTTCCTGTAGGGATGGGAGAGCTCAGGCTGGCCAGACACCTGCAGAACAAAAGGGGGGTTGATTTATATGTGTGGGTGGAGAATGGCATCAGGGGGAGGATTAGGAGAAGGGAGAGTAATGATTGTGACAACTCCAAAATTATGATTCAGAGGAAATAATGTTCAACCTACTGACAGATGTGGGAGCTGCATGTGTTAGGGTATTTGGAAGCAGTGGAAGTAGTGTTTTGCTAGGCTTGTATGAAACCCTGCTTCATCTTGCATGTTTTTCTATGGTTTGAAAGGCCTTCAGTGACTTTAAATAGCGATTTATTTAGCCATGGAACAGTCCTGTGATGCGTGACTTTTCCACCTTATTGAGCACTACAGATAAAATCTCTCTCCATTGAGACTGGTGGCAGAAATCCTATCGATCTCAGTGTAGCCAGGATTTCATCTCTATTATCTGGTGATTTGTGTGTAAGGATACTACATTAGTTCTGCACTTGGCTGAGAAAATACAGGAATTTTGCATACAAATCAGTGGAAGTTTTGTGAGAATAAAGGCTGCATAATTGACTCTATTGACTCTGTGGGTGTAATAGACTCTTCTTATTGAGTTCTGCCTGTAAGTAGGTCACAGTGAATGAAAATAAAATATGCATTTCTTTTTGTGACAGTATGGTGTTTTTATAAGTAATCTAGTAATTTCTTTTCAATAATTCTTCAGGTTTTCTTCCATCCTAATGCCCATGTAAATGCACACACACAAAAAAAATAAGCACCAGTATGCCGATTCTGAGGTGATACATTTTTGTGTATTCTGTCTTCCAAGTACTGCTGTGCATGACCTAGAAATGCTGGTGGTAAATGCTGTATCGTGGAGCAGAGTTGTTAAACTTGTTTATATCTAATCTTTAGATGCTATCAAGCTTAGGCTGGAAAAAGTAATCTGTTTTATGCTGTACTTTAACATTTGGTATATGTTATATAAACACATATAATCTCTCCACAGCAAAGTAAATATTGTAGGAACTTAAATTATAAAATTTGTATGCTATTTGGGAAATTAATAGAGGCTGAGAGCATCTAATGTTGTTGCATTTCATTTGCCTTCTTATCCTCACAGAACAGAACTTTTAAAAATCCCTGATATATCAGATTTAGCAGTGTGGGAAGTACAGAGATAAAGGGCTATTTCATAAAACAACGGGGAATTTTAAAGCACAGTTTCTCTGAATTACAGAAGTTCTTCAGGAGAAGCAGTAATTCTTGTGTTTAGTATGTTTTTCATTCTATAATTTTCTCTTTGGTCAAATAATTGCTTTTCTTTCTTTGGACCTTCTCTAGGAAAGAGTTCAGATTTTTTTTAGTATAAGATTATAAGATTGATGTTAAAATATCTGAGGAATAAGCTCAACCAGAGAGATCACAAAAAATACACATTTAAAAAAACAGTATTATCATATTAAAACTCACTGTAATGAATGACATTCTTTTCAAGTGTGTTTCTCTGAACTAGTCATAAAAAGGACTGTGATCATGTTAAGTACCCTGTGGTTGTCTTAGATATGCCTGAGATGTCACAGTAAATTATACAGGTGTCTTTCAAAGGATGCACCATAGACACAGAGGAGTGAGGGCTTAGGCATATGGGAACAAACTGTAATCTAGCTCATAAATACTAATTCTACTAGGAAAAAAAGTAAAAATAGCTTTACTGACATAATCACAGTAAATTGCAATGTTTCAGCCATTAATGATTCCAGTCTCTTGCACACAGCAGTGATTAAGCAGCTCTGTGTGGATTTAGCTTCTTTCACGTGCAAATGTTCACTGTAAAATTGCAGTAAAAACTGAATTCATAATTCTAGCACTTAAAATAAGAGAAAAACACAGGCACTGTTAGTGCCCTCTCAGCTGCAGACATAGCATTGCTATTTTTGTGGATAGTTGATGCTCTAGCACAACTTGAATTTCAGCTGACCAGGTAACTCTTGCATTAACCCTTCAGACTAAGAACCACCTTTATGTTTTTGAGTGTCAGGTATTTCTCATGTCCAGGTGTCCTTTGGTGTTTGTTGTTTGTCTTTTGTAATACCGTTATTCTAGAGTCAGCCTAGGGAGAAGGAACTTGTTTCTCTCTCTTGCCCTTCTCTTTTTAGAAGTTTTGTGCCAGGAGGGACCAGATAATAGTCCTCTCTTTTTGTATAAGCACAATACTAGTGTAATTCCTTGGACTAGATAAGAATTACCTTATCCCAAATATTTTGGCAGAAACGAATTCTGGAGTAGCTTTCACATGGGAATTGAGGAGGGGAATTAACTCTAGAATGGAGCCTGATCAAATAATGGAAAAGTTGGAGTGATTTCAGGGTGCTTGAGGCACAGGACTAATGAGCAGGTCATTCTTGTCCCTACCTGCTGAAGAAAGCATCTTCTGTGGAAAGTGGATATTATGTAATGTGCATAACAAACTTCTTAGGTGCAAAGGTATTAGAACTTTTTCTTTGCCCAAAGTAGCCTTCTTTAAATGAAAAACAGCTTGGATATTTAGCTTTCCCTACAGATGGGTAGATAATGATCTCTGACCATTGTGTGTAGATTTTTCCCATAAATTCTTTTTGAGTGTGTCGACTAATCTCTTTTTTGAATGTTGCCATTGATTTTTTTTTTTTCATCAGTGATCTTTTGGCAGCTGTTCAGTTCTAAATTGCTTTTACCATTAGGGAGCTTTTAGTTGCACCTAATCTCACAGCAGCCATTTTGATTAGATTTAACATAACTTTTCTTGCATCTTGCTGTACTAAAAACTGCATCCTACTGGTTCTCTCTGTGGTTTTCTTAAGAGTCTATGGAGGAGAGCCAGGAGGATCTGCTGTTGATGATAGATGGTCTGAAATTAAACCAGTGTCCTGAACAGAGAGTGCTTAAAAGGTTTTGATGCTGTGTTTCCATGCAGTAAGCAGTCTTCTCATGGCAGTGTTCCTGGATTTATTGTGGCCGAGACTTTGTCTAAGTAGCAGGAGTGATGAGATTCATGTGTGCTCCCTGAGGATTGATCATGCTATGCCAGAAGATTGCACTGTCTAATATATGAGGAAAAAATAACAGCTTTTTCCCCTCTGCTGAGCCCTGGTAGAGAGAGCTATAAAGGGGTCACTGGAGAAGCAGAAGTTTCAAAAATTTAGTTTATTTATGAGCATGGGAAAGTCAGTTCCATTTCGGAACTGTATGGAAAGGTCTTCCCCGTTGCTGTAAGGCCTCTCTGTTCTGTTGGGGGTTCAGATACAAGTCAGAATGTGATAACCTTTATTAATGGCCTACTGTATATTGAGATTAGTATTTAACTAATACCATGACCTCTTTTTGCTGGCAGTATGGAAGATCACAGGAATCCTGCTGCAATACAAGGATTAATTCACTGGTCTACAGCTTAGTTGGTTCCTTTTTAGTTTAAATAATCGTGGGAAAAAAACCCTTCAGCATGGGATATTTGTATCCCATGAATTACTTAATAGCTCCTCATTGACTTGTACCCCAGTTCCCCAGTAAGATGCAGTTTGGGACTGGGAGATGGTGATTAAAAAACCACCGCAGGAAAACAGAAAACAAACTTGAGAAACATTGTACACATTGAAATAATGTTAACCACTGTTGTTTTGGACACACCTTTGAAAAGTTACAGCGCTGATACATTTCAAATACTGAGATTAATGATACAGGTAACTATATAGGTTTAGTGTTTAGTGGTGACTGGTGTAAGAATAAACTTGATTGATATGTCTGGCAGGACTGGGCCCAGGGGGCTGTTTTGGTAAGAAGAGCCAAAGAAACTAAAAGGCATTAAAATTTATTCTAACTGACTCGTTCAGCAATTGAAATTAGTGTTGAGGTGTAACCTATGCTGTGCAAAAAGAACAGGATGTTTGTGTGTGCACGTGTGTACAGAATGTGCAAAGAAAAATTATAATTTGCATGTTGCAAAATGTATTTCATGTAATGCTCTGTCCCTGGGCAGAGTTCACAGGGCCTCTGTCCCTCCATCCTGTCTGCTTTCACTGCATTATAAACTTGTCCTCAGTGCCTGCTTCAGCTTCTCAATTAATATATGGATCACTAGTAAGAAGTATTAGTAAGGAGAGTCCTGTAAGTTAAAAGTTATTTCTAATGAGCTATTGAGAGTATCACAATGGCATATCAAGCTTTTTAATACTTGCTGCATTTCCTGCAGGAAAGTCACCTGCTGTTCTGAGTAACATTTCATTACTTTAACTTCTTCCTGCAGACTTTCTCTGAGCATCTGAAAGCACTTTGGTAGTCACTTTCCCTTATGTCTAGTATTAATTTGTGCAGGTTAGTGGTATTGTGACCAAAATACCTGTGGCAATTGATCAAGCTCTATTTTAGAAGAACAAAGAGTAAGGATTGACTTGTAGTAGATGGGAAAAATGTGTATTTTTAGAAAAAAACTAGATAGATTTCAAACTTTTACCTTGTGAGTAATAAAAGTTTTGCCCCACTATTTTGAGAGGCCACCTCATCAGTTAGGCTAGGAGCCAGTTTCTGTATTAAAAAGACATTCTTAACTATTTCTCACAAACACAGTACATTACCAGTTCTTTCCTAATGGTTTTGTTAACTTGACACAATTAGTGTATACATGCTGAAGTAAACAGTGCAGTATGTTGATCTTGATATTGGTAGGGTTATCTTTGGGGAGTCTAGGAAAATCTACATATTCAGAAGACTTGGGGTGTTTTTAAGTACTGATAGGTTTAAGCTGCAAAATTCCAAAAAATAAAAGCAATGGAAACAAAAGGGTGAGGAAGGGAACATTGAAACAAAGCATTTTGAGCTGGTACATTTCAGTTTAACCTAAGGATATTTCCTCTGAACTCCTTAACAAATAAGTGAGATAGGAATCTCAGTTCACTGATTCATAATAGGTGCTAGCTCACTTAAGCTTTCCTTGTTTTTCGCAGGCTTCCTGTTTCTTTTAATACCTTCCATTTGAATGAGGAACTAGAAACAATTGTCAATAACTGTTCTAAATCCCTTTACATGCCAGTTTGTTTACAGTCTATTTAATGCCTCTGGAATTTTCTCTTTTTTCTTTACCTGGAGTCCACTGACTCTGCTCCTTTGTTTTTGAAGCACTCCTAGAGCATAGCAAGGAACTCTTTCGGACTAGTGAAGTAAAGGTGGCATGTCTGTACTGGGGGTAGGGGGGAAAGAAAGCAGTTGTAGAGTAGGATTTTCTTCGGTTTAATGTTTGCTGCATGTTTAAGATTATTCTTTGTGCTTCATTATTCACACTGGCGACCTGTTAGGGGTGTTTGTCCTGTATTATGAATCCGTACCTGAAAGTTACTATGTCCACACTGAAGCAGAATTTATTACAGGTTGTTTATTTTCTTGTAAATAAGAAAATTTTAAAATTACTTAATGAATTAAGTGAGGAATGTCTGTACGAAATCTCTTTGCATGTGTTCCACTAAAGCTGGACAAGGGATACAGCTGGAACCACAGAAGAAACAGGATATTAAGACAACTGGAATGATGTGCTTGGGGATTTAACAAAGACAGGATAGTTAATTTCCATATTTAGTGTGGACATCAGGTCTGTTTGCCTGTGCCTTCTAGTATGTAAGACTGCATGAAATTTAACAATATCTTTTGAATACTTTTTCAGCTCGAGATGCAGATGAGAGGGAGAAGTGGATCCATGCTTTAGAGGACACCATCCTCCGCCATACCCTCCAACTTCAGGCAAGTTTCACTTTCAGTTTTCACTTGTTTTACTATTTATTTTCAAAGCAATGAAATACAATGGCATGACTGCTAATATCCAACACACCCTGTATAATATTTGGCTGTTCTATAGCCTATACAATTGGATATAGAAAAACATCTGTTTAGGTCTGAGTCTGTCACATTTTTCTTGTCCTACCATAATGAAAAGCCAGTATGAGACTTCCCTTTATTAACTCATATTTATAAGATATATATAGCCATCATTAACTTATATTTATTTATAATGTATATTTATGGTAAGGTTCTGGATTTATTGTTGTACATTTAGTTTGGGTTTTGATTGGGGTTTTTTGTTGTTGTTTTTTTTTAGAACTAGGAGTTAGTCCTTTTTGGGTCAAGCCTCTTTTGTGCTTGTATGCCACCTAACTTGGAAATTAAAATTAATGGCAGCATTGAACCTCTTTTTGGATGACAAAAATGGTAAACAGCTTGTGTTTGAATCCACTGTGTAAGCTGGGTGTGAGTGGTTTTCTGGTACAAAGGACAGATGGTTGGATTGAGGATGGTTCTTAGCTCTAGTTATGTAGTTCCAGGAGTTGGACTCTGTCATCCTTGTGGGTCACTTCCAGCTCAGGAAATTCTGCGGTTCTATGATCCAAGATCAGTTTCTGGTGATACTCTAGAGCTGGACATGTCTATAAGACTTGCTAAACGTTTATTTTTGCCCTGGAGAGAAACTCAAACTCTCATGAAAGGGATCGGGTTTGTACCACATAGGTGTCTGGTGACAGTGTAGAAATCTTAAAGCAGGTGTTCATTATTTGTGTTGAATAAAGGTTTGGTTGTGCTTTTGTAATATAGCAAGAGAATTAGGTCTCTTAACATTTGACTCAGTGTGAGGAAAGATAGAGTAAAATCTCTAATATCACATAAAGAGAAGCTTAGAAAGATTGATTTAGATGACATTTGCCCAATATAAAGAATTAGAACAAGCCTGAATTTGTCCCATCCAACTTGAGGCACTTGTACTATCTCAGTCAATTTACCTGTTGGACAGTAAGTCTCAACCTCTTTTGATCTATTGAAGACCCCTACAAATTTACAAGAGAATAGCAGATCCCTGGATAAAAATTCCCATTTGACAATCAGCTTTGTATCCCTCCCAATGTGTCATGGGTAAGTTAGAAGTAATCTCTCAATCTGGAAAGAGCAGCTGACCAAGGGCTGAAGAACCCTGCTCTGCAGTGGATGTGAGGAGACAGGGATTATCTAGGGAACAATATGTGGATGTAGAAGGGCTGAGCTCTGTCCCAAGGGGTGCCTCTTTCCCCGTCCTCAGCTTAAAAAGTGAATAGGTTATGTGAGTGGTCCTATTTAGGGTCTGAAATGAAGTAAAAGGAATCTGTGCTGTTTTCTCCACCTGGAAGACTTTTAATGGCTTTGGAGATACAGAGTACAGGAATGAAACACCAGAATATACACTGGTTTTATCAAAATGTACATTTCCATGCTCTCTAGAAATTGTGAGTTTAGTTTTATTGGCAGAAAGAGATTTCATGATAGCAGCTAATAATGGAGCTGTTTCCCATTACATAACTGTTCATGTTTTTGGAGATTTTCAAACGAGTAAGGCATATTTCGACAAAAGAAAAGCCAAGTTAGTAATTAACTAGTAATGTTTGAGGGAATAATGAAAAAACCAGAGTTGAGTATTAAGAAACATATCCTTGTAAACCTATCCTTGTAAGTATGTTCACCATTGAATGTAATACTTTGTGGGCCAGTCCTGTGTGCTCACCACTCATTTTCAAGAACCTTCTTCAGTGCATGGGTCATGTAACCTTTTAGCTTCTGGCCTTTGTTTGTGGAGTCGGTGGAGTAGTGTTCACTTACACACCCATTCAGGAACTGCCAAGGTTTGCCACGAGAGCTACTGAGCCGGCACTGATTTAAGAATCAAACACGACTGCACCTCTTTGCCAAACCTCTTTCTTTCATGGCTTAGGAACAGCGGTCTCCGTTCTGTTCACCCTCACCGGTGGGACGCGCGGGCGGAACGAACAGGGGCTGAAGTTTCAGAGGATGCCCGCAGGGCCGAGCGCGGGATGAATCCAGGCAGAAACATCCCCGCGCCTCCATGGCCGGCCAGGCCCTGCTGGGCTTCACCCCTCCCTCCCCTGGCC
>VZRQ01010609.1:0-111715 GCA_013397975.1 Machaerirhynchus nigripectus | reverse complement strand
GCGGGGACAGGAGCGGGGCAGCGGGCACGGAGCCCCCGGGGTGGCTCCGGCTCCGGGCAGCAGCGAGTGCCGCCAGGTCCCGTGCGCCCGCAGGGATGCTGCCGTCCAGATACACAAACACGCCTTGGCTTCAGTAGCCTTTGAACAAAACGGCGCTTTATGCGCTTGATCTTCTTTCGCTTTCCTTTTCCTTTGGACAAAACAGTCAGACGGGTTCTTCGGGGGATTATTGGCTCAGCGGGATGGCGGGGTCTGAGTGCCGCGGCAGAGATTATTTTCTGTAAGGGCATTTTCTTGGGTTCTTAGTTTCTGTAGCAAACGAAACATGTGATTGACAGTCACTTAGAAACCTTTAGGCATCTGGTTTTGTCCAAAATATTTTATCTTTTCAGACTCTTTTTTTCATATTTCCATGCTGCTTTCAGTCTGCCTATTCTGGTACAGGAGTGTTGAAGTTTGAAAGTCAGACTTGAAGTTGACTTCACTGTATCAAACACTCATCTGCGCTGTGAGAAACTGTACCAAACCCCAGGTGGTTCGTGTGTTGTGTGAACCAAATCAGGAAGGATTACGAGTTAATGCGAGGTGGAGAGGTGAAGTGGTGTCTGTGTGCTCTCTAGTCTGATTAATCTTCCTGGTTTTATTTTTGTCTAAATGTTCTACTGTGTCGTCCTTCAGTATTTGTAATGGAAGTGTTTTTGAAACACAGAATAAAATACTTCTTCTGCCCCCCCCTCCCTCCAAGTCTAAAATGAGCCACAGTCAAGGAACTGAGTCATAAATACATAGAATGTGTAAAGGGACCCAAACTGTCCAGACGGCTGACAATTAGTAATGTTGTATCCAAGGCGAACAACAATAGGGAGGAAATGTTTCAGACACACTTGAAGCCTGATTTGTTTGAGTTTTGAAACTGAAGTGTGTTTTTCTGCTTGCTGTGTTTTTGTATGCACTTGTATTAAAGCTATTGCTAAAAATACACGTAGTTGTTCTAGTATTAACTTTGTCTGTGGAAAAGTCATTGATCAGATGGTGTGATACTACTGGAAATGTCATTCTGAACCCCCCAGCGTTTTTCCCCTTATCCCCCCAAGTCGTTACTGTTGTGGCATTAGCAGGCCTGTGGCTTTGCAGTGGCAGTACATGAATTGCCTCATACCCACAGGACCTAACGGGGAGGGTGTGCATGGGGTGAAGGCATCTTGTGGCTAAAGTTTCTTGTTTGTGTGAGGAGATAAGTTAGCTCACATTTTCTCTAGTTCCTCAGCAGCACCTTATGTCAACCAGCAGTCCCACTCAGACAGAACATGCTTCTAATGGTCTGCTTTTCTTGCTGCCCATCAAGTACACCCTAGCAGCACCTTAGTGCTACAAATACTTTTGGGCAGTGGAATTCGGCTCTGGAATTGTCTCTTGAGTTATAATGGGTAGCTCATGTCTTTTAGGACCACAGTAACAACTGTAACTTTCTTATTTGATCTACATTAAACTATTTCAGCCTCTGAGTGGACTCTGTAGAGACAAAGGAACTGAAATTACAAATTCCAAAGGTGGGCCATTTCTAACCACCATAAAAGTGAAAGGAATTAAGTAAAAATCAATTGCTTTGTAGGTTGATAATTCCGTAATCTAACCAAGACGTTTACTTCCTAAGTAGCAAATGATAAGAAAACTTGATTCTAAGAAGTGGGTTTCTGCTAGCTGTTGTGGAGAGTGATAAAATGGCTTAAACACTGAGTTACACCATGGCTTCACCAACATGTGGGAGTTGCTACTGCTGCTGGAAGCAGTCCTGTCTCACTTCTCCTAGCAAAAGAGGCAGTGTGGCAAGAAGGGTAGAATTTGAAACTTAAAATTGCTTTTCCTGCTGCTCTCTAAGTTTATTTTTAACCCTGATTAGTTTCCACATTGAGTTATTTATGCTGACTCAAAAGAAAGAGCAGAGTAAAGGCAAGAGTAAACAGCATGGGAACTGATTTGTTTCCCATTCATCTATGCTGGTGCAAAGTGTTTATGAAACGTTGATAGGAGCAGTTCACTTAGTATCACATTAACCAGGATTTCTTCTGACCTTCCTAAAGCTGCAAGCAAGAACACAAGGTAGAGTAAAACTTTCTTGTATGTTACACTCTCAAGTATATTCTGTTGTTATTAACTGACTTTTCAGTGCTGCTTCTAGTGTGAGTCAAGAATGCTTGCATAAAACTAAACCCAGGCTCTTTTAGATTAAGAATGTATCCAGTATAGATGTGTTTCAAGTGCTGGTGGAAGGGCATAGGGTTGGCAGCCATGCTGCCCTTTGCAGATTTTGCTAACAAAATAACCAGGTTAGTGGGTGAGTACCCTAGAACATGTGCTTTATCTACACTGATTATAGATTATAAGGTAAAGGAATGGGACTCTAGGATATACTTAGTATTTGTGAGGCCTCAGAATTGTGACCTATGCTTTAAAGACAGAATTTTATATCAGTGTGTAAATACTTCTGTTTTCTGAACTGTTTCCCTAGAAGATCTAATAATATCTACAGCCACACAGTCTTTGCTAAGCATTATGTGTAAAGTAGAACTTTTTTTTTTCCCTGTAAGAATTGCAATATTCTGACTGTTTGGAAGGGCTGTATGCTTTCCAGAACCCATATATTTGTTTCGAAACACATTCTGAGCTTTAAATATTGCATAAAAATCTAGCAGAGGAAAAAAAATAGAGTTGTTTTTGCCACTAAAGTGCTGTTATTCAGTGGCTTGCAAGTTGATGACTTGTTTTTCTTCAGTTTTTTTATCAGTGATCCTTACAGGCAATGTCCAGTTTGTCAAAATCAAGCATGGTGTAGGCAGGGAATATGTTTCTGATGAGATACTGTGGATGAAAGGAAAACATTCTTATTCACTCCTTTAAACTAACTTACACAGGAATTTCTGTTGGATTTGGAATCCTAATTAGATGAAGAATGTAGCAGAAGTGTCTTCAAAAAGATAGGAAAGTCCGCTCTGTACAGCTTTCTATCTTCCTCCCCCAGGAAAGCTATTATTGTAATGCTTTTATTGGAGAAATATATTTGAATTTTTCTGTTATGCTTCATGTAAGGATGATGCAATCTTTTCATCCCATCTGAGTTTGAAAGAACTGGTTTAAATTAGGCTGAATTACTTCTCAGCATGGGCAAGTTTTGAATACAAATACATTAGAGATATGTGTGACTTCTAATTTGGAGGACAAGGAAACAGCATGTAAACTCTTGGTGCTAGCAGTTCTGTAGTGAGAATAAGGCTCATAATATGTATTTTTAATTGGGTTATGTTTTGTTGTTGCCCTCCTGTTTACCTCCTCCAAAAAAAAGCGTTGTGTATGAAGGGAGTAATTTTGCAGGACTGTTAGGATGATGTTTACTCAACTGCAGACCAGCATGGAAACCCTTTCCTAGGAAAACCATCCTGTCTGGTCACTCCACCTCACTGGGGATCACACAGATCCCACTGGGATACCTCAGACTGGTCAGTGCTGCTGGGCCCTGCCTCCTCCTGCCAACACTGGCATTGAGATGTGCCCTGTAGAGTCTGGCCCTTAAGCTCTGGATGTGTCCTGAAGGGGAGGGACATTCCAGAAGTTGTGGGAGGGAGGATGAGGGAAAGAATGCAATGGTACCTTTTTCTCTTTTCTCTAGAGTTCTTATCAGTACGATTTTCTTGGTGGGGAGCAGTCAGACACCAAACAACTTGTTTTGACACCAAACTTCTTGGCTTGGGAGGTGGTGGGCAGACTAAAATATTTTCAATTACTTGCTTCTGCAGCTATTTCATCTGTTAATTCTTTTAAACCTATATGAACACAGAGTCATTATTTGAAGTTAATTAAGTGTACTTACAAATACATGTAGTTACTCAATGGAAAAAGAAGTTTATACTGCTTCAGACAGGTGCTGACAGTAAGATAGAGTCAGTTTATTTCTGAAGATCAGAAATAGTCTGGATTCCTGTTCTTTTTTGTAATTTGAAGATAATTATTTTAGAATCACAGCATGACTTCAGCTGGATAAGACCTCTGGAAATCACCTGTTCCAAGCACCTTCTCACTGCAAGACAAACTTGTACTTTAGATCAGGTTGTGAAAGGTCAAATGCAGTTAAGTTTTGAACTCTGCCCTCCAAAGGTGGAAGTTCAGCAGTATCTGCAGGCAACCTGTTTTGTCAGTCTGTGAACAGGTGAGCAGCGTATTTTGCAAGTTCCTCATGAAAATTTGATTGCTCCTTGAGATGTGCAGATTCCTAATGTACAAGTTTAACAAGCTGTTAAGTGCCGTTCTAGTGACTCTGCTCACCTGTTTCTTTTGAAGTCTCATTTCCTTTGTGGCAGGGAAGGAGAGAAAGGGTCCCCATTTTACCTTTACCATGGCTTTGAGTGACCAGAAAATCAAGAAATAAGCATTTGTTCTGCAAATCTACACTTCGTATATCTGCTCTTTCTAAATTACTGCTGGGTCTGAAATACTGATTGATTTTGCTATTTATGCAGGCTGTTTCCCCTGTGGTATGGCTCAACTTTTTAACTTTTCCAAGTATCTTTTGGTTTTCAATTCTAAAACTATGTGAGAACTTAAAATTATTAACCTAATCTCATGTAACACAGACTTAATAAATTTGCTGAGAAGGTTATCGAATTTTGTCTTGGTAACCCAAGAGCAAACTAGTGAGGTGCTGCAGCTTTAAGTACCTGTGCTTTGCAAAATTACTCTCATGTTTCATCTCTGTGCTATGTTCAGCTTGACACTATACCTGGTTTTATGGCTTTCTCTTTACATTGATGGAAGTTTTAATTTTCTAATAGAACTTTTTAGGTTACAATTTTCACTCTGTGTTTTGTGTGGGTGTCTGCTTAGTTGTAACACTGAATGTTTTAATCAGCTTTTCCCTTAGTTCTAAGAGCCTGAAGTTTAAGAACGGCATTTTATCTTTAAGGCACCACTAAAAATACCAGATAGTTACATATTAGTACTAGTCATGGAGTGAGGACTGAAGTAAAAAGTAGCATTTTGATGCAGCTTACAGATAACATGCACTGTAAACTATATTTATGTATAGTATCTTCAGCAGAAATTTTCTGTATCGTTCACGTGGTTTGGTATATGAAACCTGACCTCCAGAATTTTTAACTGAGCTTGCAGGACCATTTGCTGAACTGATGGGGTTGGCTGGAAGCTGAACAGACAAGGAAATAGAGTACTAATAGCACATGATTTTAGATGTCGTTTCGGTGTAATTTAAACTAGTTTGAGGGAGTATCAAAAGCTGCTCGGTTGAGAGCACTCTCCCTTCTGCCTATTAGGTTTTTTGATAATTTGTTACACTCTGTGCTTTTTATATTTATTTTTGTCATAGTCAAAATAATTCTTTTTTTTTTTTTGTCTTCTCCTCCCTCCTCCTTGTTTCAAAACACTATTTCTAAATGTGACTGGTGTTGACTGTCTGATACAGGGTGAAGTGTCTTTTTTTAATACTGATTTACAAACTCATCTGTATGGATAGATTTACTCTTGTAGAGCTGTTGTCAAGATCTGCACTCCAGTCTGTTTCAGATGAGTAAAGAATAATATTTTCTGCATTCAGTAGTTGGGTTTATGTTTTAGGCTGTGTGATACTGTGCAAATCATTCCACTACTGCACACAAGTGTTCACACCTCTAAAGAGCCATCAGTAAAACTTAATATGATGGCCTATTATCATACAAAAAGAGGAGAAACTGTCTGTTCTGCCAGAGCAAACAGTGCCAAAGGAAACGTTACACTAATGTGGAATTTTGGAAATACAGACTGCCCATCTTCCCCCACGTGAAATGTGTTTCCCCACTGGTTGATCTTCACATGCTCAGACTCTTGAGATCCTCAGCAGTTCACACAGCAGTTGATGGTTTCATAAGAGCTTGAAGTTGTCCCGTTTGAGATCAGTGTGAATGCAGGTGAAAATATTGAGGCTGGTAGCAAAGTTGTCAGTCCTGTGATGTTCTCAGGGTTGTGTTTGTGTTATAACTGATGTTTGCTTCTTTATCCCTCATGGATTTTTCCTCCTATATATATTTATCTTGCAGTGTACAATTTTTTCAAACTGGGCGTGCTTCAGTATTTGTTTCACGGTTCCATTTGCATTAGAAGTATTCTATAAATAAACCTTTAATGTGTTTACATAGCATATGTGCATGAAGGCAGAAGTAATCAAGAATCCTCTCCTTTCTTTCCTCCAGTTAAAAATGTGGTATCCCAGGGGGAATTTGTTTGGGTCTTTAAATCAATGGTGTATCACTTTAAAGATAGGGATTATATTATATGCAGAGTGTGCTCTGAGTGTTATATTATTAGGAGAAACAAGTTTCCAAGCAAGAAAATATAAAAGTAATCATTCTCATAGCACTGATCCTTTGTCCTTGGTGATGTATGTGCAATGAAATGTCAAAATTCAGATACAGTGGCAAGGATGCAAATCATTATAGCTGTAAAGGAGCAAGGGCAACCGGGACTAATAATTTTGAAGTTTTCAGTTTGAAGGTATTTAAGAAAATATTTAGCAGTTCTTAGCTAAGGAGCTGTGAGTTGAACAATACTGTCTGAAGTGTGAAAAGTGCAGTTATCCCATTGGGTATGGTTTGGGCTTCCCTAGCTGAAATGTAAGCATATGGAATCACAAGACAGTCTTCAGAAAAATGTGAATTCTCCTTTATATTTTATAAAGAAACTTTAATCAGTGTAATTTAAGAGGATTTGTTCAATCATAAGTAATGAAATACTCTGGTGTGTGATGATTATACCCCCTCTGAAATTGTGGAGCAATTTACTGTTACTGATTTAACTGCAAATAGAAGCCAAATGTGTTCAGCTGTGTGCCTGTGTTTGCACGTGGCAGGATGAGAGGCAAGGCAGCATTTTCTCAGTCAGATGGCAGGCAAAACCATATTGTTGTTACAGGGTTTTTTTTCCTCTGAAACATTAATTAAATGTTTGATTTTTATTTGTTTATTTATTTCTAGGGTGTGGATTCAGGATTTGTTCCCAGTGTTCATGATTTTGACAAGAAACTTACTGAGGCTGATGCTTACTTACAGATCTTGATAGACCAGTTGAAGGTATGGTAACTAAAAGCTGCATTTACTGTGTTAGGGCTCTGTTTGTCAGGCTGGATTTCAAGGCCAGGTTGAAAGGAATCTCAGAGAGAGTCAGTCAAGGTGAAAATGCCTTTCTCTTACAGTTGTTAAAATGGAGTTAAAATTAGAATAGCTCAAACAGATTGATATAAAATGGTTTACAATGGCTGAAAGATTATGTTTTATATAAAACCTTTATGGAAAAGGCAAGGTTAAATAAGTTTCATTTCAAAACATATTTAAATCATCGTGTTGCTCATAGAATTTTAGAATCTTATCTTGAGAAGATTTTGTCAAGTGATGTGTAACTACAGTTTCAGACTTCACTGCAGTGCTGGTAGACAATCCATGCTTTGTCCTTGAGTGAAAACATGCTGTAGGAATGTTGTAGAATACAGCTCTTATAAACGTTGTGTTTTAAGAATAGATGGGAATGCAAGGAACAGTGAGGTCATATCTCTCAGTACTCACCTTATTGAGAAAAACACTTTCTGCTGCTGCTTAGGACAATTTTTTCCCCATGACTCAGCAGGTTAAAATTGCTGTTAAATTGCTTCAGTTCTGCTGGGTTGGATTTTTTTCCCCTGATATAATGTGCAAGTATTGCATGTGGGATATTCAGCAAAAATTTGGTTGGAGGGTAGGGTGGAGAGGGGGACGAGCACAAGAACACAAATGAAAGTAGCCAGAGGAGATGCAAACAAAATTCAGAGCTGCCCTGCAAAGACTTGGTCAGGAGCTGTCTTTGTCTGCCACTGTGGAGCCATCACTTCACTGACAGAAGGTATTTAAATCTTTACACCTTCTAATTGTTATTTCAGGCCAGCTGGGGGGAGGGGGATAGAAATTAATTAAAGATGAAAGATGAGTCAGTTTGAGGATGGACAGAGACCAAGATCGGTCTTTTTTTAGAACTAGAAATCAGCCCTCAAGGGAAAGGGAACACATGAGTAGGTTTGAGGCAGGCAGTTGAATGAAGAAATGCAGCTCACTTCCTAAAAATTACATCCTCTTCTCTGAGCAAAAAAGGTGGATGTGATGAACTTTTAGAATTAGCTGTAATTTTTGCTCTTCCTTGAACAACTTCATGGTTGTGTGTGCACCCTAGGGTGCCCTCAGGGGCCTCTGTTCACTCTTTCAGCTCAGCTTGTGTTAAATGCACATGCAAGCTTTTCAGTGAGGGTTTGTTTCACTTTGTTTTGTTGCATCTCATATCCCACTTTTAAGAAAATAAACATAAATTCATGCTAGGAAGTCGTATCTTCCAAAAAATATGCTTACAAATCTTACATGATTTGAATCATGTACCTGAATCAAGGTACCTGCAAGGGTTGATGAGGGTTGAGGCTCTTTTGGTTGAATGCTTCATATGCCCCAAAGGTTTTTGCTGAAATAGAAGAAAGGCAGCTGGAGGTGTTCTGATGAGTTCACTTGTGTTACTTAATCTCACTTTCTTGTTCAAATCATGGTAGAATCATGCCAGGCTGAGCTGTGAGATTTGGTCTCTTGCAGGATGGGATGATGTGAGAAATTAGTTACAAATTTGTTACATCAAAAATGCTGTAAAGAAATATTAGGCCAAAACTGCTTTGGATCCTACTACCAGGGTTGTGTGACTTTAATACTTACTAAATCTTTTCGGTTTTAAAATGTTGGTGTTTCTGATTTTATATGGTAAAATAACACTTTCAGTATTTTCACAAGTATCTCTTTCTTTTAGCTCTTTGATGAAAAACTCCAGAACTGCAAAGATGATGAACAGAGAAAAGCAAGTACATTTTGTCTTTAAAATTGCCTGTTTATCAGATGGTTTTGTGCTGTAGTCTATAGAAATATAAAGTACACATTTATTGAGTTGTCAAAATCACTTAAAGCAATGTGAATAACTGATAACATTTGTGTTGTGACTAAGTTGCAAATGAAAATTTTACTAATACTGGGTGTCATAACATTAAAAAGGTTTCAGTTGTCAGAAATAATTGCTCCTCTGCTACCCAACAGTTGAAAGAATTTTAACTTAAATCTGCTACTTTTTAATCTTTAACCAGGATGAGTAGTTAATGTTGGTAGTAATTACAAAGCTATTCCGAGGGGAAAAAAAATAAATACTCCTAATCAGGTATTTCACATAATCAGTCTGCATCCAGATTGGGAGTCTGAGAATGCCACAATTCATTCACCTGAAGTGAGGGTGCCAGAAATGTAGTAGTGGGGAGCCCTGCTCTTTTAGCAAGGGTGTAGTTCACTTAAGTGCTGTGTATTCTTTGCATCCCCTCCTGCTCCATTCCAAAGTCAGCTCTGTAGGTCCAAGTTCAAGCCCTGCTTAAGAAAGGCTGGCACATACCTTGGTGCTATGGATTTGGCATTAAGTGTCATGCTGGCTTCATATATTAATTTGTGTGTGTGGAGGAGGATTTAACAATTCCTTATGAAGAGTTTATTGCAGAGGAGTTGCTTTTTTTCAGCAAATGCAGTAATTTCAATATCATAAAGTAGTAGTGTATTTCATCCTGGTTCCCCACCTCAGTGTCTTTTGTGAAAAACAAGCGGTGTTCTCTTGGTGTTTGGTTCCTGTTTTGGAAACTGTTTGATGCTTTCTGTGATTAGTTTACTTCTTTATAATGGTTGTGACCTTTCAAGTGTTATTCATCTTGCCCGATGTGTTAGGTGGTGTCCTGGGGAGTTCTTTCTCATGTACAGCCTTTTAAAAAAACTTTGAAGTGCATCTCTGTCAGTGTGTTTAATCTGTAGACAACTGACCACAAGAATAAGGTCTAAGGATTTTGTATTTCTCCTTCAGTGTGTCTTAAAGGGAAGAGTTGTCCTTCAATTTTGACCTCCCTCCAGATGCTACTTTGCAGAGCAGGCAGTACTTTCTTTTTTCCTGTGGCAGTGCTCCTAACCCCTAGAGATTTTCCACGTGTTGTGCTGACTTCTTTCTTTATGTCTGCAAGGTATCTGTGGAACAGATGGATTGACTTCCTAGAGAAAGGAGGAGGCTCATTTAGAAGAGGTTGGCTTCCTCTGGTTTTAAATCTTGATGAGGGTTGCTATTACTACAGGTTCCATTTATTCTCTATTAAAAATGAAAAAGACTTGACAAAGCACTCTTTTGATCATGTCTCTTCCTGTACTGAGGGTTTTTTTTATACAGTATTTAGCAGTTTCCCTATTTGTTTATGGAAGTATGGTTCAGCTGTCAGATTATGAGCTGAGTGTAAACTGCAGGATACTTCCATCAAACCCATAGTTCTTTCCTCCAAGGAAATAAGTTTGGGATATATAAGTTTTAAGTGCTTCCCAACCAGCCGAGTGCTGTTCTGCAACTGTTTATGGCCAGGGATTTCAAACCTGAGCTGCTGTTTTTGCAAGTTCACAGAGCACTGGATGAGCTGGCTCTGAGTTAGAGAACATTTGGTCTTTTGAAGATGATGGCATAGGATACAGGTGTTCTGAGATGCCTCAGGATCTCCTGGATATCTTCCTTCTGAGGTGTGGTGATCTCTTGAACTTGGATGGAGACAGTGCAGATGTGGACTTGATGAAAACACAAGGATGTTAGTGAGTTCCCTGTGCTGCGTTGCTATTCCTGGCAGAAGTGCAGCTAGCAGGGTATGGTGGGATAATGCACAACCAGCAGTGCTGCCAGTTCTACTGAATCTCCTGGTGGGCTACAGTGTTTGTATCTGATTGCAGAGGAAGGAAAGGAGGGGGTGTGATCTGAGGGTACTGATGTTTCAAGGTGAAGACAAGCCAGGACCTTGCATTCTTACAGTGTGAACACTATTACTGGTGGGAACTCCAAGAAAGCTTTTGTGTTTCGTTTTGTGTAGTTAACTTGATCACACATCAGGGAGAGTAAAACTGAAGCACTCAAAGGCATCAGAACAGCAAAGAGGTGCATGTTTGCAGGCTGGAACAAAGCTGACGTTACTTAACAGGATTTGGGAGGGAAGTGTAGCCTGCTTAAGCTGTTTGGTTCAAAACAAGTGCTTTTTGTGAACCAAATCCAAGGCTGAGCACACAGATTTGGGTTGCACCTTACAGATTTCAACCATGAGTCAGCTACCCCCAGAGGCGTGCCTCTGCTGCCTCTCTGTGCTGGATGAGCTGATCCCTCTGTAGTCACATGAGTGTTGAATGAGGCAAAAATCATGTTGGATGAGATAAAATTAGCTTTCTCAGTGATTTCCTGAAAAATCAGATGTCAAGGAGATGCAATGAGCAGCAAGCAGAGGGGGTGATTTCAGCAGCAGCCTGCAATTTGATTAGATTATATATAGCAAATTGCATTCTGCCATTGTAAATCTGCATTCTGCGAATGTAAATCTGCAGGAAGTTGATGTTTCAGATGAAAATATATGTATTCATTACCTAAAAGCAGGGTAACTGTCTTACTAAAATTTTATCTTCAGCAGTTTTCAAAGACTAGGGATGTTGAAGCGAGAAAATTGTGATAACTGCTAGTAGTAAATGGTATTTGATTTTTTTTGTTGGTAATGTGTTTTATCTTCGACACACTTGCTTATGGTTTTCTTTACAATTTTGTAGTGTCTAAAATATCAGAGTTCTGTGTGCTGTGTTCTCGCAAGGTGGTTACAGAGCACAAATGTGGTGAAAAATACTGGATCAATGCAAACTGTTACTGCTTAATTTGGCCAGCTCACAAAGAATTCAGTTCCATAGAGGAAAAAACTATGCTTGTATAATTTGTGCAAAGGCCTTAGAAATCTGCTTGACCTGGGGTTTTTTCCCTCTCAGATCTTCCACGTGATCTTTGACAAAATTACCCTTTTGTCTGTACCTGCGTGTAAGAATAACAATGTCTTGGTGGCCTGTTTGGAAAATTACAGATGGGTGGGGAGAAACCAACATCACTGAATTGCATCACATGGCCTGAGATCACTTTCTTATTTTCAGCAAAGGTGATGTCACTGAAGGGACTGAGATCTCAGTTTATTTGATGTGTCAATACTCTATAACATGTTGGGGGGAAAAATGGGTAAAGAATGATCAAAGCTGCTGATGGCTGCCTCCAGTTGGCTGTAAAGCCTTGAGACTGCATGATTTCCTTCATCTGCATCATCTTTCCAACGAGATTTGTGTGTTTGGGTACATTGCATATTCTGTTTTGGTTCTAAAAGACTCAGAACTTCTATGCTGTCATATTTTAAATGCTTTTTTCGATATGTGCTGATAAAGTTTAGACTGGAAGTATCGTAGAGACGTCAAAAACAAACAAAAACAAAGCCAAGGAATTTTTAGCTGTTGGCATGTTTCTCTGGTAGCAGCAGGAGTAAATATAACATAACTTGATGGTATAACACCCCTCATATGATACATCTTAGATAAACACAGTCCAGTCTTTCCAGTAGGAAAGGCTGAGTCTGGGTTCTGTTTGGCCTCCTCTTGCCAATTAATCCTGGAGAAAATGTACAGCATCCTCTGAGTAATATCTAGAGCACAACTGAAAATTTTCCCCCAGGAATTGCCTGAGAGGCTGTCGCTGCATTTCTTTTCTTTTTAATCCAGAAATTGGGACTGTTCATTCCTGTAGATTTATAGCTGCCTGTTTCCCTCTTACAGTGTAGGCTTTGGCTTGCAATGTCTGGTGGGGGAAAAGGATCCTTTACACACTTTGATTATTCAAGAATCAACAAGATTGTGACTCAAGTCACATGAGACACTCTAATCAAACCAAAGAGGTCCTGTAACTGCATTAGTAGAGGTTCAGTGCTGAGTCCAGTTCAGTGATTTTGCCTTCAGCAGACAGAGCCAAGGACATCAACAGGAAGCATCTGCTCCTGAACCAGGTCACGCTGATGTGGAACATGGCATGCAGATGCCTTTTGCATGCCTGAGGTGCAGTTCCACACAGGAAATCTTTATGAACCAGTGTTCCTAGATAAAATTAAGCAGGCAGATTTCCAGATGCACTTTTACTGGAGGCGTGGAAAGAGCAAGGGCATGTGTACACTGTTACTTTCTGTGATTTGTTTTAAACTGTGCTTAACTGCAAATGTTTATCGTGCTTGAATGAGAGTCATTTCATGTAATAGTGTTGAAATGTGCCACTATTCAGTGCACTTTATAAGGATACAAAGTGATCTTGGAATCTTCATGCTGCATTCCATTTTTGTTGATGTTATGCAAAAATGAAGTATAGATCTTAATGGGTAAATGTGTATAATGTCAGTGTTTAGAAATTCCTAACTTTGTCATCTTGAAGCTTTAATTATCAGTTTGACTTCAGTCTTGTCTTGAAAATTGTGTCTGTATATGGAAATAGTCTTTAACATGTTGGTTAAGGGCTTTTTTCCCTCTCCCAATTTAAAATTAAAATATTGTGTTTATACAGTATTTAGGTCAAACCAGATGCTGGGAATTTTGTCTTTAACCACACTGTTTTGATTTTTCTTTTACAGAAAATTGAAGGTCTCAAAGAAACAACTAGTGTAAGTTTCTTCAGTTTTTGTGTCTATTATATATAGATTCTGAAATTCACCTTATTTTCTTGGGAAAGTTTTAAAAGCCTTTTTACAGAAAAATGGGAATCCATATTAAGTCCAACACTGTGATGGCAGAGGCAGCCTGGTTCTGGTGCTGTGGTCAAGTTTCTGTCCAGCACCTTGGAATCATGGAATAGTTGAGGTTGGAAGGGGCCTCTGAAGGTCTGTAGTCCAACCCTGTGCTTGGAGCACCAGCAGCTGGAACAGGTTGCTCAGGTCCAAATCTAGTTTGGGTTTTCAGTAACTCCAAGACTGGAGGCTCCTCTGCTTTTCTGAACAACCTGTTCCAGTGTTTGATCATCCATAAAAGAATAAAAGGTGTTTTCTTCTGTTCAGGGTGATTTTCCTGTATTTCTGTTTGTGGCCATTGCTTGTCCTGTCGCTGGGCACCACTGAGAATCTTTGCTCTCTCTTCTCCTGCCTTCCCAGTCAGATTTTAATGCCCCTTGATAAGGTCTCCCTGAGCCTTCTCCTCCCCAGGTTAAAGCAGCCCAGCTCCCTCAGCCTCTCTTGCCATGACAGCTTACCTGCCTGCAGCACTCTGGGAGTTTGGAGCTGACCTCCATTTCACCCTGACAGCCTGACTTGTGTGTGGCTTTGGAAACTTCAGTTTTCTGCTGCTGTGCTTTTGTCTCTGGGAAAAAAAAAGGGGAAGGGAAAGTAGGGGTTCTACAGAAGTGAGTGTCCATTTAGGTCTCACCCGATATTCTATATAAGTAATAAATACAAAATATTAAGGGATAGTAATACAATTTTTTTCTGATACTTTTGTTTTCCTAGAGCATGGTAGAATCAATAAAACACTGCATTGTGTTGCTACAGATTGCTAAGGTAAGTACACTGTAAAGTATTCTGAATTTTAATGATACTGCATTAGTCTAATTGAAACCTAAAAGTGCCTTTTGTATGATCCAGGAACAAGAAAACATTATAAGTTGATTTATGCTATTTTAATGAAGTTTCTGAAATACTGAGTTCCATAGCAGACAGTCCTGTTAATGCTCAGGGTAGCAGTCACGTTGGTTCAAGTTTTCTTTCAGATAAACTTTCTTTTGCAGAGTTTGCTATTAGACTAAAGAAGAACTTAGACAAATGTAAGGGTGACAGAACAGAAACTTAAAAACTGCTTCATTTAAGAGTGTGGCTAACAAGTGAAAAAGGGGAAACATGATGTAAATAATTAAACCGGTTTGGCAAGGTCTGTCACAGGTCTGAAGTTCAGGATGATGTTGGAACTTCTTGAAGTTAGACTTGTATTATTTGAGAATGCAGTGTGGGTAATGCAGTTATGCTTTTCTCCTACATATGTCATTAGATTTTTAAATTTGGGGAGTTTTGGATTTACTTGCTGTCAAGTTCTGCCCTTGCAGGTTTAACATTTTATATTTAGGATATGTTAATTATGAACTGCTGATTTATATCTTGTGACCAAAGTGGAGAGAGGTGGTATTTTGCCAAGAAATAAAGGTATTTTCAGAATTTCAGGCTGATTTAATCAGAATACATTCTGATTTATCCAGAAATAGGTGTGGGCTCTTCAATTATTTTTTTTCTGTAATCTAGGTCAACTATTTTTTGTAAATCAACTATTTTGAATGCAATACTGCTCTTTGTCTTCATTTTAGATGCCAGATACGTTGTACAAACTTTTGAGTGCAGTGAAAATTAAAGTATTTAGAATCTTACAGGATCAGAAGTAGTTCACTAAAAAGATCAGTGCACGTTTTGTGAAATTCAAGTTTCATACCTATTGCTTAAGAATTCTGAAGAAAATGTTTATTAATTAGCAGCTTTGTACAAAACCAAAACTTTTTTACAAGTAGTAGGGTGGAAACATTGAAATAGTTTTGTGCCACATGACTTTGGAGCTGTAAGAGTCTTTATTTAACATGCAGTGATGCTGCTTCAATCCTTCACTGTAGTGCCAGCAAGAAAAGCCTTGTCAGTATTTAATTTGCTCTTATTTAGTCCTGGGTATATTTAGAGGTGTTTTAGTACAGTAAAGTCAGTAGAGACTATACATCATTTTTTAGGGATCTGATAGAGTCAGTTGTAGATAGATTAGATGGTAATATGCTGATTTTCTTAGCTGTATGTGATTTACTGTATTGAGGAAGCTGTTAGAGAAAATGTGCAAGGAATTACTAGCTCATTTGTTCTTAATTTCTGTATAAACGTATTTAACAGTTCTTATTTTCACAGAGGTTTAATTCCTATGAAATCTTACTCTTTTTAAAAAGCTCTGCTATGTAATTAGCAAATGTGAAATTGCAGAATTACAATCTGCTTTTCAGGCTGTTGATCAGAGCTGGTAGCAGGTGGCTGAGTTATCTTTCTTGTTTCTGTTGGCTATCAAATCCTGTTTCTGCTCTGTGTGAGTTTATTGGGAGTCAGACAAACGTGGCCACTTATCTTAGATGTAAAGCTTATTTTGGAATTCTTTAGGTGGTTTGCTGGTAGTGGACATAACTGGTAGTGGCAGGTGTAGTCATTAAGATCAGGTTCAGTACCTCACTGCTCCATCTACCACGTGAGTGTAAAGGTAGGTGGAATTTGAGTCCCCCAAAGGTGCTAACACTTGCTTTTTGTTTCACTAAATCAGACCTTGAAGTCCTTCTTTCAGTACCACTAAATATTAACCAGTGTAAATACGTGAGCCTATCCACTAAGGAGTGGGGTTTTATAGTTTGATTTTTTGCTAAACCATATCTAAGGCTCTTTTGGAGCTGTTGGAAACAAGCTGGGTTAAAGGGGTGCCTTAGGCACAGCTGATTGGAAGGTGTTGATCCACATTAGTGAAAAAATTTTCCCACTACTTCAAGTCCCTTTTTTTTCTGCTTCATCTCTTCATCTTCTTTCTCTCTCAGGCAACTGTACTTGTTGACTAGAAGGGAATTCTGTCATCATTTCCCCCCACCTTTTCTATAAACTGTGTTGGTATCCTGATTGCCTACTGCTGTCAAAAATTGATAACACAGGGGGTTTGGAGTTTTTTTTCACAGTTCTGCAAGTTGCTTGTGTATGATGCAATCTCTGTGTGAAAATGTGTCGTGACTGTAGCTTTGTGCTCTCCAGTAGAGAACCTTTTGAGATTCTGCAAGTTTTTTTCCCAAAGCTGTAGGGCAGGTATGGCTGCTGACTGACACTGCTGAAAATAAATCATCTGAACACCACCCTGCACCCCATTTTTACTTCAACAGTGCCTTTCTCATTAGGAGACAGACTTGCCAGTCTGTGCACCTTGGTAGTGTTACCACTTCTGTGTACTTAGATCTCTGTTTCCAACACACGGCCATTTATTATGTGGGTTATTTTGGAACACTGAAGCAAACCTGGATTTTTGGTTGTTTGAGTTTTGTTTTGTTTCTTTTTTTAATTGTGTGTTAAGTTGTTCTGTTTCATGGATTCTTACCTGTCTTAGTATTTGGACAGTTAAATTTTCATTAAACTTGCTGGTAAATCAAGTGTGTAATTACACCACTCATACTGTCATGACATTTTCAAAATAATGAAATAAATACCAGCTAAACAGGAATATGTTATAATATATACATTGCTTATCAAAAAGCAGTCAAAATAAACAAAGTGGGATGGACAGGTGGAGCATTTGGCCTGTGTTGTTCCCTTTGTGTGTCTGGCAGTTGAAAATGTCCAGCTTTGCTGATGTGTGTGATGTAAAATACATGTAATGGTCCACCAGTGATGTGTAAACCTCAGTCTTAGAAATATATGTGTGTTATGAAGTACCTTTTATAATTTAGATACTTAGTTTTGCATCTTTCCCTTCTCTTTTTCACTCCATCATTTCTGGCAGTCTTGCCTGCCCAGTTGTGTGGAATTTCTGCCTTCCTTACCTTATGCTGCAGCTGGTGCGTTCCTGAGGTGGGATAGCAAGCGTCAGTACTCATGCAGCATCTTTGTGGTTTAATTCTTAGGCCTTAGAGATGATGGACACAACATGGGGGGTTTATGTCTTGGGGAAAAAATGAGGTATTTTGTAAATTTGCAACCCAGTGGAACTCATTGCCCTTGGTGTTCTTTTTATTACAGAAAGCCTTGCTTCAAAAATGTCAGCTAGCAGACATGAAATTCAGACAGGCTATTGCCAATAGTGTAAGCTAAGGAAGGATGCATTAAGTATCAAAACATAGATATGTGCCAACTTTTTTCATACTACTTACAGCTTTCTTTTTTTCTTCTTATTCCTTTAAAATGTAACTGGAAATCCGGGGGAATACTCTGCAGGCAAGTCTTGAGGTTCACAGTGGGCAAAGTTACGGACTGATACACTGAGTAATACAAAATTTGCAGCAGAAAGGGAGAGATTTGGCTTAGTGTTCATTAAAATTTACACTGTTGCTGTACAGTGTTCAAACTGTGCTGGCTGTAGATTGGCATTAACTGGTCTGCTGCTTGTGTGATCTCCTCTGAGGACAGATGTTTTCTATACATTGGCTGCTCTTTCACATATGCTTCTGGGCAAAAATCCCCAAAATCTGAGATAGTAAATAATCTAAAAGCATTTTAAAATCTAGTGGGTGCTGAAAAGCAAAAGTTGGAACCTTTCAACGTCCTTTAACTGCTTCCTTTCTTGTGTGTTAATCACAGAAACTGAGAACTTCATCTTTCAGGGACTTAGAGGAGCTGCAGAGCAGATTTTGGGGAACTCTTAGGTATTTGGGAAGCACCCACATTGTAAAGCAAAGCATAATTCTACTCTGCATTGCAGAAAGGATATTTTTAAAACTGTTTGCACTCATGTAGTCAGGCCCTTAGAAAATGCTGAGCTTCAGAGGTGCAGGGACTGTGTGTGGAGTTGTCTCCCAAGTTTAGTTACTGTATCACGGGATGAGGAACATTTTATGGCTGAAAATGTAAACATTCCTGAGGGAAACTCACTGTTCTCGCTTAGCACAGAATTGATAAGTCATGCAAGATTGTTATGTTGATATTTTTAACATTTTTTCCTTAAGGACCAAAATAATGAGGAGAAGCACGCAGATGGACTTATAGTAAGTTTAAATCTAATCTTTATCTCCTCTTAATTCTGCAGAACATGTGAACAGAGACCTGAATTTCCACTCACTTTGCAACATGCTTCTCTTTTCTCTAATTTACCGCTTCCAGTGTCTTGTTAAAATTCCTGTTGAGTCCTTAGCTCCTGAGGTTGGCTAACACCCTTGTCTTTAGAAAATAGAGTGGTCAGTTTTGTATGGAGTGTCTTGAGCAGCAGTGTTGTGACTGAACACTTAGATAAAAGTCTGCCATGTGAAGAGATGAAAGGGAAATGACTGGGATAGAAATAGTTTTGTGTTCCATCTGAAGTATCTTTGTGTAGGAAATAGATTTGCTCTCCGTGTGCTTCAAGTAGTTTGTCTTTTGTACAGTGCTGCTCCTTTGATGCAGAATTGTGTTATGTCTGTCTAAGCAATGTTTCTTCTTTAATAGAACTTCTGCATTTTTAATGTAACTTCTGTCATTTTCAGTTTTGGTCACATGTGATTTCTCTTTGTTCTTTTTTGTCACTTGAGTACATTTCAGAGACTTTTAATAATAGATTGGTCTCAGTAAAAACTCTGAAAAACCTTAATTAATGTGTTTTCATTAGAGCTGACAGTAGTTCCCAGGCCTTAGTTGTCTATCCACTACAAACAGCTTTAGCAGTAGGATTTTCTGGTGTGAACCTTGGAATAAAGATGCACATGCCTATTTCAGTTTCATGCTTATCATAAATAAGGTGAATTATTATGTGCCCTGCAGATGTCACATAATTCAGGTCTTAGTATGAGGGAACAGGTTCTGTGATACCCCTGGAAAAGACAAGTTGTGCAGGTAGACACTTCCTCAGGCACGGGTGACCTGCACATTTGGTCTCCAACTCAGAAATTTCATAGAGATATTGCAGCTTGATATAGTCTGGATTTGATTATTCACTGATCTCATTATCTGTGGTCTGGCTTATACTGGGGAGGAAAAAAGTATTTCTGTAAGAACATACGAACTGTGGATCAGTGATTGGGAAGTCTAAAATTGTCGTGCTATAGAGGTCAACATCAGCTTGGGCTAAAGGTCAAGATTTCACTTTAACCTTAGGCAGAAATATGATCAGTGTTTGCTGCCATGGTGGGATGAGTCTTGTTTCTGCATGATTGTTACAAAATTGTTATTAAACTCAGAGTGAGAGACTTTCAGGTCTGCCTTCAGCTGTTTCTAGCCCATGAAGGCACCTCTCACAATATCCAACAAAAAACTCCAGTTCTTGCTGCAATATGGAGAATTGTTTAAGGATGAGGTTACAGTCCTGCATACAAATACAGAGTTACATTGTTCTTTCTTTAGCACATTAGTGTGGACACAGTATCGTGTGGATCATTAGTTTCCCTAAAAAATAAAGGAGACATAGATAGCAATGGCATCCTGTGTATCATAGGACCATCTTGGGTTTTAAGTCTTAACTCTTAAGATGGGACCATAATTTTAAACTGTGAACTCTGTGGGACAGGGACCTTCCTGTGTTGAATGCATAATTCCACAAGGAGGTGAAGTAACGAGTAAGGGACATTGGCTTTATGCTGGAATACAATGGAGTAACAGTACATGTACTGGACTATTTGTATATTGGTTAGTAACACCAATGAGAATGTAGAAAGCTACTTTTATGCCTGATTTAATGGATTTTTTTTTTTGGTGATAAACAGAGAATAATAGTTCTGTTTTCAGTTAAATAAATCCTGTGCTATAAAAAAAAAATAATAAAACTCTTCACTGATTTTTAGAGTCATACAGTGTCCTGAGTTGAAAGGGATCCAGAAGGATCATAGTGTTCCAGCTTCTGCACCAGACAGCCCCAAAAATCACACCATGTGTCTGAGGGCATTGTCCAAACATCCAAATGTAGGATAAAGTTCAGAATTTCAGGAACCAGAAAAGGAGGCAAGAAAGAAATCTGCCTTTTGCAGGAAAATGGGAGGAAGGTTAAAATGAGCCTGTTTCCCTCAGTCTGAATGCAAATAGAAATTAATGGACTAAAGGGAGAGGAGAACAGGTGTAGACATTTCTTTTAAGTACTGGTCTAAAAAACAGGGTAGGGATGAACACACTGACTGCATTTCTTAGCAAACTGAGCAAAGATTTTCTTAGTTTTGACTGATCAAGGGGTTTAAATTGCAAGATGTTTGGAAAAGGGTTTTATGTGCGTTTTACCCAAATAACAACCCGGAAGTTCTGGTGGTTGTGTGTAAACATAAATAACAAACAGTGCTTTGATGATAGTTTGGATTAAAAGACATGGCAGTTTAGATTTCCAAGGGTCTTGATTCATAAAAACCAAGGACATACACTGAAGTCAGTGACTTCTGTGAGCACTGAGTTGACGTAGTGCTTCATTTTCCAAGTGCCCAAGTTCAGAAGTAGGTTGAGATGTCCTCTGCTGAGCTGCACTGAACGCTGCCAGCTTGCTTTGGGAAGAATTTTGGCAACAAAGCTGCTTCATGGCTCATAGCACGCTGATGATTCTTGTTTTGATTTATGGGTTGATCTGCTGTGGTCTGGAAAAATCAATTTTTGAAAAAAAAATTTTGAAAATACAGATTACCTATCCTAATTTTGGCCAGATAATTTGCATCTAACTTTCCAGTCTTTGCATGCAATATTAATTAATGGACATTGGAAGGTATACCAGAAGCTAGAACCTGAAACAAGAATTCTTTATAGGATGCTTCAAATCTGCATCAAATTCAATTTAGTGTGCAGTCTGTGTAAAGAATTAAAATATTACCACTTTGAAAGCATTTCTCATGTCCTCAACTGTCAATTTGTGTTTTACTTCCTCTCTCAGGAATTCGCTGTCTTGCATGTGGGCATTTCTCGTGCTCACAATGTTCTTGCTATCTGTGCTTTATTTTGCTCTAATTGAGGAAAAAAAAATGTGCTTTTCCTTCTCTTGCCTAGAGCACCATAAACCCCGTGGACGCCGTGTATCAGCCCAGCCCCTTGGAGCCATCGGGAATCAGCGCGATGCCTTCCCAAGCCGTCACACTTCCAGGTAGGCTGGGAACAGCCACGAGCAGAGCTGCTGTGCAGTGGAGAGGGGACAGGCTCTGTGTCACACAGGACAGGGCACCCTGCACTCAGTGCTGCACACTCAGCTCAGAGGGGCTGAGGAAGGGTGGGAGCGGAAGGCACGGAGCATCCTCAGCCGTCAGGTGAATGCTCCTGGTTCTGCGGATAAACTGATGTATTTTACTTGCTCTCATTTACTGGCTTGCATTTCTAACACTCTTTCTTAAAATGCAACTATAATTTTCAGAAAAGGCAAATGCTTTCTAGCTAAACAACTGCATTGTTTTTTAAATGCCATCTTTGCTTAATAAAAAAAGGAGCTAGGTAAAAGTGCCGAGTCCTGCATTTTGGCCGCAATAACCCCTTGCAACGCTATAGGCTGGGAACAGAGTGGCTGGACAGTGCCCAGGCAGAAAGAGACTTGGGGGTACTGGTTGACAGCCAACTTAACATGAGCCAGCAGTGTGCCCAGGTGGCCAAAAAGGCCAATGGCATCCTGGCCTGTATTAGAAATAGTGTGGCCAGCAGGAGCAGGGAAGTCATTCTTCCCTTATACTCAGCACTGGTGAGGCCGCACCTCGAGTGCTGTGTCCAGCTCTGGGCCCCTCAGTTCAGGAAGGATGGGGAGACACTTGAGCATGTCCAGAGGAGGGCAACAAGGCTGGTGAGGGGCTTGGAACACAAGCCCTGTGAGGAACGGCTGAGGGAGCTGGGGTTGTTTAGCCTGGAGAAAAGGAGATTCAGAGGTGACCTTATCACTCTCTACAACTTCTTGAAAGGTGGTTGTAGTGAGGTGGGGGTTGGTCTCTTTTTCCAGGCAACAACTGACAGAACAAGAGGACACAGTCTTAAGTTGCGCCAAGGGAAATATAGGTTGGATATTAGGAGAAAGTTTTTTACGGAAAGGGTGATAAAGTATTGGAATGGTCTACCCGGGGAGGTGGGGGAATCACCATCCCTGGATGTGTTTAAAGAGAGATTGGATGTGGCACTCAGTGCCAAGGCTTAGTTTAGTTGAGGTGTTGGGACAGAGGTTGGACTCGATGATCTTGAGGGTCTCTTCCAACCTGGTGATTCTGTGATTCTGTGAAAAGTGACCGATACACGTTTTTGTGTCTGAATGGCTTTTATAGAAAATGATTTAATTTTTGGAGGTGAGGTGAAATAATGTGGAATCTCCTTTTGAATTTTGGGGTTAACATATCAAAATATCCCCTAGAACCTGCTCAGTTGTGCAAGTCAGAGCAGCGACCCTCCTCTTTGCCAGTGGGACCTGTAGTAGCATCGCTCGGAAATCAGACTCCAACACCAAATAGTACAGGTACAGTTCTGGGTAACTGTCTTACTGAAGTACACAAAACCCTGTAATTAGTTATTAAGACAACAATATATTGGCATGTATCTTGCTTTTAATCAGCACCAATTTCAGTGTTTTGTTAAAATCAGTTATGCTGCTCTTTCTCCCCACCATGTATACACAATATGTACGAGGGTTACCAGCTTCCCTTTGTGTCTCCAGCACTGCAGTCTTGCAGTAACTGGGGCAAAGATGTCCTTAGACTTTATTGGTGTTCTGTGCTCTTGATTTTCCTTGTGACCTTCCATTTGTTATCTATTAAACTCAGTATGAACCTGCCTAAACATTGCTTTTAATTTTGTAAGTTCCTCTTCTGAGTTCACATCAGTCTTTATTGATTTGAACAATTCTCGTAAGTAGAGTTTGAAAGAATTTGTTTTTACTGAATCTGTAATTTTTCATACTCCCCAGGGAGTGGACAATCAGCACCTAGCAGCAGTCTCACCTCTCCAAGCCATGTCAACCTGTCTCCAAATACAGTCCCAGATTTTTCTTACTCCAGCAGTGAGGATGAGTTCTATGATGCTGATGAATTCTACCAGAGCAGTTCTTCCCCAAAGCGATGTATGGAGTAAGTAGCTGACAGTGTGTGCTGAATGCAGTTTGTATCTACAAGAGCATGGCTTGTCTGCTTGCAGAAATTGGTTTAAAAAGTTGGGGGAGGTAAAAAAGCCACTTTGTGTAACAGTGAGATTACTTCTACCCTCAGCCACAGACAGCTGTCTGTTTCCTCCTCTGCTCCTTCCCATTCCATCAGGTATATGTTGACAAACTCTTAATAGAAACCAAACCTGGGAAGCCCCCATAATCTGAGACCATGGTGCATTTCATGTGCATTTGCTGCAGCCTTTGGTAAATGGCCAATTCCCTCTCATACTTGCTAAAAGACATTTTTTGAAGTTGGCACCCTTTCCCCGAGATCTCTATTTACTCTTCTTTTTTTATTAATTGGAAAATTGAAATTAAGAGATGCTATGCATTTCAGAGAGGGATTAGTCAGCTGTTTTCAGCCTTCAGGTGTTATTTGAGGCTGCAGGCTGGCCATTCCAAGCTTTCTGTGAGTCAATGTGCATCACATGTATTAATGTCTGTCACTGCACATACATTGATGGCTGTCACTAAATTCCTTGTCTGTGAATATCAAACGACAATAATTTGGTCGAATTACTTCATTTGAACTGTGAGAATTTATTATTCTAATTTAGTTCTTCAGGGTCTGCTGCAGTCCTGACTCGGAGCAGCACAGGGAGCAGCCTGAAACGTCCAGACACCACAGAGTCCCTCAATTCTTCCATGTCTAATGGCACAAATGATGCTGGTAAGTGGCCTGTGTGAACTTTCAGTAAGGAGTTATTCGTTGTTAATCTGTGTGTAAGATGGGTCAGTATATGCAGGATCAAATATATATATAAATATATATATGTATATCTCTATATCTATCTCTATATATATATCTATGACAGGGTACTTACGGGAAGTAGTTTATCTACTGTTTCTTTACTAATGGAAGATTGCTGAATTGTAGGATTTAAAACCTGTATTTTTTGACAGTTACATACATGCTAATTAAATACAGTCTGGTTTTGAAGGTTTAGAGGAAAACAAAAGGCATTTGGTCTTCCAGATCTCTTCGATCCTCCTGACGATCGAGAAGATGATGGGGAAGGAGAATCAGTAGAGGAGCATAAAAGTGTTATCATGCATCTCTTATCACAAGTGAGATTAGGCATGGATCTAACCAAGGTAAACTTGCTGGTGTTCATGCTCATTAAACTCTAATCTTTTTAGCATGGTCTTTTTGAATTGGAATTCTTACTGGAAGGGGAGAGGTAGCTGCAGAATAAGTCTATCCAGATGCTAAAATCTGTTTGGGAAAATAGTTTGCTATGGAAAGCAGCTGCTTGTTCTCTTTGAACCTAATTCTTGCAGTGCTTGTGAAGCTGGCTTAAGGGCAATGCTGAAATGTTACTCCTGTCTTTAGCTTCCTAGAACAAAGATCTACAAGATCCCAGGGTATGGTGACATGCAATAAAACATAAAATAAAAGGGGGAAGTAATCATATAGTGAAAAGCATTGCTTAGTTGGGATCTTAATGAGTAAATAAGTTGCCTGTGTGTTTTGAAATGATGCACTTAGGTCTGGCAAGGAAATGGTTGGATTTTTCATGAATGAGATTCGTGCTGGTGTCTGTCTGAAGGCTGAATGAACAGCATTCTGAAGGCATTGGCCTTTCCAGGCAGCTTGGTTAAATTTAAGCAAGTAATTCCAGACTGAAGAAGAGTAGGAGAGATCAGTCCTATCCTTAAGTTTCCATAGGTGGATGAATTGAACTGTCCAGCCTGGAATGAACAGTAGATAATAAACAGATAACACTTTCCTGGGGAAACAGCCAGCAGCTCACAAGCGAACTGCTCAAGGTTTCTGGCAGTTCTGTATAGGAATTGATCCAAACTGTGTCTGCTCTGGGAATTCCTGGAATAGCTGAAAATTACTGATCTCAAGTTAGGCTGCCAGGAAGCATCATGAGCATGTACCTTGTCAGCAGCAGTAATTGACAGTGGGTGCCACTGAGCAGATCCACAAGAATGGACCTTTGGGAGGTAGTAGGGAAGAGCTTATCCTTCATCTTGCTAGAGACACATAACAGGATGTGACTGCAAGTGAGTGTTTGACAGGAACTGAAAATTGACAGTGTTCACAGAGATGAAATTAAATCATCAGTGATACTGTAATTCAGAACAGCTTTTGATGTGCTCTGAGTGGGACTGGAATCCAAGTAGGATGAGGCTGTTCCTTTTGAACGTTGGGGTTTGTAGAAGATTCCAACTGACCTGCATATGTCAGAACTCATTGGTGAGCTCGAGCTCACAATCAGCTTAGAGCACACAATGCTGTGGGTGCTCTGTTTGCTATTTACAGTGGGTACAGTTGGCTTTTGTACAGGATAGTGAAATACCTTCACCTAGATGAGTTGTTTTTCTTCACTCAGGTTGTTCTTCCAACGTTTATCCTGGAGAGGAGGTCGCTGTTGGAAATGTATGCTGACTTCTTTGCACATCCGGACTTGTTTGTCAGGTATTTGAGTTTGGAACAAGCATTCACTGATTCTCGTAGTGGTTATGGCCCTTGTGGGCTGCCACAAGTTGGTAGTTTTGAAGACTGTTGCTTGGATTTTGATTTAAAATTCAAAACCAGTCAAATCAGTCAAACCTGTAGTTGTAAAATAACTAAGCACCCATAAAACTTTCCCATATCCGAGGTACCTGCTTATGTTTCACTTGGCCTGTCCTTTTTTTTCTCTCTCTCTGTAGCATTAGTGACCAGAAGGATCCCAAGGAGAGGATGGTTCAGGTGGTTAAATGGTACCTCTCAGCTTTCCATGCAGGAAGGAAAGGGTCAGTTGCAAAAAAGCCTTACAATCCCATTCTGGGGGAGATCTTCCGATGCCACTGGGTGTTGCCTGGCACTGAAGGTGAAGATGACATGGTGAGTTCCTTGTGGTGTGTTTTTTGGAGCCCAGAACGCAGAGATGCAGCCCAAAGCTTTGTTAAGTCACTGACTGAAATGGATTGTGCTGTGCTTAAGTAGCATTCTGTGTAAAAGAAAGGTTATATAATTATTTAACTTCATATTTGGTTATTTGCAGCAAACAAATAGCAATTTCTTGAGAACTTTCCCCCTTCCTTCCTTGTTTTCTTTGGACAAAAGTATAAAATAATTTTGCATTACAAAATGTATTGGTTTTTAAAGAACTATTTGACTTGTTAAAAATGTCCTTTTTTCCTGAACTGTTTCATAGCACTGATTATGAACTCCTGTCTTACCAAAGTTCTGATTTTTTGTTTATATTTTTTAAACCAATGCAGCCCAGTGGGGTTTTGTGTTGTTGTTTTCCTTTTTTGATACCATATTTAGCCTTCTTGCCTTAGGAAGTTGCAAATGATGGTGTGGGGAGTGCTGTTGTGAGATGTAGCCTTCATGTAGCCTCAGTGTAATACATCTAAGTAAATGTGATTATTTAGGTATAAACCATGTATTTTCCCCATTTCATTTGGTTCCCACCAATTTGTTTGCTCAAATCTTGTTTCTGAGGTGAATGTTTGCACTCCAATTTGCTGGCATAAAGGCGGTGGTGTATTTGGGCTTCCATTGCTTCTAACTATGAATTAATTACACTTTGCATTCTTTGCCACAGGAAATGAATATTAGTTTATGGTTTTGTGGTCCATGAAATCTGATCGTTATTAATATAATAATATAATAATCTGCAGATCAGACTTTTTCACAAGCAAAAACGAAAACTATTTCTGACAAATGTTATTTTGTAATTGGTTTTGTACATGAGTCTTTCAGTTTAACTTTTTTTGAGGGACAGTTAAAACAAAGACATTTATACTTTAAAATAAGAGAGAAGAAACTCTATCCTTTAGAAAGTATCATAGTTCCAGGACTAAGGACTTATTCCCCATCAGCAAATTGTCAAATCCATTAAAATCACTGCAGTACATCTTAAGAAGCCTTTAAAGATGGAAGCAGCTCTCTGGGAAGCATCCAGTGTTGGCAGCAGTCAGTGATGAATCCTCTCCCCTGTCACACAGGAGCCGGTCTCGGAAGGACCAGTCCCCTGGGTCAGCAAAAGCAACGTCACCTTTGTGGCAGAGCAGGTCTCTCACCATCCTCCAAGTAAGTTGTGACAGTGCCTTTGCCAGCAGAGGTGGCAGCTGGAGAGGGCTGACAGTAAAATCAGCTCTTGGCTTAAATCTTGGATTTACACTTTCCCTCCAGATTTAAAAGCTGAAGATTCATAGAAGCTGAAAAATTATAAACTGCTTTTGTGAGAAACTAATTGCAAACTCTGTTGCCACATAAATGTGAGGCACCTGGGGATGTTTCCCAGTGAATGAATTTGGAAACAATGGTATCCATGTCTTGTGCTGCTGTTTTTAATACCCACCTACCCACCTCTTCCTGCAGTTTCAGCGTTCTACGCAGAGTGTTTTAGCAAGAGGATACAGTTCAATGCTCACATATGGACCAAGTCCAAATTCCTAGGAATGTCTATTGGGGTCCATAACATAGGGCAAGGTATGTGTGTGTGTGTAAATTGAACAGCAGAAGAGAGAAATTAAATTCTGTAACTAAGATTTTTAATAAGATAATTTGCATAAAGTCATATTAAATAGAAGGAATGGTTGAATTTATGTAACTGGAGCTTATGTGTCTGGGAATCAGAGATTCCTTCCACACACTCTGTGTGCTGAAAGCATTTAGGGCCCAGTTTTTCCCAAAAGTACAGCTATCCCTGCCTCCTCCAGAAGCTGGGCATTCTCAGCATCCATTAAAAATAAAGCTCCTCACCTTTCCTTTCCATGGCACCTTTTTTTAATTACGTATTTCAAGAGATCATTATGAAGAGTTTTGTAGAGGTTTTGCTCAATGTTTTTAAAATCCATTTTTATTTTTATTTCACAGGGTGTGTCACATGCCTAGATCATGATGAACACTATATTTTGACTTTTCCTAACGGCTATGGAAGGCAAGTAAATTCTCTAATTGATATTTTCATTTTTAACGCCTTGTAATGTTTCATGCTTAGTATTTATTGGTCAAGAGCTTATAAATGTGAGCATTTATATATACATTTTTCACTGCAGGTCTATTCTCACTGTGCCATGGATAGAGCTTGGTGGGGAGTGCAGCATTAATTGCTCAAAGACAGGTTACAATGCTTCCATTGTCTTCCACACAAAACCATTTTATGGAGGAAAGAAGCACAGAGTTACGGCTGAAATTTTGTAAGCAGCTTTCTTCATCTCACTTTTTCCTTCCTTCAATGCCAACAGTTTTAACAAGACAATCAAGAGTGTAAAATACTCTCAGCAACACCCAGAAGAATTTAGCTCACGATTTACCTGTCATGGGATGCCATTTAAAGCCAAATTTGTGAGGGGAAGCTGCACAAACCTGTGTCCTACTTTATCCTGCTTGAAAACATCCTCAGCTGATTCCCCAAGGGAACTTTGCTCTCCTGAATTATCCAAAGTGTCTCCATTATTACCTCTCCTAAAAATGCTAATACTGCAGCAAGCCTTGGGGTATTGTTCATAGTGTGTCAGTCAGAGCTCTGCTGCAAACTTTACTTATTTTTACCGTGGTTTGGTGGTAAAACCCTTTTGGGTTAAACCCTGTGCACATGCCCAGAACAGAGAATTCAGTGGAGATTCCCATCATATTTGGAGATGTGCTGTGATGTCAGCAAGTGGATGCTGACAGAATGAGGTTTAACTTGGTTTTAAATCATGTCTTGACACGTTGATAGATGTCACTTAAAAACTGGTGTCGTGTTTCCCAGTAGTCTGGGGAAGAAGCTGATTGTGAAACATTTTTAAGGTTAAGCTCACCACCCTAAATCTGTGTGGAAGGCCTGTAACTACTTTCCTAAACTCTAAATGCAGATCCAGCCCTCGGGCAAGGCCTGTCTTAGTCTGATCAGTGCTTCCTGTTAAGGTTTATGTAACTCACTCATGCCAATCTGCTCCCGTGTAAACTGAACCCTCCTCTCTTCTGCACTCAGCATGGACACTTTGAGGGCTGATATAAACCAGGCTTTACAGAAACTAGGACCAAGTTTTGATCCTTTAGGATTTTTCAGTTGCTGTAATACAGCTGAGAAGTGACTGTTTGTTTCTCTTTAGTTCTCCAAATGACAAGAAACCCTTCTGCTCCATTGAAGGAGAATGGAATGGGGTCATGTATGCAAAGTACTCCACAGGGGTAACACAGCTTGCTTTCTTTTTTCTCTTTTCATCAGAAGTAGACGATTGTACTTAAAAAGGGGGTTGGGGGTGGTTTTGTGGGTTTGGTTTTTTATTTTAAACAAACATTAATAGTTGGAACCTCCTATGAGGCTGCCCAAAAGAATGCTGGGCAATCCCCAAATGAACTGGGCATAAAAGTCCTGAAGCTACTTTGTGACTTATTCTTAAGGAAGCTTGATTTTTGTACAAGAACACAGCATCTAAAGAATTACCATTTTTAATGTATTTCCTGCTAACCAATATTAGAGTGTGAGGATGCATAAATTTAAAGTCTAGCTAAAGAACTGAATAGGTTCCTTTTTTTTCCATATCCCACTCCAGGAGAATGCTGTCTTTATAGATACCAAGAAAATGCCTACAATTAAGAAGAAGGTAAGGAAATTGGAGGACCAAGACGACTTTGAGTCTCGCTGGTAAGAACTTCAGTTAACTGGGAGCATTAAGATTTCGTTTTAGTTAGACTCCAGTTTGCAGTACAGGGACCAAGGGTGCACTGATCCAGGCACTGCATGTTCTGCTCTCCCTGAGCCCAGGTACAGGCAGGCTGGGGATTTAAGGAGGAAGAGGAGACCTGGAGCTCTCAATCACATCCTAATTAGGATCAAATGTTCAGGGAGGGCTGGAGAGCTCCACCACAGCCTCCTCCCTCCTGCCATAACAGCACAGTTGTGGTTCAAATATCCTGGGGGCTTTTCTGCCCTTTCTCTTAACGTGAGCTCTACCTTTAGTCACTGCTATGTCTACAACTTGTAGCACTCTGCTCCCCTAAAGGTCTCCATTGCCCTTTCTCTTTCAAGCCTATGGAAGGATGTAACCTACAACCTGAAGATCAGAGACATCGACGCAGCCACGGCTGCAAAGCACGCGCTTGAGGAGCGGCAGAGAGCCGAGGCCAGGGCCAGGAAGGAGAACGAGACCCCGTGGGAAACAAGGGTGAGCTTTATTCTAACAGGGCAAATGTCAGCCCGTGCCTTTGTGCCTTTCTGGCTGAGTCACGAGAAGCTTACAGGTGCTCGTTCCTTTGCAGCTCTTCCACGAGGACGGGGAGTGCTGGGTGTACGATGAGCCGCTGCTCAAGCGCCTCGCTGCCAGCAAGCACTGAGGGGCCCGAGGCCGGCGAGCAGCGGGGCCTTGGCTGAGCAGAGCTTGCAGCTGAGCCCACAGCCCCCACGTGCGTACAGGGCACAGCCCCACCCCTCCAGCTGCAGTGGTTCCTATCTCAGGGATACTGGACTTACTGAGACAGACAAGCAATTCACGAGAGGCTGAGCAGCTCCGGGCCAGGGACTGGCTCTGGTGGCAGTGCCCAGGCTCAGGCCCTGCTCCTGCTGCCTCTGGAGCAGGGAGAGGCTGGGCCCTGGAGCACAGACACTGGATAACCACTGTGAAGGCCACGGCGGTGGGAGCAGTTGCATAATATTCCTGGGTCCTACATATTTAAAAAGCAAGAAACAAAATGCAAGATGTCATTTAAATCTCGCTGATGTTTGCAATGTGTAAATATGAGGATTCCTCTGATGGGACAATTTGTTAGAAAATGCTACATAAATGTTATCTTCCACCTGTATGATAATCAAATCTTTTGGCATTTCAGTGTCTTGCCCAAAATAACTTTGTTATTTTGAGATTGAAATGTAACCATAGATAATTCTACCCAATGCATCTTAAAGCTTCATAAAATAGATTTTTCAAACTTCTCTTATGGACTTTTTATTTATTTCATAATAAACCTTTGCAGCAAGACTGTTTTTCAGTTGAGTCGTGATAAATCGATTTATGTGAAATGTATGAGCATCATTTGGTTTTCCACTGGAATAATCCTTGCAGCTAAGCTACTTCTCAAAGTAGTTAGTGAACTAGCAAAATGAGCATTTGCAGCAGCCACAGGAACACTTTTCTGGACTCTTAGCTCCAACCTGGCCAGCACTTCAGAACCTCTGCCTTGTGTGCTTTTGCTACAGTTAATAATGATTGAGTAAGGAGCTAGGTGTAGCAATCAAACTACTTTTCTCTCCACAGTCAAGTCTAGCTTTTATTTGATTTCATCTTAATTTTGTCTATGTTGCACATACAGAAAAACTAAAAAAGCAATGTGAGATGGAAGCCTAGCGCTTTTCTCCCCCTCCCACCCACTGTCACTGCTCCAGGAGCGCTGCAGATCCTTTCCTGAGGAGCTGTCACTGCTGTAGAGCCACTGCTGCAGCACTGCAGGGATGGTACACGCCAGTCTGAACACAAAGGCAGAGCCCACAGCTCCAGTCAGCTGGAGAGGAGAACGTGGCACCAGTGGGGAAGGCAGGGCTGTGCCTCTTCTTAATGAACTTGGGAAGGTGATGAGAGGTTGGCTGGAAACTTGAGGAATGCTTCCTCAGTGAATGGGCATCTTCATCCCAGCTACCACTACAGCTCTGGTTTAACAAAAATAGGTTTGTAATGTTGATGTTGCAGAAAGCACCTGTATTACACAGCAGGGCAGGGCAAGAGATCAGTTTTATTTTAATATTTTATGGTAAGGGAGAACATTCAGAGTTGATGTGTAGGCTTTGATGTCCTTGATGGAAGTAATGTCACTCATCAAAGAAGAGGGGGGCAATAAAACAAGCTGAGGTATTTCACCAGATGAAGAGTTCTGGCCTGAGACAGCTGTAACCTCCGAGTCCCCTTCGTGTTTTCCATATCCAATCACCTGGAAAAAAGGTACCAGAAGAGAAATTGGGATCTCATTCAGTGTTTCTCTGCCCTGCCAGTTAACTTGAAATACTGAAATGCAGTTCGAACAACACCACGACTTATAAATACAGAAAATGTGGATAACCACAGTAAAAGTTACATCACAGCTCTCCTCTGATTATCAAAGTTGGCAACACAGAGCTGACAGACACTCACATGTACACTGAGCACTTTCCTCTGGTTGCTTCTGTGAGCTTGGAACCAGTTGACCAGGTCTGCTTGTGTAATAGACTTGAGAGCTTCAATCTGAAACCCACAGGAAGGAGGTTTTAGCAACACAGTGGTGATTCAAGTAATTTTAAACATAAAAATGTTTTCTCTGCAAGCTCTACCCCATTGGATAAAAGAACCTTTTTAAAACAACACATAATTTTAGACCCAGTGTGTCACTAGTAGCATAAAGCCCATTTATGCTTTTGAAACTGCTGCAAACCCAGCGTGGTTTTTGTGTCCCAGAGCTGCAGGACACCCACCTCCCGGGCCAGCCTGTCAAACAGGTACTGCTGGGTCACCACTTCATTCCAGTTCCTGTCCACTTCTTCTCCAAGGTGGGAGTCTTCACATTCTTTTAGTTTTATCAAAGCTGTTACCTACATGGGAAAAAATAAATTGGTGTCATAGGGTTTTAAACTACCTTGTTTTATCATCAGTCACTGCAACTGAAAGAAAAGCCAAATTACATTAACAAGGCAGTTCCTTGCTTTTGGAACTTAACAGCAAATGGCCAGAGAACAGATGTTTAGAGAACAGCAGAACAGAGCAAGAGGCAGCATTTAAAAGGTGAGGCCTTTGTGCAGAGAACCTCAGAAAATTGCCAGATAGCTGTAACTGAATCGTGCAGTTCAAAGAAGAGCTTTTCAACATCAAGTTTTACCTGGGTGCTGAAAGCCTCTTCAGTTAAATCCTTGATTTTCTCTTCAAAGCAAGAAAGAAACTCCTCTATTTTCCTGTCAACCAATTCAGAACTAAAAGAGAGACAAATAATTAAATCAGGCAGGAAAAAACAAACAAAAATCCCCAAAACAATACTAAGGGGTAAAGTAACAGCCCCCAAATGATGAGGGAAGGTTTGGGACAGGCTCACTTCCCTCATCCCTTGAGAAGCTGACACAGCTGAGAACACCTGGTGTTCAGTTTTTCCTGGTATCAGGGAATAAAGCCAGTCTCTCATTTTTAGCTGTATTTTAGCCAGTGTTGAAACAGGGACTTCAGGTGACCAGGCACCCTCAGGAGCCACTGCCATGATGCTGCTGGGGACCTGCTCTGGTATCCCCAGCTGCAGCCCTGAGGCCTGCACATGGTTATGGGCTATAGGATGACTGAAAGAAAATGTGATGTGATGGATCCTGAGGTTTCTGACACATTAAAACCCTCACTGATGACACAGCTCAGCAAAGGAAGTGTCCAAGTGTAGAAATTAGAGGCAGCAGCACTTAGTGCTATTTAGGCTTTCACTGACTCAGTGTTATTTTTCACAAGTGGCACATTTTTCAAATAACCTTTCAACTCTGGCAGGTCAAATACCTGTAGTTGAAAGCCCCAGGTTTGAACAAAACCACAGCAGTGCTGTGCCTGCTGAACGTGAGCCACAAGAACAGCTAGACAGGATTTACAGGAGCCAAACTCTCCTTGCAGAATAGCTTCAAAAGGGCAGGGGCATATTTTACTTAGTCTTGAGATGACTTTTCTCTGTTCAAGTTGGGACTACTGCAGTTTTAAGCAGCTTAAGGCTATTGCTTTATTCAGGTGTTGGTTTTGAGTCAGGATGTCGTGACTGTCAGCAGTGTCCCTTGTGATATTAACCTTAAAAAAACCCTGAAAAACCAGCAGGTGTTGCCTGAAACAAGTGTGAACTCTTAACTGGGAGCCAAGGCTGGGAGTAGTGAAGAACTTTCCCCCCAGAGCACTTACTTGTATTTAGTTGCCTGGGTTGCCACTGTGACTGAGAAGCCAAGAATCCCAGAAGTGTTCCTGCAGGTGGGGTACACGTGGTAGCTTAAAACAAGAAAGGACAAAACATTACAGTCATTCCACAAACACAATTAACTTTTCATTTACAGGACATGCTGCAAGTTAAAAAATAGTGTTGGTACTTCAGACAGAAAAATCTGAGATCTAAATTTGCAGTATTTGCCTATTTCCTTTATTTTCTGCATTGCTGCATTTTAGTGTTTTCTCAGCTTTAGGAAATCCTTTTAAACTTGGGAGAGTGTTTGTATTCGTGCTCGTGCAAACTAATCTAAGCAGAGTGAGACCCAGAGCTGTGAAAAGCCTGCTCCAGTTTCCTGAGGTAGCAGGGTGCCTCCGAGGGAGGCTGCTCAGCACCACAGAGCTGCTGTGAAAACAGCCCTGGGGAAGGGGGGCCGAGTGTGGAAGTGGAAGGAACAACATTATGCTGCACAATTCTGAGTTAACACACTAGTAATAGATGCAATTCTTGTAGAAATCAAAAGCAACTCAGCTTGCAGCTTGTATTGATGGGTGCTTTTGGTTTTGAGGTGTTGATCTTGCTGGTTCCATTGCCATAATTCAGGAATAAGCCAGCAAGGATTTCCAAAGTAGAAACACTAGAGAGCAGCAAAAGCAGGAGTGTAGGAGGAGGTGCAGGAGAATTCTTCCCCAGTGAACTCACCCAAGGGTCTGCTTGGTCCTCAGGAAGTCAAAGCAAGGCTCCTCCATGTGCATCTGAAACAGCACAAAGTCAGAGCAGGAATGGCACTGCCCTGCAGCCCCTCGTGGGCTCCACACAGAGCATGGGGACACTGAAGTGCCCCTGTCCAGCCACAGCCCCTGCATTAAGAGGGCTCAGTCCTGCGGGGCAGGAGCTACAAGAACACTCTCCTGTAGTGTCCATCACTGCAGCATTTGGGGACCCCCACCCACATTTCAGCCGGGGGCAGCAATAGGAACATGCTGTCCCCTGGGGGCCAGGCAGCCCCGTGGCCTCAGCTCCAAGCCCTGTTTTCAGGGAAGACATCGCTGAGTGAGGAATCACAAACACAAACTTACCACGAGCAGCTCCATCAGGGTGTATTCCCTCAGGTTCCTGGCACCTGACTAGAAAGAGAATGAAGAATTTAGGGTGGGTTTGATGTGATTGCTCAGGCCAAGGGACTTGTGGCACACACCTCAGCCTGGACTGCAGCACTGAGGGAAAATTCACAGCAGGGACAGATGATGGGAAGTTCTGGCTTTCCCTGAGGGGACAGGCCCAGCCCAGCCCCCAAGATCAGAGCTGGGGACACCAGGAAGCCACCACAATACTAACCCAGCTCCCAGCACTAGCCCAGGAAGGGAAGGTGGTGATTTCAGGGAACCTCCCCCAGAGGGAAACTCACTTGAGTTTAGCCTTGGGGCACAGGGCCTGTGCTCACATGAGGTGTCTGTGCTCCCTCCATGACATCCCTGTCCAGAGCCTGCTCTCAAGGAGCATGGGCAGGTGCCAGAGGGAAGAGGCCAGCACACGTTACCTGGTAATAGACTGTGACCTCGGAGTTGGCATCGCCCTTGTTGAGAGTTTTCACCTTGCAGAGCAGGTGGGTATTTGGCAAATCCACCACCCGGAACTGCACAGGGCAGGGATGGGCCAGGGGAGCGAACTGGAGCTTTCTGGGGGAGCACAAACAGCACAACATCAAACTCCTGCTCACACCTCAGCCAAAACCAGAGCAACACCCCGACATTCACACGCTCGCTCTGATGTTATTTTCCCCTTCCCCAAACCAGGACTGCGTCTGCTGAAACTGCCACCAGCAGCAGCCACCTCCTGCAAATACCGGAGGGAAAAACGGAATTTTGGCATCACTCCCACTCTGACTCCCTCCTCCAGAAAAGAATCTTGATTATAGTTTCCATATAATAAGCAATTAAAGAGTCGAGATACTCACTGAACAACATAATTCAGGAAATCCTTTGCTTCCTAGGGAAGAAAGCAAAGACATCAGTTTTATTTAGAAGAGGATTATTACCCTGATTCACAACTACACACCCCAGAGCAGCACTTGAGAGTGAGCCCCAAGCAAAGAACAGCTGAGCTCTGTCCTGCCTCTCACATCCCTGGTCCCTCACACTGTCCCCAGTCCCTCACACTGTCCCCAGTCCCTCCAGCCTCCTCTGCACCACACTGCAGAGGACTCTCCACACTGCTTTCTGCACTGTAATGTCTCCAGAAGAAGGCACGAGCTAGAGAAATAGCACCAGTTATCCGTACAAGTTTCCAATGAATACTCCATGTGTTTGACACTCAAGGAGGTTTAGCCAAACCATGCAGGCAATCAAACTCCAAGGATAAATGTGCTCTGCTAGAAACCTCCTCCTGTGGCACCACTGTGGGAATTTCTCCATATCAAATACATGAATACACCAAACAATATAAAAAATGGTGGCAACAGGAGAAACACACATTACAAGCATCTACTCCATTTTTCCCTCTCTGCAGTTTACATCCAAATTCCTGGAAACTTCTGTTCAAACTGGCAACTCTGGACTGCCATTGGCTTGTCCACACAAGCACTCCTGAGGTGTTAGAGGTGAAGCAGCCCAGTACCCACGAGACTCCAGACTGCCAGAACAGAGGCAGCATCAGCTGCCAGCCACGTTCAGCGTGCTAAAGCCCATTTGAAGCACCAGTGTGAGCACTCCAGCTGCCATGGCTGTACTCACCCTGCTGGTGAAGTTCCCTTGCACGAGGCCCTCCACGAAGAGCTGTGACTTGAAGGCCGTGACGAAGGCGGAGAGGGCCTCGATGGAGAGCCCCTTCATCAGCGTCTGGTACTTGTCGATCATGGACCACCGGCCGTGCTCCAGGATCAGGAGCCGCACGTCCCTGCAGCGCCACCAGGGAACAAACCCACAGCACATCAGGAGCTGCTGCATGCCAGAGATGCCATTCCTGACTGCAGACAGGGTCAGGGTCCCCAGGAGCCCGTGGCTGACTGTGCCCTCCCTCAGCAGCTGCTGCTGGCTCCAGGTCACTGCCGGACAGCGGCTCCCTGGGTGTCCAGTCTGGCCACGTGTCTGACCCGCTGCTTGCAGAGCTGCTGGGGCTCCCTAAGCTATGAGCAAAGCCTGGAACAAGCCCTGTGTGCACAGAGCAGGGATCCCTGAGCTCTTCAGCTCAGCCTCAGCACCTGCTGCTCAGCCACTGCTGCCCTCCCCCACAACTCACTTGGCCAGAGTCTCAGGTTTAATGAGGATGTTGTAGTACGTTTTCTTCAGCTGCTCTGTTATCATTTCAAAAACTGCTGGAGTAAAGCTGAAGTCAGACAAGTAATCGATGATGAGCTGAAATAGAAGCTGTAAAGAGAACAGTTTTAAGTTGGGTTTTTTGTTGGTTTAAGAACCAGTTTGAATTTAATGCTATACAATAATGTAAAATTATCCTTATTGAGACATGCAGCATTACTAAAGCACATTCCTCCATTCTGCCAGGCGTTCTTCACTAAACAATTCTATCCCAAATGACAGTTTCAGAAGGGCAGTGTTTTTACACAGTGAATAAGCTCAATATCCCAGATCAATAGGAGTTTCCACATTCTACTGAAACAAATCCAGAACTCCCAACATTTCTGTATTCAATATTCCATTTTTTCCTTTTGCAGCTGACCAGCACAATGACATTCCAACAGAGACATCATTCAGGACTGAAACAGAGGATGTTCAGACCCTGCTGTTTGCATATTTGGCTTTTTCTGTTAAAACTCCTGTTAATAAGTCTGACAGATGACTGATGGTCTTAAAGCTCCAGCCAAGCTCTTGCAATGGAAGTTGATGATTGTCTCCTCTTCAGTCACTGTGTCCTCTCTGTGTCTGCCATGTCTTACATGGCCAGCATTTAGGGAATGGGAACAGGGATCCCCCAGTCCTCTCAGCAAGCCAGCACAGAAAATCTGCACCCAAAATGAGCATGTTCAGAAGCTGGATCTCCAAAGTCAAATTGAAAACAAAACCTCTTTTCAGACACCCTTCTCCAGACATCGTGCAAATAGGCACAACTTAAGAGATGGAAAGGCTCCAATCCTCTTTATGGCCATGGGAGACACAAAGCTCTTTATATAGGAAAAGCTGTTAAAATCTTAATGGGGATACAGTTATTACTTAAAGAAAGATTTAAGTCAGCCTGAAGTCAGTAATTTGAGCTTGTGTAAGTGCACACAACTCCATCTTTATACATGTAAGCACAAGAAAAAGCAGCACATTTGCTGCATTACCCTGTCAGAGACAAATTTTTCTATTTAAAATAGCTCATCCAATCATTCAATGCTCCAGAAAAGCACACACCCTGCAAAGCTGCAGGCATAAAAGCAGCAAGGAGATGAGCAGAGCTTACAGGTAGTTTGTGATTGAATCCTTTCACTCTGATGATGAGGCCGTACTCTCCAGCAACCAGCTTGTACTCCAGCTGAGCCACGTCTGCTTCATAGGCTGGTTCCCCCAGGTTGTGGGAAAGGATGTTTACAAATGTATCAAACAAAACTATGCTGCAGGGGGAAAAGGGCAGAGTTAAAAATAAAGAAAAAAAGGATGGACTAAAGATGAAAGTCAAGCCTGATGTGTTTGATGGTATATGCAGGGAGCTCCAACAGAAATGGAATTTGCGTAAAATGAGAATCAAAAAGAAATTTTCCAAAAAAAACCCAGAAATAGAGAATGAAGGTTTCCCTTTGTCCAGAAAGCACACAACACTACTTAAAAATTATCTGGACATTCAACTGTTCCTTGCAATGTGACAGATACCAGCTTCACAAGATTTAAGATTTCTTCAAGGTAAGAATGCACGTTTTAACAAGACAATGCTCAAAACACAGAAGAATCACAGAAAATGAAATTATTTTACTTTGTGTAAAGGACTGGGGGACAGATAGACTCAGTAATACTCAATACTTGAGCAATGAGATGATTATTTATCTACCAGGGTAATAAAATAATAATAATAGAGCAAAGCAGGCTACGCAACCTGGAAATTGCAGTCCGTGCTTTCAGCTTTTTGTCATTGCCCGGATTCCAATTCAAAGCTTAAACTAATACACCTCATGAAAACAGACTTACAAAGGCTTTCCCAAAACAGGATTTGTGCAGGCCTTGGCAGGTGTGTGACGAAAGCACTGTGACACTGGTTCCAAGTGGCAGTGCCAGCCTAAGGCAAGCCAAGTGCAGCACACCCAGAGCTCTGCCCGACCCACAATTGGTTTCCCAATGCTGCAGCAGCCTCTTCTGCCCCTGCAGGCTCCCAGGATGCTGGGACATGCTCAGGACATGATTCTGGACTGCTCTTTTCAGGGCCAGCTCCTTCTCTGAGCACTGCTGCTGTTATATTTTCTTTTCCCAAACTTGCCCTGGGGAATAACACCCCATGGAAGTCCTTACACAGCTGCTGGCTACAGGCAGGACCTGCTGCACAACCACCCTCACCAAACGGCAGATAAAACCACGAGGAAGGTGGAAGGACATGAGAAAAGGACACCTGATTCTATTCCTGCTTAAAATTAAAGTCTCTTCCTGGTTTTTCACTAGGTATGGTAACTTAGTTACTCTGCAAGGTAAGCATAAATAACATAATCCTCACTTCTCTGCAGACTGCTGTATCAATGGAGAGATCAGATGGAATCGAACATAACCTGGTGAGGAAAAGGAGATTTAAATGAGTAATTGTATAGAAAGTGACAGCTTTCTGAAGTCAAATATATTTCCATCAAGTTGCTCCTTAGCCACAATTTGAGTTTAATGAAAATGGCCATTCATCTGTAACACTTTTTTCTTATTTTAAGTCATTAAACATCTTCTCCTTCTTACTCCAAATATCTTCCCTTTAAAGTACCAAATATTAGAAAACAAAGCTGTGCTTTGCAGAATACTCACATGGCATGACCACTATAAATAGAAAAACAAAACTCCACGAAACATCTGTTTAAGAGACACTAAAAACTGTGACATTCTGCTTGAAAGCAGCAGTATACTTTACAGCCTTGTCTCAGATCCAGGCTGTATTTTTCTCTTTCTGTAGAAGAGACTATGTCCCTCCTAATTAATGTGCTCCTAGCTTCTCAAGCCCTTGTCTCAGCAGCATAATCTGTCTGCCCAGTCTTGTCCCCACACAGACTGTTCAGAAGTCAGTAAATTTCAGTGATTCCACTTTTCAACCTGAGGTATCAGCAGGGTGCCTTTGTTGCCTTAGTTCACCCGCTTCTCTTTCATTGTAGCTAATAAACATATCAAAAGGACCATGGAAGAGCTGACAGCAGGCATCTCGTTTAAATAGTGAACACTTCCATGGGTTATTTGCCTTCAAATAAATTCCAGCTGGTAAAACCAGGGTCCTACTATTCAGAAAGTTCTCAGGCATTTACCTTTTGGGATTTTGAATTTATCATCCTTCCTGTACCAGAGACAGCCTTGTTGTGTGTTGAGTGTTTTCACTGGATATTCTGTCTCAGGGCAGTCAGCAACTTTCAAAGCAAAGTCGGTGGCTAATAAAGAGAAAAACCCCACCAAAACCACATGTTAGTGTGTTTCACAGACACAATCAGGCTAAATTCATCTAAGTCTCCAAAAGTATAAAAAACCCACATTTTTCCCCTCCAGTTTTCTAAATTATTTGTGACAGTACTTTCCTGGACCCAAAGAACATTGATTTTTCACTTCCACACCAGAACAGTGGCTCAGAAGCAGAGCAGAAGTGGTAGCATCACATTCCATCCAGGACACAGGTCCTGGCTTTCATTTCACTTGGTTTTGGCAACAAAGCCAGATGATATTTAGGTGCTTCCAGAAACAAGAGGATTAAGCAAATAAAATTCTCCTCTAAGGTGTCTGGAGCTCTGTGTTAACTCTCAGTGACTGTGAGGCCTGCTCTGTTATGGCTGTATCATCTGTAATTTTATATGCCTTAAAATAACCCAGTTCTTAAGCTTATAAATAAAAGAATAGTAAAGAAAATCCAGCTGAACAGAGTGCTCATGTTTTTTTAATTTGCAAAAACAGGTTGATACCAGTTCAGGTTGTTTCTAAACCACAGCAGATTCTCAAATAAATCACTGGGGAAGATTTCACTCATGCCCAGGTGCCTTACCTATGTATTTGTTTTCTTCTGGGAGGTGTAAATCCTGATTTAACTCGAAGTCACTGTCCCATAAATCACTCCAGTACCTGTCAATATCTGTTAAAATCCATGAAATGCATTAGTTCAACAGGGAGGTAAGGCCATCCTATTTCCAGACATCTTTTCCCAATCTCCAGAAAGATTCACAGTATCACAGGAGTTTCTTAACATCACCCCATTCATCTGGACCCTTTCTGAACCCCTTCCTACAAAACCTTCTGGAGCAGGACTGAAGCAGTCCTGTTAAAAAGCAGATCAAGTCTGCCTTAGTAACCCAGCTCCCCCCACACCCTGTGCTCCATTGTTGGTGTTCTTTCCCCTGAATGACAGCCAAGTGGAGCTCGCTGGGACCGCTGCCTCCCAAAGCAACTGCAGGGGTGGGAATCAACTGGCACCAAACAAAGAGCAGTTACTGGGTGGCACAGAGACTAATGGTGAGCTCAAAGCACTGAGGATTCATTTCCCTGCTGCCATGCACTTGTATTTTGTGTTGTCACCCTTTCACTACCTCTAATGCATGGATCAGACATTGTCAGCTCCTGCTGCTGTTTTACCTTCCATGCTGTACTGAGTCCCAAACCACTTCTCCTTCAGGTGGCACTGGCCTTCGTTGGCAGCAGACAGCAGAACCAGGTTGGCTCTCTGAGGGCTGAGCTGGTTCAGGGCAGCAGCAATGATCTGCAAGTTCCACACAGTATTTCAGTTGAAATGCAGCTCTGACTGCCTGACCCAGCAAAGACTTCTCAATGGGAATGTAGGAAGAACAAGACATAACAAGCTTACAAAACAGATTTGCTTTCTGAATACAAGAAGTGCTTCAATTAACACAAAACCTGTGCCTGCATTATGCTTAATTACAAATGCCTATACACATGCCTTTATTACACAGTATGCACATGTTTTCCTTACATCAAAACATATAATCAGAGTTCAAACAATATTTACCTCAGGCTTGTATTCAAACAAGAGCTGGTCTCCTGTCAGAAAATCCTCCTTCTGAAACAACTGCATGTTCTCACAAAGGTTTTCCACATAGTCAACTGGATCTGTCTGCAGGCAAAGAAATAAAGCTATTTGTCACATAATTAGAAACCCAAGATATCCATTTTCTGTTCTGAGAAGAGCTTGACTAGTCAGGTATGTTGAGCATGAGTTGGATGCTGTGCTTGTTACAGCACTTCATTTCAGTTATTAAATTAAATATATTTCATAACCATATCTAATGTTCAGTCTCCTCTGAGAATCCTGAAATTTCACACACATCATCTTTGTAGAAGAAACCTTGATTATGCAGTTTACAGACATGGACTCTACTAAGTTAAAGACCCAGCAGAATGCACTTCTTGCCTCCAGGGAACACAAGCAGCGTCCTGCAACAATTCAAGATTTGAAGTGACCTGGAAAGCACAAGGCAAGGAGCTGCTGCTGCTGCTGCACGAGTACCTCTGGCTCTGCTCCCTTCCCAAGTTCCCTGCCATGATGTGCAGGGTGAGGAGGAGGAGGTTCTCCTGCCTGGACATGGAATACACGTTGCATTTCAGCAGGGTAAGGCTGCCTAGAGGACCAGGCTGCTCAGCTTCTTGCTGAGTGCTTTTGGGGTTTTTGCACCAGCCAGCATCACACTGTAAAGATTCTGGGTCAGACAGAGAGCACAGTACACCTGAGAAGAGGTGAGTTTGACACATCTGGCTCCTGTAAATGAAGTGGGAAACATGCCCAAGGATTTCTTAAGACACCGTCCACCTGAGGAAACATTAAACCTCTCCTGGGCACCCCCTAACCACTTATCCCCAAGCCCTGCCTCTGAGACCATCATTCCTCAGCACAGCTCTATCCACCAAGCACAACACTGGCGTGCCATGACTAAGTCATTCTTCTGCCCCTGTGATTCACAACCCTGTCACAAAAACACACACAAATCTGTGCTCCTGCTGTATGCAGTATTTGTATGGATGGGTTTGTTTTCCCTAAAGGAAATTTCAGTGCCATTCAAAGAAAAAAACAAGTTACCTAATAGGAAAGAGCACATGGTTAAATGTAGTAGGAGTAAGAAAGTCAAAACTGGAAAAGAAACTACCTAGCAGGTAAGGAATGAAATATCAACATTTAATTCTGTTAGGGAAATAGTCTCAATATTTCTCTGCCCAGGATACATCATCTTTCAGCAAAATACAGCCTCATTATGTACTTCTTCATACATATATATGAAGAATATGTGCTAATACATGTAGCACAATGTCTTTCTTCTCAAATAGAACTTTGAAAATGTGTTTCAAAATGGACAAGTAAATACTTTTCATGGTTTGCCTATGTCAACTCAGTGGATAAATACCTGTTCCTGGTAGTGAAATTCATTAGCTTCAATCTTTTGTATTTCTTCCCATATTCTGCAAAGGAGGAAGAAGACAATAAAAGTGGATTTTCTGCATTATTCCACAACATTTACCAAGAATCTTAACAAGGGAGCCTTCTAGGAAAGGCATCAATGGTGAGATCAGTGATTCACTCAGGTACAAGACACAGAAGCCAATATTAAATGCACTTCCCAAAATGGCATTTCTCAGAACTGGCAGAAAGTTCTTCCATTTTCCAAAGAGAAGAGAGTTAACTGCAAAGAATCAGAATCTGATACCAAATTAACATAAAGGTTAACACCAGAACACCACAGTCCTGACTTCCACAGACCTGGCTCAACAAATTCATTTAAAATGAACACAAAACTGCACCAGACATCTACACTAGTTCAACTTACTAAACTGAAGGAATCAGATCACAGTTAAGTCTAAGTAAAAGCACCAAGAAACAACCATAAACATTTAGAAAGCTAAATAAACATTAACACAGACAAGCTTTGCTACTGACTCCCTGTTTATGCTCTAGTAACTTCACAAAAGGTGCAAACACTACAAGTAACAGGATAATGGAGAAGGACACCACCACAAATATCTGCTGGAGTGGCACACACTTGCCTTTGATCTGGCCCCCTTTTCTGCAGCATCTTCACGTACTGAAACACAACGTGGGCCACCTGCAGACAGAAAGGAAGGTTATATTTCATTTTTCCAGACATTAGGGAAACAGCAGGAAAAACAAGCTGCAGGAAACCATACCTCGTAGAAGTGCTTGTAACCTTCATCAGTCAAAGTCACAGAAATGCTGAAGATGGAGTAAGTGGAGTTCTGTTCAAATCCTGTCTCTCCATTTCCTCCATATAATGCAAGGGCCCAAAACCTACGGAAGAGTTAAAGGTTCTTATTAATTCATCATTTCAGCTTTGTTTGAGCTTAGTTACAAGCAGCATATCACAGCTTTATTTCAGTGGCTTTCAATCCATTTACAGTTCACACAAAGCTTTTCCAGCTTAAGGATGTGACCTCAGGATACAGACTTTAAGAAAAACAGTGAAAAAGCTAAGTTATCTTTTGGAGAGCTCAAAGACCAGTCACAGATACTGCTGATCCATGAATCACAGACAAAAAACCCATTTATTTCTTACTTGGGTTTATCATCACCTTGCAGAATATCACTACAAAACACTGATACAAAAAGGCAGGCTTGGCCTGCTTTTATAGCTATAGAAAATATAAATACACAAAATAGAGTTTATCAGTATTTGAATGAGATCAAAGCATTTAATAACTGTGCTTAAAAACCACATACTTTTTCCTAAGGAAAGAAAGAACACTGCCTTTGCCTTCATGTCCCACCAGCCAGGAAATATAATGAAGAGGCTTCACCCTAAGAGAAAGTTTGAAGGAGATTAGATGCCAGGAGGTAACACATTTCACAGAAAGAACTCAAACCACTGGGCTAATGACTAAAATACGCACTGTCTCTTTCTTCAGGGCAAGTTTTGCATTTTCAGGCAGAATTAAGATAATAAGCTAAAAGTGTGGGAGTTCAGAACATAATGACTGATCTGAGTCAGTGAGGAAAGGGAACCGTATCTGCATCAGTTTAATTCATTTTTAAAATGCCCCCCTAGCTGAACCACAGTAATCTTTTAGACAAGTAAATGAGATTCTTTGGTTTGTCTTGAAAGTCAATAAATTATTCATAGCATAAACACGGTAGAAGTAAAATGCAGCACACTGTACCTGTAATACTGCTCTTGTGGGGGAAGTGCCCACGTGATGGTCAGTGAATGAACTTTCCTGATTGGAACAACTGGACACAAATAAATGGATTAATTATAAATATACACGATTAGACAGAGATAAATTTCACATAATGCAGAAAAGAATAGTTAAAAGCTATTCAGAACCACACACAATTTTACTCTACAAAGTATCTGGATCAGCCAGAGAAAATTTCTTTCCATATTCAGGTATTCAAAACATTCAAATCTAATTCACTTACCTCTGTAAAGCTTGTGAAACTCTGGTGTGTCAAAAGGCTGGGTCAGATGGTCAAAGCTGGGTTTGGGTAAACCACTTGAAAGCAAAATGGAAGTGTGATGTTACTGGCAGGGGTTCAAGGCTACACTGAGATATTCAAAGACATCAGGAGCACAGCTCTGCAGGACACCAGTGCGCCTGAAAATGGCCCTTTTCCAAGGGTGCAGCCCAGCATCCCCCCAGCCCCTGGAAGGTGCCCTGGGAGGCAGCCTGGCACTCTGCCCACACAACTGAGCAATTACCCAACATGTGGATACCACATCAACACCTTCCCTTCCTTCTCTACAAGGCGGCAACAGCACAGAACTTGCTTTTGTACAGCCAGGTACAGGAAACAACCTCCTGAGTTCACCCTGGACTCAAGGAATCCTGATGGATTGTCTTGTGGGGCAGGAGGGATGAGGAGGGGGGTGGCCAGGACAGACAAATGTGTCTCCAAATGACATTAGGCTCTCACAAGAGCGCTTCCAAGCACCATAGAAACAAACATCTTGCAAAAGGGAAATAAAATGCTTTTCAAGTTAGCAAAGCTTTTGCAGAACCCCCTTTCTAGAGAGTATATTGGAGGGAGCCATTAAAAAAAAGATTTATTTCTAACCCACTGCCACCCTAAGGATGACACTTAAATTCCAGATATAATGTTAATTAATTTTGCTTCTAATTATTTTTGACACAAAGCAAAGATAAGCAATGTGAAATGATAATCTAGGTTTGAATAACTTATCATAAAATCAAGACATCAGCACATATTAAGCAAACACTGCTTCAAGTTAGCACCACACAGCTCACAGCCTAAATAATTGTTAAGCAGAAACAAACTCTTCCTGGAACAATTAACTCTGGTCTTCAATTTAAAAAGTTGCCTTTTTTTTTTTCCAGATAAGAATGTTCATTAACAAATGGTAATTTCCTTTGTTTCTCCAATAAGGGTTTTTTTTTTAAATGTCATTTTAAGAACAGATAATTTTATCATCTTCAATGTCTTTATGCATCAAAAGAATCTTACTTATTTGGGATCTCAGAGAAGATTTCTGTCACCCACTTTTCCAGTGTATCCAGTGTTTCTAAAGAAGAGAGAAGAAAGAAATGAAATTTCCTGAAGATCTAAGACAAATTACCTTATCTCACCAGTTCAGTTATTTCAAAGAGGCTGCAAGTCAGTGTATTTGAAAACTGCAAAGTTCTAAATTGCAAACTTCAAAGCCGCTGGTTTGAGCCAATTCTAACATTCGCTGAGCTGCACCTGTGGCCACAGCTCTGGGTTTGTATACAGTGCTCACATCCCAGGCTGACACAACTGGGATTTAAAGTTCAGTAGTGTCTGCAGTGGCTGTGAGAAGGAATTACTGTCTCAGGGATCTACAAAATCACCAGTACTTGCAACTCATTCCACGACTCTCCAGATTATACACAGGTGTTTTCCCCATCAAACGCAGTCCTGCAGTGCTAAGGATTTCTTCTCCCCATCCTCTTTTCCAAGGAAAATGAGTCAAGAACCAGAAGTTTGAGGGTTTTTAAAATAAAAATTTTGCTTGTTTAAGCAAGCATTCTGAACTGCCAAAGTGATGCTGCATACGTGAACAACAGCAATAAAAAAGGCTGGATGGGGTAGGGGGAGGATTCGCTGTTGGCTTTGTTTTAACAGAGAAGGAAATACAAAGTTGACCTGGCTGGTTATCAGTTACCACCATTATCCTCCCAATCACCACAGAAAATATTACAATCTATCACTGGCTTAATGACTATTCAAGAGGCATTCAGCACCCTAAGTAGCTTACTGTCTAGACCAAAATTAAAAGCAAAGGAGAAGAAAAGAAATACTGCCTCTATTACTACCATCTCCGTTTTAGACATGGGAATTGCAATCAGTTCGAGCATTCAACAAAGCACAAACCTCCCTAAACACAAACCTAACTTGAGTAACTTCTAAGAAATGTGTTTCTTCTATTCTCATCAGAAACAACCCACAGGTCTGCAGTTCTCTGCTGAAATAAAACTCAAATCCATTTTCATAGAATTTTTCAAGCTATGGGGAAAAAAATAGAACCTCTACTCCCCCTAGACAAACAAGACAACTGGGAGATTCAGTCTCAGTCTCCCCACCACTTGCTGTGGAGTTTCACAGAGAAATCAGCAGCATTAATTCTTTTGAGTGGTCTGACTCTTCATTGCCACACGATTATTTCTGAAATGTTATCTCTGACGTTTTCCCTTCTGAGTTAATATGGAACCCATTCAACAGCTTCAGTAAAAGGTTTCTCAAGAAGTGGCAGGATGACAACAACACAGCACAATTGCTCAGGTCTTGTTTCATTTGGAAACCAGGCTAAAATCTACATATAAATACCCTCTGCAGGACTGGACAAGTCACTAGACTGGCTTGGACTACAGCTGGCCTGGTTCCAAAAGCACCAACAGCAGCAATGAGGCTGTTTTTAAGGAGTAAATGATGTTACCTTTAGACTGGACAACCAAAGTCATGTAGTGAGCAGAGTAATGGCGCTGCCAGAATTCCCTCAGCCTGGTGTAGGTGTCAATGTTGTTCATTTTGGGCTCATGTTTGAGCGTATCTGCATTACCTGCAAACATCGGGGGGGGGCAGGGTTAGGTATCCACACAGTGCTTACAGCAAGGCCACACATACTGAGAATTTATTTTCTTCCCTAAGTCTAGTCATGGTAAAGCACATTAAAAACACTTAATAGAATTTTGAAGTTAAAGGAATGATAACTGAAATTTAGTATCTTCTGATTTGTGGTTCTTATCCTAAGGACAGCTGGTATTTCCCTGACAAGGAAGGACAGAGTCCTCCTGCATTATCAGATCTCCCACAGGCTGCACAGCTGATTATGAGTTGCCAGCTATTCTCTCACCAATGGAACTTGCAGAACAGCAAAGGGAAAAAGAGGGGGAGATACGATGTTCAGTGTATGTCACCACAGAAATTTACAAAAATGAGCTACACTTCAAAGCTGGTAACTCTAATACCCATCACACTGCTATTTATTTACACCCTCACCAGCACCACAAGGGTGACAGAGCGAGGACTGGATTGTCCAAGAGATGGACAAATTCCCATTCTGCTCCCCTCACATGGCTGTGGAGGTCTAACTCCTGGAAGTTCAACAGTGAATTATTTACTTTGAAAAGCCTCCTTTTTCATCAACCCAGAGATAATTCATTTTTCCAGGAAATTCTAATAGCTAAAAACCCAAGCTTAAGCAAGATGGAGATGACTCAGAGAGCACCACCTTTGGTTAACAGAAAGTTCCATGATTATACACCTCAGGCTACCCAGCTGTAACATCAGCAAAAAGCAGTACCAGAAAGAAAAGTATCTTAAAAAGGAGACAGCTGCTTTTATTCCCAACCATTTTCCTGTAAAATGGATAATTACTCTAATTCTTCTGAACAAGGCTAATGGTTGCTGTGATATGATAGTTCATGTTAGTGCATCTAACCACTCAAACTTCTAAGTGGTTAAAAGTTTAAGTACCATTACCATTTTCTAACAGAAATTCAGGACTTACCCCAAAAAAATTTCTTCATAGGATGTCCAGGCCTGGCAAGACTCCCAAATAACATCTCCTTTCTGTTTGCATCGGAGGGCCTTGCTAGCTGATACTCTGTTAATTTAAAGAATTTGCAGTGGCATGCATCAAAGTTTGAGGTCATGTCCCCACAAAACAAAGCACAAAACCCAGCCAAACTGAAAAGGAGACATACCGCACAGATGCAGCCTGGAATTGCTTTTGATACATGATGAAGTAGTGAAATAGGATAAGAAAGAGGACTTGCTAGCAGTAAAAAAATGTAAGAGAAGAGGAAAAACGTAGCTCACTGCTGAGAAGTAAAGAACAGGATAAGAAGGAAAAGCATGTAAAGCCCTAATTTGCCCTGTCTGAATGCTCTGAATATGTTAAGTTCAGTGGGGACAAAAGGCCATCAATATTACAAAGGATCAGGTTCTGCAGAAAGAGCCAGAGAACAATTACAAACCTGCTTCTGTATTTCACACAGAACCACCTCTAGCCTAATAATGAAGTAAGAAACTGAAAGGTGAGTAAGATCGTTTCCAAAAATGCAGTTTTACAACCAGTTTACACTCATCTAAATATGGGGTTCTGCCAAAATCAATTCACCCTCCTGAACTGCATTTTCCTGTTCCTGTTTTGCTAGTAATAAGAAACATTATTACAGCAGAGCTGTAAACTAATTCTTCTGGCTGGGTTCTGCTGCAGCCAGTTCAGCAAGCTGACACCATTTGCTGGGCAGCACATTAGCACAGTGTCACTGCAAGGGAAGGACTGATTCTGCACCACCAAGGTGTAAAATGGCTGAAGCTGCTGAAGAACCACACCTTAACTCAAAGGCAGGTCCTTGTTTACACTGACTTTTATCTAAATTCAGAGATCAAATCACCCACTTTTCCTTGCCAGAAGACAGATAAAGAAAATTACTTGGAATAAATATTTGAACCAATTGGGCTATCTGCTAGGAACATTCTTTTCCTAAAATAGTGATGTTTTATAGGTAGACTGGGAGTATCCATCACATATTACAAAAGCAACACTCCACTTATTCTGTGCCTGGTTTAATTTCTTTCTGATAAGTGACTTTGTAGTTATTCAGGTGTTAGAATAAGGAGAAAAGTAAAATCACCTCAGTGTATTAACTCTGCACAGGACTGGAGAGAGCACTGGGGCTGTGCTGGAGCTAAATGCATTTTGTTGATTACAGAGCATCCACATGCTCATGTAACTGCCCTGCCAGTTACTGCCAAACCACTTCAGATTAATAATTCCTAATTAATGAAAATGTGAGGGTCAACTCTCGCAGTGCTGGCACTATATCCACTCTTTCTTCCTCTAACAGCCACTGATGCCCACAAAGCTTCAATTCAAGAGTTTAATCTCTCTGATGAGTTAGGTGAACTTGACTGAAGTGCTCAGAAGGGTAGCCCAACATAGAAACCAATGAACAGTGTTACAAAATAGGTTCTGTTTTAAGATGGGCTAAATACATAGGAAAAGATTCTCTTACTTACCACTGTCTACGGCCTCCACTTCTCGATCTATTGCATCCCTGATCATTAATGGGTGAATAAAGAATTGTGCCCACCTATGGAACAGAAAAATTCATACACTTGTCTTCAGTGTCTCTTAAGATAGGGCAAAAAACCAGCAATTAAATTCAACATCTACTATCTTAGTTTATAAAGTTGCTTGTCTTACTACAACCTATGTCCTTCTTGACTATAATGTCTTAAAGAAAGATAAAAGCCAGTTTTGTGATACCATCAGAAACCAAAGGGCAGGGCTTCCCAGCTCCACAGAGTGGGACTGAACTGGTTGGATCCAGTAGGATGTGACACTGATGGGTCAGGATTATCTGCCTTTACATCCCAAGAATGATCACACCAGATGAGACAAGTGATCCACCTAGTCTGGTTCTTGGATCTGAGAGGGACCAGTATCAGATGCTTCAGAGGAAATGCCCAGCTGTTCCTCTGGAACAACATGACCACAGGAGCAGTTTCTTCCTAACCCCAGGAAATAAACTGTAGAACACAAAATTTTATATCCATTACAATTTTATTATCTACTATAAAAGTCAGTGCTGTCATTCAAATAAATTTCTTCTGTATCCACAGAGAGCAGAGCACTGGAAAGGGACAGATCTGCAGTGCATGGAGACTCTGCAGAAGACTGCCAGAGAATCTAATATTTTTGTTTTATTTGCTGAGGTTTTTTAATTAAAAACTGAACTGCCTGGAGCAAAAAGTCAAGAGTAAGAAAAGGTTAAAAGTAACATATTCCTGATGGAGTTGAATGGCTAGAAGACCCATTACGCTGAAGACAACTGAAAAGTGATGTCTTTCCCTTTCTTCTGATCCACAAGTGCTTGAATGAGCAGAATTCATCCTCAGCTCTCATTTATCTCCTTTGTATGAGAAGCTGTTCTACAGAACTCCTAATTTCTGTTTTCCTCTGCACTAAGCAAGCTGTTGTGAGAGATTGCAATTATGTTTTTTGATTCTTTCACACTTCCAAACATCTAAAAAAGCTGGATTAACCTGCAAATGGAAGCTGAAATTGGCCTAGTAAAGTTAAATTTAGGTTATACTTGGAAAAATGTGCAAACACTTGCTCTCAGTGTCAAAGTAAATTTGCAATGGAGCCTACTCTCCTGAGATATTTTATGGCATCAAGAATGTTCAGCTATGCCCCCATGAATGAGAAATTCCTCTCTCTAAAGGAAACCATGCCAACCACTGGAGCTCTGATGTTCCAACAGCACAAGGAGCAAGTTAAGCACTTTCTGGCAAAAGATACATTCAGCAGTGGATAACCTGCAATGGGTTAAATGTCTCCCTTTGAGACACACATTGTACCATAACTCTGAAGGCTGCTTGAAACAAACTAACAACAAGTTAGAAAAAACAGTAACTCTTGCAGGACAGATATTTCAAAGGATGAGTTGCTGGGGTTCTGGGAGCACTTCCCCTCTGATCAGCTGTCACATTGCATAACATTTCTCCTGTCACCAATGCTACTAGTTTAAGACTGCCAAAACAGTCAAAGAGCTGCATGCATTAAGACTTAAACATGGGTCCTACATAATCCCACATGAAAAACCGGCAACATATCCAAAGGGAAACAGCATTTCCCTATATTCAGCATCACTGCTGTAGTGCAGGTAGCTATGGAAGTTCAGCAACAGCCTTGATCACCCCAAAATGCAGAACTGGACAGCTACACCCAAACTCCTGAGGCACATACAGACATTAATTAACACCTAATCACCATTCATACGAAGTTACCTATCCAGGGCTTCTTTGAAGTACTTCCTCTGCACATCAAACTGGAACACTGTCCTCTCACAGTCCGTCGAGGCGTTGTCACCGCCCCCGTGCTTCTTCAGGAATGCATCAAAGCCGTTCTCATCTGGGTACTTCAAACTGCCCATAAAAACCACTGCAACAAAAAATCACCAACAGTGCCATGATGACATTAATTTGTTATTCCTAACAAATTCCTAACAAAATAGCAGCTCCTCTATGACAGACCCAAGGCTCGCAGGCAGAGGAAACTACTGACTACCAACAGCTTGGGTGATCTGCCCAGTAACTGCTGTAGTTTGCCTCTGACAGTGCCCTCCCAGGCAGGCCTGGCCTCAACCAGGCAAGAGCAGTATTTTGAGACACATCTGGTCAGAAACTTCACATGGTTTCTGTGTCCACATTACTAATTCATTGTCCTTTCACAGGAGACAAGGGTCTGCAGCTCCAGCCTGGTTTATAAAGCCACAGGTAACATAATTCCCCTCAATTTAATGGGTAACAAATAATGCTGACATAGGCTAATGCACAGCTTGCCAAAGGGTATGAGACACCTTCTCCCATATTAAGAATTCCTTACTAAGTCAGTATTTGTATAAAATCACAAACTCATGAAAATAAATTCTCAAATAGCCAAATTAGGAAATGATACTAAATACTTCAGAAACACAGAGCTACACAGCACCCATTTTGCACTGAAGGTGAAGAAGATGAAATAGGAGCAGATACATACTATGTTCCAGGAAGTGTGCTAATCCAGGCAGATCTTCAGGATCAGAGAAGCTGCCAACAGCAACACAGAGGGCTGCAGCAGACTAGAGAAAATACAACATTCTCAGTAAAAGCTGCTTCAAGAAACACTTCAGGAAAATGACAGAAGTACAAGATGAATCAATTGGGACAGGCACAATAAGAAGGTCTCGTCTGAATACCTAATCACAAGGTTTCACACCTCAAGAAAGCTCACTGTATATTTTTGCACACTACAGCTTTAAGTACATACCTGCTTTTCTGAACAACCTCTCTTTCTTGTCTCTTCCTTATCAGCCAGCTCTTCTAATTCACTGTCATCAGAATCATTGAAATCCTCATTATCTCCATCACTGTCCTCACTCTCATCCCCCTCATCACAGTCCTCATCATCTTCTCTACCATCTTCGATCTCAGCTCCAGAGTCATCATATTCATCACTTCCCTCTTCAGAATCATCATCATCATTATCCTCCTCCTCCTCTGAAGATGTTGGGGCACCATCCAAGTAGTTCAAATCCGAAATCAAAAGTGCACATAAGCCATTCTGCAGTTTGATATACCTGAAAGAATAATTATGTGCAATGAATATGTTCATTTCCTAAGTCTGAATTTTCAGAATTGCAAAAATTTCATTATTTCCTGTAATACTCTGAGAGTGATTTCCTAGTGAAAATCTAATGGTAGCCAAGACTGTGAGCAGCTTCAGAGCAGGAAAGTAAAACATTCTTCTGCTATTCAACAGCTCTAGGAATAAGAAGCAGTTCAGGGCAGTAGCAGAAGCCCTTCTCCCATTAAGGTCAAGCTCACTGATTTTTGCTTTTATTTCTCTCTTTGTGAGACATTTAAGCTGTTAGCACTCACTTCATGCACTCAGAACAGGCAAACCCAAACTTCAATCATCTTTTAGGCTTGTCAGGCTCTTGGAAACAGATATGACGTGACAGAATGAAGATCTTAGTCTTTGCTTCTAAGTAGGCCCCAGAGCATTTGATTTGATTTGTTTCCATCAATGGTTTCTATTAAATGGGGTCCGCAGATATAGCAGGCAAGTCTTAGAAAGGAGAGAGCTCCTCTGCAGGCTCCACAGAACAAGTCACAGGGAATTGGCTGGGTTCCTATCAAGAAGCAGTAAACAGTTCTCTGTGTGTGTGTGTGTTTATACATGCACAGAGGTTTTTATACCTGTGTGTATATATAAACAAAACCCACAAGCCCTCTGTGCAGCACCCTTCTACAGCTTTTCACTTTGGGGACTGCAAGCACCATTGCTCTGCACTACAAGACCCCTCATTCGTATTCATTTACCATCAAATCCAGAATAGAATCACAACCTGTCAAATTAGTCAGAGCACCCCTCCCAGGAGCTTGCACTGGCTAACACACCAGCTACAGAAAGGAAGGAATGCTGGGTCCAGAAAATACTTAATCCATCCTATGAACTAGTGTGATAGAGACCTGTGGTATCTGATCCAGCAAAAAAAAACAACAACAAAAAAAGCAAGCTAGAATAAAACAAACCCATGGTCACATCCCACGCTCCCAGAAAAATCTGAGTTACAGAGCACAGAACCACAGAATAGTCTTTGTTGAAAGGGGTCTTTAGAGGTCACCTATTCCAACCCCCGAGTTTATACCAGGTCAGAACCTTGCAATGTGGACACAGCTCTTGGACCACCAAGTCTATAAAAAAAGCCAATGAACAGATGTCTGATAGTTGTGTTAAGGTTATGACTCATGACCAGTCACCCAAGGGGAAGTGACAGCGCTTACTCTGGCCCAGGGTTTCACGACCATGAACACACCCAGTTTCCTTGCTGCAGGACTGCTGAGCAGGAAAAATCTGCTCCAATCAAAAGCACAAGTGCATTTTGACTCATCCTAACAGCATAGTGTGTAACTTGTAGGGACGCTCTGATGAACTGCAGGAGGCACAGACAGTGCTGGATCCATGCTCACGTCTGGGAACAAAGTTAATCCTCCTGCATTCTGAAAGCATATTTGCTAACTATTCCCATCATGTTCATGTGTCCCACTATGCAGCTGCAGCACTCCTGAATGTACAGCAGGTCCTGAAACACACACTGCACATGTGGGTGCTTCAGCCTCTGGGCAGCTCAGAGCCAAAGCTGCAGACAGCACCTTCCGGCACAACCAGCACCTCCTTCTCCACACACAACTCTGCTCGGCAGGTTTTCACAGCTCCTGGAGAACCCCGGCCTCCCAAGCAGCAGCAGGCACTGGTGGGAAGCAGAGCAGAGAATGGGGCTGTTCTTCCCGAGGAACAATGTGCCATAAAGCTGTTCAGCCAGGGGTATCCAACAGCTCTTGCTGAGCCTTTCCACACAGCCCCATTAAGCTAATGGAGCAGATTATACTAATTTTACATTGCTCATCTGGAGGCTTGTGGGTGTTGCACACAGGACAGAGAGCACCCAGCAGCAAGGACACAGCTGAACCACGGTGCTGTTGGAGGCTCTCGGATTTCGCTCCAGGATGATCTGAACAGCTTAGGTTATACAGAGCAGAGGCACCACTGACACAGGTGTTCTTTACTTTTTCCATGTTTCAGTCCAATGGAAAAGGACAAATGTAACTAATATCCACTAGTATGCAAAATACGGTACAAAAAATGCAATCACAGAAGGTAGAAACAGAAGCAAGCACAGTCCAATTGCTTTTTTAAAGGACTATACAGCATTGATGCAAATAAGGCTTAATTATAAAATAAAATTCAAGTTCTTAAAAATACTGTTTAAATCTCCTGAATAAGTTTAAACAGGATTGTTCTCACACAAAGCTTTTCTTCGACAACTGTTTAGAAGTTAATATTGAAGTACATATCAGTGCATGGTAAACACCGAGAGAAATGCTTTAATCTCCCAAATTACAAGAACTACAAGACCATGAAATTCCATATATGGATGAATGTAAATAAAACACACATTTTTGGTAAATGTAATTACATAATTACAGCTCTAATGAGCAAACCCAACTTTCATCATGACAAGTATTTTGTCTGAACAAACCTGCTTCTGAAAATACATCCTGCAATCTACATCAGAGCTCTTTTGGTTTTGTGATCATTATTTCAGAAGGCAATATATGACATTTTCTATTAAGTTAAGACTGATGTCACCAGACACACTAAGCCCACTGTGGCTGGGCTGCAGCACACATCACTGGGGCGTGAAGAGGGGAAAGTGTGTCAGCATCATCACATCACCTGCCAGGACACTCCTTCAGGAGGTTTGGGACATCACACCTGGACACAGGTTCAGTGTGGCTTTGCTTTCAGCCACACTGAATTCTCTTCCATAAGGAGAGTGTCTGTGCTGTGCCAGGCTCACTTCACACACATGGAAATCAGTCTAAATGGATGCAACTCTCTGCTCCCAACTGAAAAATTCTATTAATAAAGGACAGTAGGATTTCTGCAAGATTTTGGTATTAGTTTATGGTATAAGCAAACACTCTCTCCAATTCTCACGTGCAGAGGCTCACGTGCTGAGCCTCAAAACAGGTAGTGAAAGCCTTCAGTGGATTTCCCAAGCTTCATCCACCAGTGTGCTGCTTCAGGTAGCAAAGGCAGGAGTTCCTTAAGCTGACAGCATCTGCAGCTGTGAGCTTTGCAGGAGGACAAGCCTGCACAAAATAGCGTGAGTAAGAATGCCATCAGAAGAGGCAGGCAGAGATCCAGAAGAAGCAGCAAGGAAATAGGGCAAGAAGGGAGGGAGCAAGTTTCTCCCTAAGCCAATGGGCACAGTCCTCTTCAGGCAGCCAGCAGGGAATCTCACTGTCAGCCAATGTCACTGCAAACCCAAAATTCAGTTTCAGGCTCAGGCAGCAGATTCTTCACTGGCTGCACAGATTAGACATCATGAAAAGTAAAGATAAATTTTAAAAAAGCAGCTCTAACAAGGGCTGGATAATCTTCTGTCCAAGAGGAAGGAGTTATCAGAGTGTCCCCTCAAGAAGAGACTGCCTTACAGCATCCAACAAGCCCAACCTCAGCTGGAGTTCTCATCTGAGTCTCTCGCTGTGTCTGGGCCATGGACACTGGGGGCTGTGCTGAGGGAAGCTGATCTTTTCCATCACTTTCCGGGGTGTTACTCAGAAATATTGAAATAAAAACACCATCAAAATGGTAGCCTCAAAGCATTTTACCTCAACTCACAGATATTTGTAGAAGCTCATCTAAAACCGGAAGAGTAACTGTTGTTAAACTGGGATCTGCTCTGAAATACTTAAGCCACACTTCGCATTTCACGCTTTCGGAGAGGAGCTGCCCGGCCGAGGGCTGCAAAGTAACGATTAACTGGGTATTGCTGTGGCTCGAGAACACCCAGCACCGACCAGCCTGGGCACAGGGGCCGATCCTCCCGTCCTGTGCCCGCACACACAGCGGGCAGCCCACCTTCAGGACGAACACACCCGCGGAATCCTCAGAGATCACGGAGAGGCCCGACTGCCCCAGCCACCGGGACCAGCCCGACTTCCAGCCCCCGGGGTCCCAGCAGTGGCCGGGACGTGGGGCGGGCAGACCCCGGCCCACCCCACCGACCGGCTGGGCTGCCCCGGCGGCGGCTCGTCCTCCCGCACCTGCCCTCCCGCCCTCACCGGTACTGCTTGGGGTCGCTGGGGGACTTGACGATGTCGGGGTCACCGAGGTTGTGTTCGGGACCGGCTCCCCCGCGCTCTTCCTCCTCGTCCCNCCGGCCGCCGCCGCCCGCCCGCTCCGAGCGAGGGCGGCCGCGAGACTGCGCACGCGCATGGCTGCGCAGCGCTCCCATTGGCGGAGACAAGGCTGCCGGCGTGCGCGGGTGGGGGAAACCATAGATGGGGGAGAGGAGAGGGGATGTGGCCCAATTTCAGGAATCGACCGAAGCGGAAAGACAAATCAGAGGGATAAGAGGAAGGAGAAAAAGCGAATCCAGATTTCAGGGAATGGTATTTGCGCCGTCATGTTTCCACGCGTACACTCGCCCGCCACCTGAGCAGTGCCCCCCCTGTCCTCATGTTGGAATAGTCCAACAGCCAGCTGGCGGAAGCCAGCCTACTCCTCTCACGACCCTCACCGATTGGTCGGACTGGCTGTCGTTCAAGCCTGCAAGGACCAATCATCTCGCGGGGCCGGCTGTCGGCCTCATGGCAGGCTCTGGGGTTTCCGGGATCGCTGTTCGGGGGATGGTGGAACACGGAGTGCCCTGAAGAGCGTAAAGTCTGCACCATGGCTACTTAGCAGAAATCCCTCTTTGTTCCTTACGTGGCCACTTCGGCGGCTCTCAGCACTTTCCGATTCGTGCATATCCTTTCCCCCCCATCACTGGAGTGACAGCGGGAATGCTGCTCTGGTTCTCGGCTCGAATGCCCCCGGCGCTTCCGAACGGCACGCACCGCCAGGACCCTGCGTTCATCCAGCCCCTCTGCACCGCTCCGCGTCTGTCCCGCTCCGCTTCCCTGCAGTCCCAGCGCTCCCGGCGCCGTTGGCCCCGAAAGAGGTGGTGAAAGCCGAGGTACGGAGTCAGAGGCCAAGCGTGAGGTACAGGGCTGATAATTCAGCCTGGATGTCGACCTGGTATTTCAGTGCTTTAGTTCTCCACCAGATGGAAGCCAAGACCCATCTCTAGTCCCAAGGTTTCCCTGTGGCTTTTGCTGGAGCACAGCACGCTCGGTGCTGTTTTGTACGAGCCATAGAGAGACGCTTGTGAGGAGCTGTCACCTCTTTCTTTTCACACTCTGGTGCCCCTTTTTTACCTTGTAGCCAGGCTGTTTTAGCAACACAACTATCCTGGGCCGCTGCCAGTCAAAGGGAAGGCTCTCTACAAACCCAAGTAACAAATTTCGAGTTTCCCTTAAGTGCAAGCAGATTCATTTCTCTTGCCCTGACAAATCACCGTCTCACATTCTGCCATTCCTCTCACAAGTTAATACAAGTTACAATTACTACTGACTCACTGCTGATACTGAAACCAGCTGCAGGCCATTTAAGGCAAAAGGCTTTCCCTGTATCCCTTCACAGCAAACCTAAGACGATGAGATACACAAAATATATATTAATGCAGAGATGTATCAGTTGCTTGTGATGATTTGATCCCTTATTTGAAATAAACTCTGTAGGATTTCTGAAAAAAATACTAGGTTTCTCTATGTATGCAGAATAAGGCAGGGTAGAATTCCCAACCCTGTTTTCTTCAGACTGCCACATATCTGCTTGCTGGATTCTCCTGTGAAAAACAATTCTGCCCATCCTAGCTGGAGGGGCCTGGAATGTACTTGTCTTCGTCTTTAAAGAAGCCCATGTGACTTGACCAGAGCACAATGAAACACAAATATATATTGGGTGGAAAAGGGAAAAGTCTTTCTTGCTAGGAAAAGAGTAAGTGAAAGAAAATAATTGAAATTCCATTTCTGCTGAATCCATTTTCTTTTGCCAGTAAGCTGCTGAGCTGGCAAATCTTTACTTGCATTGAGGTACTAAGTTACATCTGCACAGCTCAAAATCCGATGTGGATTTTTAAAATTTTATTGCTAGTTGTACAAGTTGCCTAAAACCTGCTTCTTCTACAATTAGAAGACAACACTATATATTTATTGGCCAAATAATCCTTCTCTTCACTGTTCTAAACCTACATAGTGACTCCAGATTGCTGGGTTCGAAGACCATCACCCTGTGAAAGAAAGATCAAGGTAGCTTGATGTATTCTTAAAGCATTAAAAAGATTTCTCCTTCACACACGCGCAGGATTCCTGATGCAAGAAATGCGGCTGACACAAACTCTCTGGCCACACCCAGTGAGTACACTTCACTTTATTTTGCAGTTTCAGGGGTTTAGATACAACAACCACAATCCCAGCACTGCACAAATCACACTCTCAGGACAAGATCACACACACCCAGAACACGTCACGGTAAAGATTCCCCAAAGCGACACACGAACAGAGGGATCAAGCCTTTAGCACAATGAGCTCAAACCACCCAAGAAGAGTTGCATTTTTGTCCAGAGTTTTGTGCTTTTTTTCTTAGAGCTATTACACTTTGAGACACGACAGAAGGAAATTACAAAAGCACTCACTGGTGTCATGATCCAGCACATTACAGGACAGAGAGCAGGCGATCGACTCCCACTCCTGACATCAGGAAGTCCCCTCAGTCAGAGGAGATCACAGATCAAAGGTAAAGCCATAAAACTTTCCAGAATTTTCCCCTTAAGACAGCCAACTTCTCTCCATATCCACTTAATTTAAAAATTTTTCCTCCCTTCAAAGCATGATTGCACAAAAAGTTCACGGAATAACAGGATGTCTTTGCCATGTTTCATTTGCAGTTGTGTTTTATTAATCACTCTTCTTCATCTTAAATTATACTTTGTGGTTGAATCTCAAACCAGAAAATCTGTCCCCCCACATGCCCATCTAGAACAAGATTAAAAAAATAAATCGACAACAAAATGCAGAAAGAAAATCTAACAATATGGGCACAAATACCTGCCAACACTCACATTTTGGCTCCTGATATTTTTATCTCTCTGAGACGGTGCAATTCCATGTCTTACATGGTTTTGCCTCCAACTAAGCATGCAGCAGCCAGCTCCCCCTTTCCTTCATCCTGCAACAAATCCACCAGCAAGTAGTTGATGAGAGAAGATCCAGAGCTGGAGGGGTAAAACTACAGGATAAAGGGGCAAGGCTGCAGGACAGTCAGATTCTGGGAAGAGAGGATTAGGGACAGCAATGTGCCCAACACAGCAACACCCCCAGCACTCTGCAAGCTGTGGGGGAGAAGTTTGGAGGCAAGGGCAGCCCCTGGAAGGGCTCTCACTCCTTCACTCAGCACCAGCCAAAGCACAAGGAAACACAAGGGATGGCTGCAAGGCCTCCTCCTCCTCCTCCCCAGCCCGGCAGCTTTGATTCCTCCCCGTCTTCTTCATCTGTTTAGAGACTTGACACAAAATCCAACCCCCTTCCTCCTCACACTCTGGAGGACCTCACAGTGTCAGACAGAAATGCTCTGCTTTCTGCTCCATCCTACAGAAAAACTGAGGTCCATGGCTGGAGGACAGCAACGGTTCTCAAAATATCTAGGGATTGAATTTTTTTTGTTTGTTTTGTTTTATGTTTTAAAAAAAAAGCATATTCTTGCTTTATAAGATATTTTCCCCTTTTTTCTCTTAGACCTGGTCCCTTCTATTTGGTTTTTGTGCTTCCTGCTGTTCTTGACAAAAAACACCTCTTTCTGCAATAGAGGAATTCATAATTTAAAAATGCAACATTCTCTGTAGAAATAACATTTGCATCACTACACAATTATTTTTCTTCAGTGTAACTCACATTCACACGAGGTGCACTTACAATATTTTATCAGATTATTAAATTATTGGATGAGGAAATACACAATATTAACACTCCAGCACATGAAACAAACATACCAGTTTCCTACAACAGACACTTCTGCCTTTGGACTACGTGATAATGCACCACCACAAATGAAAAGATAGAATTTAATCAGGGGAGAAGGACATTTCTCAGTGTGAAAGGTCACTAGCACGAGCAGTTCTGCTGTGAAGGGGGGGGGTTGTCTGTGAGCCTCATGCTCCTTCCAGAAGTACCCCTGGAACTGTCTGATTCTATGCTCTCCGACATCTTCTCACAGATTATATCCACCAGACGCTCAAACACCTGCCTCACGTTGATGTTTTCTTTGGCACTGGCTTCAAAATAGTCAAAACCTGGGGGAAAAGTGAACAGAAAGTATCAATAGAGAGTGATGACCCTGATGGTTTTTAAAATACCATTTTTTTCAGGATTAACCAGAAGAAAACAAGACATCAGATAATCCTTAAGGGGAGTTGATTCCCACAATCTCAGAATAGTGAGCAGACATACTTCTAAAATTTATCAAGCTTCATTAAGAGTGAACAGGATAAACAGATCCTTCCCATCACCCTGGTAAACACACCTGCAGATCAGAGTAAACCCAGGGTAAGGGAGTCAGTTCTGCCCCTTCCATCAGTGCAGGTCCCCTGGGCTGCAGCTGGTGACGTGCCACCACCAGCAAGGTGTGGGGAACCCCCCGGGCTCCTCACAGCCCTGCCGAGGGCCAGGCTCTCCCAACCCCTGCTGCCCTCTGGCAAGAACAGAGGCCACAATGAGAAGGAAGATCGTGGTTGCTTTCCTTCTGCTGACCAACTTCTGTGCTCAAAGCAAAATGCTCCTTGAGCCTCAAACACTGCCCCTTTCTGATTAAAAAAGCCAGACCAGCAAGGCTGGAGTTACACCAAGGAGAGGATGGCACCAGCTCCTCCTGCTGCTTCCCGCTGCCACCCGGCACCTGGGGAGAAGCAGCCTGTGCCAGACAGCCCGGGAGTGCCCTGAACTGTGAAGCATTTCCTTATCTCCCTCACCCCAGGGGCCTCAAGGGCCAACCAGGCTGTTGCTGCTGTTCTGTCAGGTTATTAAATTGCCAGCAGCGAGAGCTGAGGCACCACGGAGAGTTCCTTTTGCAATAAGCTCCGTTCTGTTGTGCTGCATTCTGGGGATATTCTGCATTGCATCAGTTTCCATTGATTCTGCCACAAACAAAGAGAAAATCTGTCTTAACTGATTAGTCTGCCACTGCTGGCAGGCCGAGTCACCTCGATGTGTGAGATAACTAGGTATCCACCCCATTCAAACCCTTTTTAAGATTCATGGGACAAGGGGTGAAGTGATGGTGGAGATTTTGCCTTGTTAGCCAACAGGGAGGGCTGCCCTGCATCACACGAGGGTTCTGTCTGCCCCACTTGCTGTTTTGGTGATGAATAAATATGTATATAAAAAGCGTAGGAAATCAGAACTGCACTTAGATATCTGTAAGTCCAACATTGGCTTACCTTCTGCTAAACCAATCTGTTTTGGTTCAGTTCACATTCAGGCCAATAACAATTGCTTAATCTGATTAGGGAATTATTTCAATGATGTTAATGTCACTATGCAAACTTAGATAAACATGCTGAGGGATAACCTTTATATGAATCATTATGATGATTAGCACTTTAAGCAGTCAATAGCCAATTAAAGAGATTCCTCCCACCTAACTCACAAAATAATTTCATATAATGCTGTACACATTAGCATAGTTACTATAATGAAAAACCAATCCGATAAAATCAGATCTATTTTTCAGCTCTTTTAAAAATAAGAGTGTTTTGGAAGTTGGGAGGTTACAGAAGAGCAGGGCTGGGACAGCACTTCCCAAAGGCATGATCAGCTGTTGGGCTGCTCTGCACGGGGGTGGTTTCTCCAGGGTGAGCTGGACAAGCAGGATGTCGGGGCAGCACTGGGGATTCTTCTGTGAAACAGTTTCCTATTGAATAAATCAGTTGCCAAGGTAACCCTCTGTGTGTGTGATTTGAAGTGTCCCACACCTGAAGGATTCAGACTCTAGTTGCCAAATTTGTATTGAAACCAATAGATGAACTTTGGGAGGAGAAAAAACATTAGGAGTCCAAACTGAAGTGGGAGTTCAAATAAAACTCTTAATTTGCTGCTACATTGGTCTGGACAAATTTTCAATTACTAGCAGTGTAATTATTCCTGTGAAACAGGTGGACATACATGCATCCACAACCTTTCTGAGAGTCTGCAAGCCAGGAACCAAGTTTATTCTCATTCATAATTTCAAAAGCAAATTAAATTCTGATGGGTGAGAAAGAGCCCATAACTGATTTTACAAACTAACCATGTCTTTGTTTGCTTTGCCAGCCTGACATGTCAAGATTTACTATTACAATAATAAATATGGGTCTCATTTGATATTTGCTTGTTATTTGTTTATGATGGCAGTGCCTCAAGGCTGCAGCCATGAATGGGACCCCTTTGTGTGTGCCATATGTAGAATTTACACTTTCAAGGCCACACTTTAAACTACACCAAGGCATGCAGTGTGTCCTGGAACTCCTGTACCCCAAATTTAACAGTTTATTATGCACCCTCCAATTACTGCTTAAGGATTGAAGACAACACATGATTTTATAAATTGAGGATAATGGTGATTCCTTTGGTTCTAGTAAGAATCTCTACTCTTACAGCTAAGCAAATATTTATGTCCACTGTAAGGGTCTCCATTGTTACCTGAATGACATTTTAACAGGATTTACTTGCTACTTTGAATTCTTTAACAGAAGACAGCAGTATAGTTAAATCTTAACACAGAATCACGATTTCATATTAAAAATATCAAATATGCTATAATAGATAATGAAAAACTATAAATAAATTATAAACTAGTATGAGTTTACTTTGCTCTTCTTTATAAAATTTTCATTGCAATCCCAGCTTCCTCTCAATTGAACTGTTTTGCTTTTTGTATCCCACATCAACAACACAGTGGCATTTTCTTACCTGGATAGAGAAGCCTAGTACATTTTAAAAATATGTTTTACTCAGTCGCACATTTGTGATATATAAACTTCTTTTTCTTTTCATTGTTTAGTTAAAAAAGAAAGCTTTAACAAAAATTAATGTTCGCATTGATTTGCAATGAGTACATGGTACTTGGAGACCTGGAGACAGAATTATATTTATGAAAACTTTTTCTCTTCTCATTCTGCTTAGCTAATAAAAGCTTTTCTCTCCAGATAAACTTTCTCTTCCTTCCACCCCTAGACATCACCTTTATAGATACAGCAACACTACAATTATTACCAGGTCATTACTACCAGGTATTTTTGGCCTAATGAGCACGAAAAAAGTAAATTATGAAACTAGAATATATTACACTTCTTAGTTGTGAGACCATTATTGAAGTATTACTGCTGGAAGGACTTACTATTGTACAAAATGAAAGGAACACAGTATAAACAAGCAGAGGAAAAAAGGTAGAAAGAAAAGCTTTCCATGTACCCAGCTGATCTGCCAGATGTTTCCCCTTCTCCACGGGAACAATCCTGTCATCCTCCATGTCACATTTGTTTCCAACCAGGATCACCTGTGCATTGTCCCAGGAGTAAGTCTTGATTTGTGTGGCCCTATAACAGGTCAAAAGATATGGTTACATTCCATCAGCTGTGCCAAAATACAATCCTATAATAAATAATGAAAACAAGCACCATTAATGGCAGTACCAACATCCCCAGGCTGTGTGGGTCCAAAGACAAATGACCAGGCTTACACACAAAGCAAGAATGCAGACTGTGTAACTCACAGCCCTATTTTACTGCTCCTTAACTTTGTGTGACAATAAAATTTCTTGTTGAGACTTTGCAAATGTTTCAAAGATCATGAGATCCAGATAAAAAACTGAGTCGAATAATTTTTGAAGATTAGGGACAAAAAATCTTTTTTGTAAAGCTTATTCTCCTTCAGCTGTCATCTGTCAGAGGAACAACAATCAATTACAGCTCTTAAGGATATTGTCCCATAGAGAAAGGCATAAAGTAGATGCACACTTCATGCTGGATTTACAACTTCTTATGTAAGACAGAACAACAGTTCTCTCCTTTTCTGCAGCACATTTTGCTGCAGAGTTTTATGAACACCATAAAAACAGATGGAAGCATCAAGTTGTCTTCGCTTGAATAGGAAAACTTCCTGGAAACTGAAAATCACATAGAAACATGGCAACAACTGAAAAGCAGAAACAGAAATTCACCAAATTGGGAAGATATGAGATCAAAGCAAGGCTCTGTGAGCTAATACTTGAACCCAGCAGGATTGAGGGATACCTAAGGCAGTAAAGAGCAGCTGCAATGACAGACCAGCACTAACTTCAGTGGCACAGGGGGGCAGTGCATGGGAGCTTAGGCAGGAGCACTTGGGTGAATTTGGAGCCTCTAAAGCTTTCTGTGGCTCATGTGCTGAAACTGGAGTGGAGCTCACTGTGGATCCCAGGACTCTGATCTTATATTTAGCATTTTTAGAGTTTTTCCATGACAAAACAGAATATTTTTTTTAACATATCCTGAAGGGCCAGTCATCTCCCAGCCTCCTTGGTGAGGTGTCCCAGAGCCAGCAGCAGAACATTATTAGCTCGGTAGCATTCACTTTCATCCATCTTTTCAGACCCACACAACCTATTTTATCTTCACCAAGTCAGCTCTATCTTTTAAGGCTCCCTCCTTCCCAAGGGTAATTAGGCTGCACTGCCAGAAGCCATGCACTCCTTTCCTCCATCCTCCAACTCACCTTACCACTCTTTGCCCCTGCTCACCACCACTCCAGGCAGGACACTACAGTTTCAGGCAAATCTGCCACTTCCCAGGAGAGCCAGAAGTCCCCTCAAACTTTTACTTCCCTGTAAGTTTCCTTGAACTCCCTTAAAAATAAAGCACTTAATTCCTTCTCTTTTGAATTAGCAGCAGCCTCCAGCTCTGATCTACTGATGACAATTTTTAATTAGTTTGAGTTGCTTACTTGCTTTTATCCATGGAAAGCAGCCAGCTGTGTTACTCCACAGATAACTGGGAAAAAGGGGTCATTTCACTGTGCAACTTGCCCTGAAAAGGCTGCCTGCTTGGCCTGCCCTGGAGAACAGGAACCTCACCCAAGCCCAGGCCCATAGTGCAACATGCAAAAATAAACAAAGACTGAGTGCAATGAAACTTCTTACTCTCCCTTGTGTCCTCCTGGAAAGGCACTCACTCCAATCCCAATTTTAGCTCCTCCAGTGTCACCCTTTTGAGAGCCTCCACATAGACAAGCCCCACGAGATGAGTGTGATGAGTTTTTGTGGGACTCTGGGGTTTCTCAAGGCTCATCAGAGAAGGGGGTGACTGCAGAAATCAGCCAAAAGCCCAGGAAGATGAAATCTCCCCAGTCTCCCTCTATAAGCCATAGAGAGAAATAAAGTCTCCCCAGGTTCAATTTAAAACAACTAAAAGCAGGCTCCTCTTCTGATTCACAGTTCAGCCTCTGGATTCATTTCAGCCCCTGGCATCACATGGGGACATAAATCTTAACTATTTAAACAGAATTACTTAGAAAATGAAAAAGAAGCAAACAGCATGAAGGATCTCCCAGAGAAATGCATCTTTCTCCTTGTTTTGTACAACTTAGTGAAAAACCTCTTACAGAATCCCAATCTTTATTCTTCTTTGGAATAAAAAACAACCAACCAACCAAAAAAGTTATGAAGAACATATAAAAGAAACCCTGATGTCCATACAAAAAGAAGGGCAGGAAATTTTCAGATGCTTTTGGAAAGATAAATGAATAAACAGCAAGGCTTGTGTGATGGAGCTGTTTCAACAACTATCAGGGCAGACCAATATACACACTGGGAGAAATATATTTCTGTGATACAATAAAATGCTGTGCCTTGTTTGTGCTGATTTCCCCAAATTAACAATAAAGCACAAACTTTGTGCTTCGTGCTTAGAAGAAAAATAGTCTCAGGTTCACAGTTACATGGAGGTATCAGCAACTCAGTGTGGGTTAAAGATAAATAAAGCTGATGGTTTGTGAACCCAGCTGACACTTATATCTAAGTTAAATTTTACCAATTTTTATTTCCCTTCTATGAAATTGTCTAGACTGTCCAAAGCAGAGCTTCCATAATATTTTCTATTTACTTTACAGTTTCAAGTACTGAGTATATTTTAGTTCCACTGCGGTTTCAAATGAGGTATAAACAACTGATTTATCAACACACAGAGCTATCAACAAAACATCAAATAACAGTTACCAAAGAAGACTACTAAAAAAAATTCTAGAAACTGAGCTGCAAGCTATGAAAGCTCCTTTAACCCTTTCACTCACCCTACAGGAAAGACATATTTAAAGGCAATAATTACTTACTTTCAGATATCAGTTAAAACCCATCTTCGTGTTTTCCTGTTTATATTTTTTCTCATAAAATAACCTGACTGAACTCTTGCCACACTGCAATAAGGAAAATCACTCAGGCTTAATATTTTAAGGCTTCTCATACAATCTGTTGTACATTTTCCAGTGAACAAGAGAACAAATCATGTTCCAGGTATTCCCAAATGCATTTAAATTGTGTCTCTTTGTCAGTGGTTTTAAGATGATGACCATCATTAATTGGGGTGATTAATGTGAATGAAGGAAAGACTCTGCATTGCATTCATATTCTACTTGGAGAGTTTGTCTAAATACCTGATACACAGCCATGATCCTCTCACTCAGAGAGAAAGTGCCTTTACTTGGTTTAGGAGAGGTCTGAGTGACACAAAGCAAACCAGGATCCTCTTCAGGACATGCTCCCATAAGAAGAGTGAGAGTAAAAGATCTCCCAGGGACGAAATCATTTGCCAGACTGGGAGGGATATTCTCATTTCCCTCGTGGCCCAGTCAGTGGGCCTGTTAAAGCAGTCACGTGCCAGTGAACCAGAGATGGAGATTAAGAAGCTCAAGTAGTAGACAGGTTAATTTTCTATGGAGAGTACAGTTCCTGACTGAAGACCATATCCAGTGTAGTAAGTTTTTTTTAATCATAACTGTATCATGCAGAATGATGGGGGGGAAAAAACCCTCCAAAATCCTACTTGCTATGCTAGAAAATGGCAGACACTGATAGAGCAGCACCAGCACCAGCCCAAAGATTTTTCTTCCATTTCTTGTGCCTTTGGAAGTTTAGGAAGCAGTGTTGCAGACTGGGGAAAACCATGTCCCAGCTGCAATAGCCACTAGAGGACTCTGCTAGCCCAGAGATGCTGGCTTGGCTGCAGCCCTCATCTCCTCTCCTGTGGACAAGCTTCAGGAAGGAACGAAATGGGCCCTTTTTATCCACCCCACTACCTCATTTGGGCTCAGAACCTTAAAGCTGGTTGGAAAGATTCCTGACATACAGAGGAAAAACACACTGATGGTTCACCTCTGTCCTTTGGCTGACAAGGTGCTCTCAGCAAAGATATTCCTGCAGCTCCCGTGGCACAGGAAGACGTGAAGTCAAACAGACAAAGCTGACCTTTCCCAGCTCTTACTCTCACACCAGTGCCTCTGATGGAACAGACCTTAGACTATTTCCAATATGAAGCTTCAGGTTAAACTTCACCTCTGCAAACTTTAAAATAGTAGCGGCTCAGAGACTGAGATTTGGTAATTTTTGGCTAACTTAAGACTGATAAGTAAAACCTGCTAGAGCAGAACCAACAGACAGACAGGTGGATGAACAGTGTGGTCATATGGATCTTGTTCCATCAGGGAACCAAGTTGGAAATATTTATAGTTCAGTGAAAGATACTGCCCCAGCTCATGTGCCTGCACTCCTATGGAAAACATCCCTGTGCAGAAAAAGCTTCATCTGAGCTTGGTGAGTGAAACTTGACAAATGAAACTGGTTTTGGCAAAACCTCTGGGTTTGTGTTTCTAACAAAAAAAGAATGTATTCCTCTACCACAAGCTGCTGAAGGGCTGCTCAGGATGGGGCTGCAGTTCACGTGGTGTTGTGGTACTGGGGATGGGGGGTTGAAAGTGGAGACTGCATCTTGAATGTGACCATCATGACCAACTGCTTTAGTGAACAGAGAGAACAAAAACTGGGCAGCTTTGGAGAGACGACAAATCACTTGAAACAACAAACCACGTTGTTGCCGCTTTTGAGCTACAGCCTAGCTTGGGGGATACAGAAGAGGTGTTCAACAGAAAGCCAGGCTGAGGCAGATTCCAGAGCCAGTGCCACAGCCAGGATGTCCCATGCTCCCAGTAGGTCACTAAGATCATTGCAAATCAATCTGACTCAGGAGAGCACATCAACCACTGCAGTGCCCTTCTTTGCACGGTGGCCATTCTTATCTGCAGTAAAAAGCAACCAGGTAACCAGCAGAAATGACTGCAAGACATTTGAGTGGAGTCACAGGGCACTGCTGAGGATAAACAGAGCATTTCCTCAAATCCCTGAGATGTGATTGAATAACCACTGTTAATCTGTATTTTTAGCAGCATAGCCAGAAACCTCATAAGCCCAAAAAAACATTAAAGGATTAATTTTTGTACAATAAACTGATACTTTTAAAAGCAAAAAGTACCATAGTATGCTACAATATTTGAATTACAACCTTTTCATTAAAGTGAAGCTGTAGAACGTTTCCTAAGGAGCGTTTACAAATCAAGTTATTGAGATGAAGAGGAAAGAACACGGTGATGCAAAGCACCATGCAGGGTGGGATGTCTCATGTTCTCAACAAATGTGGGGAGAGAATTGGCCAAAACCCAAACAAACCCAACAACAACAGCAACAGTATTTCAGTATTTCCTACCAGTCCTGCACAGCATTGAAGGAGTCTTCACTGGTGATATCATACATGAGGACAAAGCCCATGGCTCCTCGGTAGTAAGCTGTAGTGATGGTCCTGTATCTTTCTTGTCCAGCTGTATCCTGCAACAGAAAGGAGTATTTAGGCTTTAAGACTTCAGTTCTCAGAAGCAGGAGTTGTAATTAGGTCCTATATAAAAAATACGGCAACCACTTTTTGTTATTATACATTTTAAACCTCAGTTGCTCCCAAGTGAAATGAACTCTACTTACATTTTAGCATTAATTAGGCTTTTGCATCAACCATGATTTGTTAAATGCATTTTGACACATGTATTATTAAAAAAATACCAAAGATGTCAACCCTTTAATTGCTCTTCTCTGCCTCAGCCCCAGTGCAATAATAAAATGTTAGCAGAGTTCACTGAAAGCTGACACTTCAAAGCAGAGGCAAAATAACCAGTCCAGGACTGTACCAGGCATAAAACATCTACGTGTTGCAATTCAGTGTCACGGTCAGGAAAATGTCCTTGAGGTAGATACTGCTGGTGACTCCTTTCTTGCCTCAGGTTAGAAACAAAAATTAAATATTTGATGCAATAAACATTATTCTACAAAGTGAATTTAATGTGGAATATCCTAATCACAGAGTCTGAGGTTCACATACTAATTTGAGATCTATTAATCCTCTTCTGTTGGTTCATCTTAATTCTGTTTGCCCTGAGAGTTCCTGCAGAGTTCCTCCACCTGCAGTTGTCATTTCTGCATTCAGCTGGGCAGCAGAAAGGTGAAACTCTGGCATATGCAACAGACGAATTTTGAAAGACTTGTGACAGCTAGAAAACATGTCAACTACCATCTGTTGGAAGCCAATAGCACTTTTCCTTTACACTTTGCAAGCCTATTTTTAAACTGAGGAGTATTTCTACACCAGAACAGCAGTCCTACAGCCCAATCCATTTCCTCCGGACCTGCCTTCTGAACCAAGGAGAGAAGTCGTGTGCTGATTGTCTCTCTCACTCAGAAGGTGTCTATCTTTTGAACAGATTTCATCCTTCTTTTGGCAAATGGCAGCACTGTGAAACAGCTGCAGGGAGCCAAAAGGCATTGCCTTCAAAGTGTGTGCTCAGCATGAGGCGTCACCTTATAGTTACTGTGATGGGTTAGCTCTAAAATGAACCATCTTTTAGATGAGTTTTAGAAGAAAGCATTTGCTGCCACTGGTTTAAAATGTGATTAAAGCTCTAAAGAAAAAGACCCTAAAGGACTTAACAACCATGTAACTAGTTGGAAGAGTAAAATAAATCCACGTAGAGCACTCTTGCAGGAGTAGAGATCAGACGCAGCACATCACCACATCCCCAGGAGACAGTGGGTGGGAAACTCAGCTTTAAAATCATCCTGCCCGTCATTCCCATACATTTGTTTTTGCTGCATGCAAGAGCCAGTGTTGGCCCTTGCAGAACACACAGCAGCCAGTCTGGGGCCGCCTGTTGTTCTGCACCAGAACATCACACAGCCTCTCTGCAGGACGACAGCACTTGTAAATAAGCTCCCTCCAGCTTCCTTAAAAGGCTCTGCTATTGCCCTACTGTGAGACTATCCACAGCTGTAACACACTGTGAATTTCCCAGTGGAGTGGCTGTGCAGCAGGAATCTTGCTGTTTCTCCACCAGTTCTCTGGGAAAATACGTGATTTTTTTCCCTTAAACTTGTGCATTTATTTCATGATAGGGTAGCCCATTGGCTGATCATGATGAAGCATTGCACACTGGCTGAGGAATTGTTCTGTTCCCTCCTGACAACAGGTCAGAGGTGGGAATATCAGCATGAGGTGGGCTCCACCCTGCAGCCTGAGTGACCATTTCTTTTCCTGCCAGTGATAAATCCATCACACAGCACTCTCATATTCACTGACACCACATCCCCCCTTACCTGCTGAACAGCTAAACCAGCCATGACAACTAGATCCTAACTATATTTCTTCAAGCAAGGAAGGTCTCAGCAGTAATAGTATTGTTCTTTTTTTCAGAGAGATGATAGTTGCTTTATTTTAGCTTGATTTCCTGAAGACATGAGGCTTATTAAAACATCAGTCTCCACATATGCACTTTTGATCAAATTTTGCTGAGGGAAAATGTGCTCAAATGTTTTTACATATGTCACAAAAAGTAGTTTGCAAGACGAAGAGAGACCTCAAGCATACCTTAGCTGTGAAAAAAGCTCAAGTGCAATGATTATCTTTTCCCAACACTACAGGAGTCACATGAGAAAGGCTTTCTTTGTGTCTCATTAGGAGAAGGCCCTAAATCAGTATTAGTAACTTCAGAGATTCTGCAACCAACAAAACCAAACAAATCCATAGGAAGTCAGGCTTCTCCACTCCTCATGCTCACAGCATTATTGATACCTGCATTCACAGGTTCTTCTGTCTTCCAAACCTCATCTCCTATTTTCTCCTCTGTGTTTAACCAGTGCTCACTCTGGCTTAGGGCATGAGGCTGTGACTAGGCAGTAAGTGACTGCAAGACACATTGTCAAGTCACATGCAGAATAATTTGGAAAGAAATTAATTTTGACAACGGCTCAGAGCAAGGGCTCAGCTCTGGGGACTGTCCTGGGAAGCAGCCTCAAGGGACACTCAGGGTGACTTCCAAAACCTGCCCTGATACCACCTCAGTGCCTCGGCTCAGTGAGGAATTGGACTGAAAAAGCCAAATTGTGCTATTGCCTGAAAGCTCTGGAATTTAGCAAACCTGGTTTGTTGATTTCAGTATTCTGCCTGTCGTCCCCCAGGGTGTGGGGATGGGCCCCAATTTACACATTAGTGAGAGATGGGGCTGCAGGAGGTACAGAACCCCAAAGGATAACATGCCTTTGCTCAGTCATAACCTGTCCTATGGTGGGCAGTGCACTTAAATCATTAGAAAGTTAATTTGCATATTCACATTTGCACATATAGGATATACCTGTGTGCCTGCCTTCTCAGATTATCAGAGGGAGCGTGTGGGAGGGAAAGGCATCCTGTATCTCATGGCATATGAAGTTTGTTCACACCCTTGCCCTGGTAGCCATGTGCCACAATGCAGAGATGTGATTCATCCCTTCCCGAGTCACTGAGGGCTTCCTCGCTCTGTTTTACTGTACAGGTACAGGGCGTGTCATCTCCCCTCACAGCTTTAGAGTGGCATTTCTCCAACTGCATTTCAGTTGTTGTACTATCACCCTGAAATTACTTTTCTCCTCAGGTTACATTAGCTTCTTAGACAGCAATAAACTGGCGTAATTTTCTTGACTCGCACCGTGAGAGCTTAAGTGCACACCCCCCCACACACACACAGATGCCTCAGCATAAATAAAATTTAAAAAACTGCAAAATCTGAGCTCACTTTCTTCAGCATTTACAACAGTTGTCCTTCCCTCAGTTTAAAACACCACAAACCCCAGGTAATTAGTCATTTCAGGTTTTTAAGTTCAAGTTGTTTATCTAATGAAGGAGGAAACAACTGACAGAAATTGCTCCCCTCCCGCCAAGTTGTTTGCAAGATTTCCAGGTAGACCACAAACTCATTAGAAGACAAGTGCACGAGGCACAGGCAGGGATCAGCAGAAAGGTGATGTAGCACTAATTAGCAGTCCAGCCAAATGCCTGGGAAGAATAGCCTGAGCCCCCAGCATCCAGGAACCTGCTAGGCTGTCCCTGAAGAGGAATCAGAGAGCTTGGCTGTAAGCAGGCACAGAGGGGTCTCTGTGAGGTGTATTTACACCAGTGTGCTAACAGCCCTGTTCTTCTGCAGCTTACACGTGTGCCTGTCCTTTATGCAAACAATTAAAAACACCCACAGGACCATTAGTGGGTAGCTTGAAACAAAAATTCAAAGGTTTTGCATTAATGAGCAATCAAAATTCAATGTTTATCAGAGAAGAAAAAGACCTAAATGCATTTGCATCGTGCGCAGATGCCCTCTAGTCTTAAGATCCATCACACAAACATTCACAATAGGAGTACAATCAGCTTTTCTTAAATTTACTTGGCTGTCTCAGCAGAAACTGCAAGATACTAACACAGGAAACATATGTGAGTTTTTAGATCATGACAGATGCTCTTTGCTGCAGGCCTGAAAAATCAGAATCCCTGATTCCAAACCATCCTTCTTCTAGTGAAGATTTCCAGCCACAGGTTCTTTGTACCAAATAAAATGTCACTGAAACATCTAATCTGTACTGAATTTAATCTCCTTAGCACCGTGACTTTTCTAGCAGTGTATGTGACAAATAGCCTCTAAAGAAATAAACATTTCAATTTTTTTAAAGGATTTAAGCAGCACCCACCACAATTTGGGGCTTCATCAGACCTAGTGAAGGAATGACTTCTTCTTCCCTGCTGTTAAATGTCACATTGTAACACCTACACTATGGCTTTTTGCACCATGTTTGGAGTTTGGTCAGCCCTGGAGACAGGATAATCCATTTCCCAGCCCTGTGGTTATAGGGGGATGTTACATTCACACACACACACTGCCTTTGCAAAAGTGGGCTTTGGAGTGGAAGCCACCAAGAATCAGATAAACAGAAGTCACCTTGGGAAAGAGGAAGGGGAAAAAAACAACCCACCCACCAGGTACCACAAGGAGAGATACCTGGGGCAGACTAGGATGTGTCATTAATAAGAGAATGTTAACATTAAGCTTAGTGTTTCCTGCTCGCAGCTAGAAATAGGAACAAACAGGCAAGCAAGATGAGTCACTGGTTAAGACATGGAAAAGATGTGATGTCATGAAAAACCTGTGAAGATTCAATTGCTGCCAGGAGCAAAATAACACCTGGTTCTTTCAGAACTCAGCTCTGATTAAAATGCTCCAGTTCAACAGATCATATTAGACGTGTTTTTCCTCTCTTGTTATTGAGTGCTCCCATTGCCCAAGAGTCACTGGACACTACTCAGACACATTTAGCTGCCTTGAGAGCCATTTCATTTCAGCAATATGCAGGAAAACATTTCTGACATGAAAAAGACCCAACACACCACCCTGGCCTTTTTTGATAAAATGCTCTATCCTTGCTAAGTGCTTTTTAAACATTTCCCCATTATAGCTATCTTCACTTCTATGCTTTAGAAGCAGTAAAACCAGCAGCCTTGGATAATTTCAGTACTACCAGTTGCAGGAATTTCCCTTTTCCTATCCTATTTTACTTACCCTGTACAGAAAGTTCTACCACCCTGTTTTCTCTAGCGCTCCCACACTAACTGCTCACAACAGAGAGACGGAAATTTTTTGAAAAGAGACTTTTAATACATGCAGAGTCTTCCAAGAGCTCACATCTGGTCAGCCATCAGAGGCCTCGGTCATGCCCAACACACAGACTTTGAAGTTGTTCCCTGTTACTCATTGGCTGAGTATCTCTACAGGTGAAGCACTGCACTTTTCAAAGTACTTCTGTAAAATAAGCTGATGAACAAGAAGGAGAAGTTACTGTAGATTGACCTAATCCACCATTAAAATATTTCTGGCGGTAGGGAAGCCCCAGCTCTTGTAACTTTTCTCAGCAGCTCCACACCATGTAAGACAAAAAGTGAATCACTGAAAATGCAACAGGGTGCATTTGCTCAGCAGAATGCAATTCCCACACCGGAATCGGGCCAAGGTACTGTGATTGACACTGCTGCTCATGACCTGCTAAGATGTTCAAAATGTTATTTCCATTTTCCCAGGTGCCTTGAGATTGTAGTGAAGATTAGCATCAGTTGCCCTTCTTGATCTGTCAGAGGGTAAGGAGGACTGGAATAGGACTGGCTTGCCTATGAACCTTATCTGCTCTTCTCATCTTTTTGTAGGCTGAGTTTTTCTCTTAAAGTATTTAAGAGACAGTGGCTGCAAAGGTGAAATGCCATAAAGAGATGCACACAAAGATAAGTCCATTGTGCACATTTCTTAGAGCTTATAGAATTGAAAAGTCTTATTTTTCACGACTTGGAATTAACATGAAGATCAGTCTCATAGTTCTGATTTGTTCTGATCCAGCTACCTTGATAAAAAATAAAGAAATGGCAGTGATAAAAATCTGTAGCATCCACACCAGATGCCTACTTCAACTTCCATTTCTTTAGCTGCAAATAAACAGCAAAGTTCAAGAGGCATATGATGCATTTGAAAGCCCATCCACTGTGGGCAAGTGATAAAACCACCATTGATATGATAAAAAAACAACCCAAAAACATCTAAAAGGCTGAGATCCCAGAATAAGTAGCATTTTGGGCAGTGGATGCATTATTATAACATAATATATTGTTAGTTTTGCTAGATCTTTTTAGTTGTCCCACGTATATCCTTTAATTCTGTTAATCAGCCACTGCAAGAACAGCTGTACAACGCACAGATGTCTGAGCAGGGTTAGCCACGCTAAGCATTATTAATTAGCTGCTGTTGAGAAGCTGCTAAGTTAATCACAGCCGGAGCACTTCAGAAGCAGCACTCCCTGCTGTGAATGAGGCAGCGTGGACACCCTAACCGGTCCTGCAGGGCAGGGCATTGATGCGCTCCAGCCCAGCGGCCGCCGCGTGGGTCCGCACAGCTCCGGCAGACGTGCAGCAGCACCAAGGGAAATCTCAATACATTATGAATCGGCTGCCAAAAGAACAAGTGCACAATCTGTGAGGAGGAAGCGAAGCGATCTGCGGTACAAATCTGCCTGGATTCACTAGCCTGGTTCTTTGATGTCGGAGGGAACACGGAGCGGTGAAGGGAACTAGCATCGCGCTGCCATGGGGCTCCCTCCTCCTCCACCGCACGCGGAAAAACGGAGCAAATCCCCGCACCGAACCAGCCCCGGCCAGACTTCCCGGAGCCCGCTCCCGGCTGATCAAATGTCATGGTAACCAGCCAGGGAGCGGGCAGCGACGGGGGCTGCTGGCGGCTGTGCGGAGCCGGCTCGGCGCAGGCATGGGCATCGCGGCGGTGCCCGGGGATGCTGCCCGGCCCCCGGCCCTGGGCAGGACCTTCCTTAACTCATTTACAAAGCAATTATTCCGGTGTTAACGAAAATCAATGACTTTGTGCCTGAAAGACCTGTTGCAACCCCTAATTGTAAAAAAAACCTTGGTACTCTGCTAGGAGCATCCCTCCGAGGGCTGGTTCTTATCAAGGGAAGATTTCATCTTATTTAGGAGTGGATTAAGGCTAAACCCGAGTCTCATACTTCACAAGAACCCCCTAGAGATATTATGTCAAGGGGGTCAATTCTAAGACAAAGTGCTCAGAAATTCTGGGAAGCTGTCCATGATATTTTTGAGATTAAGGTACCAAATTGAATTACAACCATAAGGCAAGAACATGTGCTTTCATGCAAAGGGCAGCAGCAAGGCAAAAATAAAATAATCAAGCTTAATTTAAATTATCAACAACATGCCAATAAAAAGAAAATATAATATTCCTTTAAGGTCTTCAAAATCCTAATGTGTATTTTTTTCAATATTTGGTGGAAATTAAGAGTCAAACAGGCAATTTTTCAAGTTATTACCTCCCAAATTAGGAAAAGAGCCCCACTGCTGAATTCAGGTGAGCATTAAACAAACATAGAAGGTTCTAGCACTCAAGAAGGTAGAATGAAAGCTTGAAGACAACAAAACCCAAGAGCAATCTGAACCACATAAACCAGAAGGTAAATAAAAAGGAAAAGAAAAAAGTACATATCCATCTTCGGTGGAGTTTGCAATACATTTTCCAAATGCTGGAATTAGCAATAACGTTGATTCCTCTGTCTCATGTGGTTTTGTTTGACAGAAATGTGCACATACTTTGAAAAGCAATGTAATAAATAGATTTGATATATTGGTGACATGAAGGGGGTTTTGTTGAAATTCACAAGAAATGTAAAAAAAAAATCAAATGGAATTTGAAACTCTCCAAGTAAACCCACATCTCTGCTAAGAATATAAAGAAAGACTTTCAGCTAAAGAACAGCTATTTTGGAGAAGCCCTAAGCATCTTAAAATAGAGGCTTAGAATTGAAGTGCTTTGTCAGCCACAACAGTACACGCGTGGTGATGCTCAGTAATAGCACAAGACAAAGAAAATAATCTTCTACCATTTCCCGTGATGTTTTCTATTATAAACACACAGATGAGATGTTAAACAGAAATTTCGCTGTGCAGCAGCTGCAGGCGGCTCCTGAGGCAGCCCAGGAAGCACCTCGGGCCAGAAGTGGTTACAGCTGATGCGTTTCTAGGTGTGAGGTCCTTTTGAGCACTGTTTTAAGTTCACCCACCCTTGTGGTGATGCTCCTTTCTCTTTTCCAGTTGGAAAGAGAGCCGTGAGCAAATATCCCTTGACAGACGTGTGAGATGTTTTGCTGTTTGGTATTTTAACTCTTTTATTTTTACTGACCGCTTTATCACCACCTCCCCGCTCTTGCTAAGCCCCAAACTGCCTTTGGCCAGTGGGCACATCAAGGGCCTGAGTGGCTCAAACCTTCCTGAGGAAAAGCACATCTTCGTGTTCACCTTTCAGAAAGACAGAGAAAAATGACAGCAGATTTCCCAGCTGAAGAAAACGTGTTGTTGGCATTATAAAAAAGCAATATGCTGCTCCATGCCTCCAATGGTTCACCATTCCTCAGCCATTCACACCAGAGGGGCTTTGGTCAGGCTCCCAAGCACAGCCTGCTGCTTTTACTTAATAAGAACACTCAGTTCAGCCCCAGTTTGGGGAGATGTCACTTGGGGATTGATATAAAATAAGTCCTGAAGAATTGTAATGTCCTGTCTGCATCCAGTGACCTCAGCATAGAATCCTGCAAATGCAGAGGTCCTGACTTCTCTCAAAGGAGACCAAAGGTCTAGATAACAGGAACACAAGACACAGCATTTTCCATGTGATCTGTTTCTCAAAACACAGACCTCAGCCCAAGGAAAGGAGTCTAAAAAAGCTGTTAATGACAACTCCAAACTGTCTTATTTAAAGCTAATAAAAGTCCTATGAGTAACAGAGACAGCATCAGATCATATTTGCACAGAACACTAAATGTGTGTAATGCTTTACAGATCAACAAAAATACAGGGGCATCAGTCCTCATTATATTCTAGCAATTTTATATTAATACACCTTCATAAAATAGGGAAACTGCACAGTATTACCCCAAGCAAGCACAGGTCTATCAACAAATCTGTAATTGAAGCAACCATAGTATCGGGCACAATACAAGCACAAGTTCATGCATTATGCTGCTTCCTAAATCACCCAGGCCCTCTGCCAGCAGAAAATTGAAATCAGACTCTCTGGACCCCTGGCTCAGTTCAGCAAAGGGAGCTGAACTGCACTCCATTACCTCACACTTCTGGAAACACTTCCCATCTTAGGAACTAATTAGTCATGTTACACAGGGAAAAACACCCACTGAAATATTTATCAAATGAAAGCAGCCTCCCAAGCAGGCACTAACCTCCAGGCAGCCTGTGCTCTGCTTTCATGTGCAGCTCAGTGACGTGCCTGGAGAAGGTGCAACAAGTTGATGTTTGGAGCAACACACATTATTTACTGTGACAGAGGTTATAAAAGGCTCTCAGGACTTGTTTTTTGTCCCAACCCAGCCCAAATCACTTCTCTGGACTTAAAGGGTGCAAAAGCAAACCTTGGAGCAAGGCATAAGTGAGCAGAATTAGATCTGCCAGTGAGCTAAAGACATTTTCACTAAAGGGGACATGACTTCAGCAACAGCATAACTGCTTCAAAACATTATGAAACTACAATTAAATGAACTGCACTTTCTGCCTGCTGCTATTTTGCCTTACTCTGACATCAAAGAATTATAACTCAACACAATTTTGGAGGCTTCAGAGCAGCAGGGGAAGCTTTGGTGTTGGCTGTCTGGAGCTTACCCTGATGCTTTATCCCAAGATTCAGGCAGTGACAGTATCTGCCCATTCTGCAGAAGAGAACAGGGAATTGTTGCTGTTTCACTGCTACATTCACGTCACAAACACCACTGTCAGAAGAACAGAATTCAGAGAACAAAATGTATCCCCATTTAAAGCATATATAAAATTAATACAAAGAACTGAAAGGAAAAACAAGTCTCTCTTCACATGGCACCCAGATCTACTTCTTCCATCTATTTTTCCCAATGGAAATAATTTCCCTTGACCAAAGCTCTTCTTTACATCTTCTGAGTCAGCTGAAAAATTATGAAAGCCACAATAATATCCAAATCTTTTTAGATGTGGTTTTTTGCTAGCTCTGCATGTGAAGCCTGGAGGGAAAGTGGAAGACTTCATCCCTGTCCTCCCAGGACAAACCAAGACTCCCATAAATCTCAACCTCAGCCAAGCCTTTTTGGCAAACTGTGTGGTAACATTAGAGCTCATCTCTTGCCAACAGCTCCAGCTGAGAGAAGGGAATCCTAAGATCTAATCTTCAACCAGGAGTCTTTGCCACAGTTAAACAGTGCTTTGTGCCAGCCTTCCTGATCCTTAGTGACTAAAAATTTCCTGGATTCTAGTTATCCTCATAAAGTAGGGCAAAAATAAATATGCAGCTAGGTTTCATCCAGGTTATGTACTCTTCCCCAGTTTATGTACTCTTCCTGGAGTCAAACAGTCAGACAATAAGGATTAGATGATAAAGAATAAACACTCTGTTCCAATCTCATAGTGTCCTTCCACATCACTAATGATACATCAAATCACCCTGCATTCATTAGGGCAGTTACATCAACAGGTAGCAAATGTTATATAAAAACTCTTAGATAAGAACAGGCAACATGTTTGCTTCCTTTTAATTAGTGAGCAGGCGAGCTGCAGTCTATCTCCTAAAATGAAATGTAAACATAAATGACCTCCACTCATTCCCCCTCTTTCAAAACAACTTACTGACACCAGCTGCAGGACCCACCTCTCATCCACACCTCCTTCAGTGCCACATCCATGCTCTGCTCTTCAGAAAGGGAAGAGGCTGCATTTTTGTGTGGAAAGAAGAAAAACAGCAGGCATTCAAGGTTCACCTGGCAAACAAAGAGGTTCATCTCTGTGCCCATGAAAGAAAATGGGAGGGATGAAGCTAGAAATACACTGGGACTTCTCTAGAGGGAATGAGATAGGCCACTTTAGGGAAAGAGACATCTCATAACACGTCTTGGTTGAGGGACAAACTGAAATGAGCCAAAAGAACAGCAAAAAAGATGATGGGAGGGCCAGCTTATCATAAACCATTGGAAATGGTATCTGGGTGATATATGATATATGGAGCTGTATCTGGGTGAGTTAAGCACAACAACAACCCCAGGATGTTACAAGGCTTGTTTCAGAAAAGGCAAAACAAGCAGCTTCCTTGGGCAGGGAACAGGTCTCTTCATCTCTGACAGAGATCAGCAGGTCTTCAGGCAGTCTCTCCTTCAAGCTTGAATGACTCTCTAAATCTGCAATTCCCAGGGTACTTAGAAACTGCAGATGATAAAGCGATACCATCCTTGTCACACTCAGAGTAAAGAACTCCTGTTGATCTCACTGGGTCTAGGACTTGTACCCATTTAACTATGTTTTAATAGAGAAGGAAAACTCTTCAATTAGTTATTTAATTTGGTAATCCTAGACCTCAGCATCTGCTGATGGGTTGGGGTTTTTTGGTTGTTGTTGTTTTGTTTATTTGGTTTTTACATCTTTGTGCAGAGTTTTGTCTGTCACTTCCGAGGGTTTGGCCAAACTCGGCAGCCACAGAGTTGTGAAGAAATCTGGTGAAGTTGAAGACATTCAAAGACAAAGACGCATTTGGTTCATGCATCCAAGAGACTCAGGTCAGGATTTGAGGCTGTGTGATATGTTTCTATCCTCCATATGTTTATATCCTCCATATGTTTCTATCCATTCTGTCAGCTTGTGACATCATCTGAATGTTGGACAATTTCATAGCATGGCAATGCAGATTTTAGTGCACAGACTGCACTGAGAATTATAACCACACTCTGGAGAAGCAGAGTTGTCACCACCTCTATATCCATGTGGCTACTGAAAAGCCATTTCTCAGACATACTCAGATTCCAGGAGGAATCGATAGAAATACAATTAATGAAATATTCTAATGAAAAGAGAAACCCAATCACAGGCTTCACATTGTGTCCCAATTAGACTATGCTTAGGTCAGAATTTTCATGTGCTAATAGGATTGTTAAAACAAAGAGTGAACAACTGAAGGGAAAAAATCAACTAGGCATAGTAGTAAAAATACCTTTAATTAGCATCTCTGTTTTGTGGAAGGGATCACAAGGCTTCAGTAGCAGTATATAACATCAGAGAGTTTGCAAACACAAAGGGAAAACAAGAAATTCAGAAGGAATGTACTATATTAACTTGATACTGCCAGGGTAAACAGTTTTACAATTTGTAAGAAAGATTAAGATCACAAGTTACCAGGATACCATTGTTCCTTCCAGCTTCGTGTTTTCAACACAAAATTGAATACTTTAACAGAGACCTGTACTTTCCCTGCTGCAAACTCATTCATCCTGTTCTGCGGGAAGCTGCAATAAGCCAGCAGAGGACTTTTCAGAATTTCTTTTTTTCACAGGGGTCACCAGCTTGTTATTCATAATTCATTACAGTTCCCACAATTTGAAAGTGAAATAATTTCTGGGCACAGCTTTCCAATGTAACTTCAGACAGAGCATCTGATCCAGGTTTTGCTCCCAGGTACACCGCTGTAGGAGCTGGAGTTTTCTGGGTTTGTCTGAGCTCAGCTGAGATTAGCAGCTGATATCGCTTCCATTTCTTCAGTTGCTCAACAGTGACAAACCCTGCCAATTACAGAGCAGGCTCCTGTCACTCCAGATGGACAGTGCTGGAGGGGCAGCTCAGAAAATGAGGAGAGAAAGCTCATCACAGGGTGTTAAAGCAAGGGAGACAAGGGCACATTGCCAGGGCCTTTCAGGAGTCCTGCTGAGTCTTTGTGAGAACACTTCTCTCTTCACTGACCTTTGACTAGCAAGTATTCTCCTCCCAATTACATAAACACCTCCCCACCTCCATTGACTACTTCTGACCACTTCCAGTGCTCTGGATCTACTTCTATCCCAAACTGTCCTTGCAGAGAAGACCTGAATTTTGGGGGCATGTGAGAGACAGGCATCTATAGACATGGCTAGGACAAAGCCACACCGGGATTAGTTAGCGTTCTTCTTAAGGAATGAAGAGTTGATATAGAAGAGAAAAAGAAAAAAAAAATCAACCAAAAAAACAAAAAAAAAACCAAAAACAAAAACAAAACAAAAACAAAACAAAAAAAACAAACAAACAAACAAAAAAAACCACACCAGCCTGAAGGTAGCTATTAATCTATACTGAAATGCAGATTGAAGGTATCACATTGAAATACACATTGTTTTGGCCACAGAGAATTAGGTTTCAGAGGTTCATATTTAGGGTATACTTCATTTGCCTTTTCTGCCCATCTGCTTACCCACCTGAATGAAGACAGGTGTTAAACGACAAGCTATACCTTCCAAATATCATATAGAAACTGCCTCATGGACACTTCGAGGCTGTCATCTGCTACATCCAGGAGATACCACCCTGCTGCTTGGCAGGAGCAGATTAAATACCAGCAAACCTCTTCCTGATCTTAGCAACTGTGCTCACGTCCCATGAATCACTCTGGAAAACATACAGCAAAAGCAGAAAAGCCAGGTTGTGTCGCTGTGTGCCCAAGGAGAACACCCCACTTAGCAACAGAGCAACATGTCATATGTCAGTGGGACTTTCTGCTTCTCAGGGGTGCCATCTCCTCCTCTCACACATCACAGTGCCTAAGGGTGAGAGAACTCCAGAGTCCCAAAGCAGCCTCACTGGCACTACTGCCAGCTGTGCTGCCAACAGCGCAACAAGCACTGTGATCACCTTGGAGCTGCTCTGGGACAAAGCAACTGCAGCTCTGACATTTGTGGGCTTATCTCACCTGCGAATTTCTTCTCCCTGAGCAACAGTTTTGTGCCCAGGCAGAAAGTTTGACCCCGCTGCGGAACCTTAGAGCAGGGGGAAAAGAAGCAGAGCTCCCCTCCTCCAACTCAGGTTAATACAGGAGGCTCCTGTCTGCTTAAATAAATGTTATTTATATGGCTCACCTTGGTAGCTGCACACAGGCAGCGTGATTACTCAAGTGCTGTATGAGAAACGTCATGCAGAGACGGCTGTGAAGCATCCCACTCTTTTTTCTCCTCCTGCAGCAGCTGTGTCTATAGTGATTATTTGCATAAGTCACTCAGATCAGTTGCTATCAATTACTCTGTGGTGGATTATCATTTAATGTTCTTATATAAATAAGATTTTATACCTCCTTGATGAAGTGGGTATTTTTGGCTAGGTGGAAATCACTCTGGGGCTTAGATAACAGTCATGCCTGGAGAAGAGCAAGGGAGCTGGGGAAGGGTCTGGAGCACAAGTGATGACGAGCAGTTGAGGGAGCTGGGCGCGTTCAGCCTGCAGAAAAGGAGACTCGGGGAGGACCTTGTCACTCTCTACAATTCCCTGAAAGAAGGTTCTAGCCAGGTGGGGATCAGGCTCTGTTCCCACATAAAAAGTGACAGGACAAGGGAAAAAGGCTTCAAGTTGCACCAGCAGAGGTTTAAATTGGATATTAGGAAAAATTTCTTCCCTGAAGGATGGTCAGGCATTGGAACTGGCTGCCCACAGAAGTAGTGGAGTCACCAGCCCTGGAGGTATTTGAAAGACAAGTGGGTGTGGCACTTGGGGACATGGGTTAGTGGTGGGCTTGGCAGTGCTGGGTAAACAGCTGGACTCCATCTTAAGAGGTTTTTTCCAGCCTAACCAACTCTATGATTCTAAGTGCCCCACAAAGAGAACAGCTGACTTGCTATGACCCAGCTCCATTTAGTGACCACTTGGAAAGATTTTTGTTTCAATCCATATTCATGAGGGTAAGACCAGTGGAGCTGGTTGCTCTAAGTTGTACATTTAGAGTGATGCATGTTTGTTCAGCATTTGCAGGATCCTAACCTACATAAGTTGATATGACTTTGTGAGAGCACAGGAGGAATAAATACATCAAGGAAGATGTTCCACTTCTTTTCAAAGAGCAGCACTTCATACCTTGGCTGGTTAATACCCACACAAAACAACAGGAAGGCTTCCTACCTATAACTGAATGCTCGCAAGCAAAAGTATTTAGCCTCAGGTTTGAGATGTTGCATCCAATAATCCACTGTCTCTGAAAATCCTCCACTATGATATTATGCTTTTTTCTCCCTAAGCAACATGTACAGAAACATCTAAACTGAACAGGCTCCAGTAAATCAAAAACTAACAAACCAATTTCAAAGACATTGGTCTGAGCTGGTCTCCTGGACCTCACACACCTCTAGTGAACAACCTCCTTCTGAAACTTTTTAGATTCACCTCCTGATCCACAGCAGAAGTTTTCCTGAAAAATAGTTTGGGTTTTTTACAGCTACCAGTATTGCCCATTTTCTGATGCAGAAACTACACCTGTCCTAGCTAAATATATTCAATCAGACCTAATTTGTACTGACAGAAGAATGTGTTGTCAAGCTGCAATCAGAATAATGCGTCTCCTCCTGTTCACCACAGAGTAACCACTGAGAAAGATTTCAAAATAGACAACATTTTCTCCTGCACTTTTCATGCATATGATACAAACATTATGTATCAGCTGTGCTAGAAATTGAAACAATCTTTTAGACATGCTGGATTGTTTCTCATTAGCATATCCTCATGTCAGTAATCAAAATCAATCAACTCAAATCAAATTAGTTCTCCATGTGTTCAGTTAAAATGCATACCATATGCTGGCTGAAATGTATACCAAAGCAAGACTGTGCAGCTGTAGGAAGCTTCTTTCTGCAGCTCCATTTCACAGCACCTTTAGGACAATTTCCATTAAAACAACAACATTTAACTATTTTCAACCTGCCTTGTGTAGCTCCAAAGGATCAATTAACGGACCTGTTGAAATTAGTCAATTTCAATTAGTTGAAATTAGTTGAAATTAGTGATGCATCACAATACTGGCTGTCCCTGTGGGGTCCAGTCAAGGGTTAAAGGAAGATCTCACTCTCTGATCAAACAGGACCTCTGAGAAATCACAATTCACCAGGCGTACCCAGAGGCTCAGCTGTGGTACCACTTGTAAGATTTATATGATGGTATTTAGAGTCATCGCTGCCTCCACTTAGTTAAACATCTGGCTGCTGTCAAATTGTCAAGGTATGCCGAGCTGGAATGCACCTGCTTACAATACCAACTACTTCTTAACATCATTGGTATTACAGGAATGCTTCGGAGCCTTCATCGTGAAGCCGCTGCTGAAAGGTTACCCAGGCTGGCTGAGCAGCACCTCCTCCAGCCACCACTGAAGCATCTCTGTGCAGGAGGATCTGGAGCAAGTGAGCACCAAGGGGCTGCAGGAGCCACCACCCCAATCAGCACCAGGGCTGCCTCCTCCCCACTAGACCACCTACTCTGCATTCCAAGAGGCACTGGGTGGGCAGCCCTTCAAAGCCCTGTGTTTGGGTTTTATGCCACAGTTCAGCTGCAGAACCAATGTCAGTGACACACCCTCAGCATGTTCAGCATCCTGAGGCACCAGGTGAGAGCTGAACCACCTCCCTTCAGTGCACCCAGTCCTCAGCCTCCCTCCTATGACAGCTCACAAAACCAGCTGTGGTGGACTCTCTGAAGCTGGCTGGGAAGTGGACACATAGCCTGTTTTTATATTAAATGCACTACAGTTATTTTAACAGCCCTGTTCTATTCTGACTTCAAACAGCAGGAAACCTGTGCTTGCCTCTCCACTCTCCTTACCAGAAGCCTCAATTTGTACTTGATGAGATGACTTGTTTTTCTCTCAGCTGATCACTGTCATATGCCTAACCAAATGTGTCAAGCAAAGTATTAGGGGGGATTCATAAATGCTAAACTTCTAAGAGGCTTAGGAGTGAGAAACATAATCGAGTGTCACTGCTGGAGGCAGAAGAGTTGTTTAGGAATTCTGATAAGCATCAGTTCAGCAGATATTAATTTTTATGCTGGTTAATCAGAAACAGGAAGCTTCAGGAAACAGAAATGCTTCTCTGTCTGTGCTCATTCACCATGGGGTAGAAGAATCACCAGGTGGTAAAGAAATCGCCATGGGGTAAAGAAATCACCACGCCAGCTCAGATTAGCCACTTAAGTGTTTCAGCATCCTGTCCTGAACAGCTGAAGCTTCTGATCCAAACAGCAATCAGAAATGGATGTTTCTGCAATAGATACAAAATTGCAGAGAAGTATAATTATGTAAAACTTAACCAACAGGAAAATACTTTCCTAACTTAGAAGCCAACTGCCAATAAACCAGCTTGTGGTAAAACCTTTGTAATACTAAAATATTCCTGAAAAACAAAATATAATTGAAACACTAAAACCTCTCTTCCTCCTCCAAGCAGAATCAGGCAAACTCCACAGACCCTTTTTTTCCCCCCCACAGACTCTCATTTAAAACTTTTTCTTAACCCTACAGGTGTAATTTAAAGGACCTCATCCCTCACAGGTCCCTTCCTCACTGATGACTGTACGCTGTGACTACCAGATGATCTCTGATCATTTTTGGTCAGAAGCCTTAGAATTCTACTGTCATCACATACATCAGAGACGTTGTCTTCTATCTCAGTGGCTGATACATTTTCAGCCACATTATTTGTCATCACTGCCTGCTCCTCCCTTTCAATGGTGACCAAGGAGTTATGGCAGAAAAAGGACTGCAAATTAATGGGGTTTGGTCCCCCTTCAAGAAGGAGCCTGTGACTGAAGCCTGAGCCCTTGGACAGGCTCACTCTGGTGTCCCCTGCAGCTGGCAGCAGCACCAGCCCCTGGGGCTGCTCTTCTTTGTTATTTCTATTCACAGAACAGTGTGCACAGTCTTCAAGAGCCAGAATTTCTTCCCCTTGCACTCTCCTCAGCTTCAAAGCAAAAGCACATTTTGCACTAAGTACCCAGCTAGACAGTCCCACTTCATTACTTTCCCGCTGAGCTCCTGCTGGCTAAATCCAGCCTGTATTTAATCTCTAAATTTGAAGGGGTATTCCTTGTTTATTTTCATACTGGCCTTGACTGCAGTATTTCATACACAGGTACCTGCTATGCCACCAATCTGAAAACTGACTTCCTACAGAAATCTGTCTAAAGTTCTTCACAGCATCAGGAAGGCACCTGAGCACAGCAATACAGATACCTGATAGAGGCATTCCCTCTGCTGCCCTGATCCAGTTAACCAGCAATCACATTACCTTGCTCCTTCAATACCTCTGGGCTCACTTCAATTCACTTTGGTCTCTCTGAACCTGGCACTATTGTATCTGCTGCTGTAAGATCCTCTCCAAAAGACAGTTTGATTTGACAAAGGGCTAAACGTCTTCAACTCCTATTTCACCACTGGAAACATACCTTTGGTCAAAACACACCTAGACTCAGTGATCACTGCAGCATTATTAATTAACAGTTGGATGCAGGCTTCCAGTGAACCATCTGAGTGGAGGTAGAATAAAGTAGTCAACAAGTACATCAGTTATCTGTCAGTCTTGAACTGCTGCACTCGTTAAAGGCAAAACATGCACACACATAAAAACATTCTGCACTCCTAAGCTAACAGCAAACAACTTCCCTGTAGTTTCCACAAAAAAAGCATCCCTTTCCCTTAGTCATCTCTTGCACTCTTCTCACCACACCTATAGGAACTTTCAACAGCACCATCAAATCAATATGGATATGCAATCTGCATGCATTTAACTTCAAAAACAGTATTGCTAACTGCTTTCTACAAGATAAATGTTTCATGTTATCAAAATAATTCGTAAGACATATTGACTTTCATGACTCCTTGCTACTTTCAAAATTCTGTTCTCTGCCAGAGACAATCAAGAAAAATCTCTAAATAGGTTCATAGTCTCCTGTTCATTAAAAAGCCCATACTTTGCAATGTCACTTTGAAGGAGGAATTCTGCAGAAGCAGAGCTGGAAAACTGAATTATATTACAAGCTGAAAAAGCAGAAAGCATGCTGCCATTCATTTTAGTCACTTCCAAGCAATTTCGTTTGAATCTGCTGAAGGCAAATTTCAGCATAAAGTATGAAAGCTCAAGATCATCTAGTTACTAAGATGAATGCCTGCTAAGTCTTCAGTTGGGACTATTGCCTTCATTTATAAAAACACAATTTCTCCTCCAACAACAGAATTAGCATAAGTGTGCTTACAGTCCTGCTCACAGGATCTGCCAGCCATATCTTCTTTCTTATTTCAATCTGAGATTGACGTCAGCAGCATTCACAACCTTTTGAGAACTCATTCTCCAGTTTCTACTTAATTTGATGTCTCAGAACATTTATATGACTCACAAAATTTGCTGTTTGCAGCTTCAGGGCACAAAGACGGAAAGAAATCCAAAGGGGAAAAAAAAAAGATTGCATTTAGTGTAGTAAAATAATAGTAAGGAAGAAGAGACAGATAAAATATAGTCAGGTGCTATTTTTGGCAATGGTTGTTTAGTAAAGGCAGCACAATTTTCTCTTTCATTACTCAATAAAACAAAGAAGTGCCATTTTCTGTTCCATTCATTACCCAGAATGAATGAAGAGATCAGTCATAAGAGCAAAGTTAAACTTGCAGGATTTTGCAGCTACCTGTGGCAGCTGAGCGACACTTTGGGATCGCCAAAGCCGAGAACCAAGGCACCAAGCCTCCCAAGACCAGACACTTCTTTACACAGGACACAATCCTGACTCTGGGAGAGCTTCTCTGAGGTCAGAAGGCCCTGCTGGAAACTGCTCCCATTCAAATTCGAATTCAAAAGGCCATCTGTGCTGGGCAGAACTGTAAAACTCAGGAAGGGCTCATTTTTGAGGAGTAGAAAGTAATCACTGATGCCAGTACAGATCTCATTCCTGAAAACCCCTGACCCTTCCTCTGCACACACCCAGGTGCTCCACATCCTCTGGATGAAGGGAAGACCATGCAGTTGGGGAGATGGATTCCTGACTGCACCTCACGGGGAGACAACTACTGGAAAGCTTCCATTCTCTCAGCTGAGGGGTTCTAGTTCCAAAGCTGGGTCTTTGCCAAGTCCTTCTCTGTGAAAAAATGAACCATCCCTCCTTTTCTGAATAGAGAACACTGGTTATATGAATCCCTCAAGCCTTGACACTCTATCAAACTAATACTCTTACTGTTATTAATCAAGAATTTAATAGATGAGATCTTAAAATTAACATGTCTTGGGAATCTTTTAATTTAAAAAATGAAGATCCAATGAGTCAGCTGCAAAAGTCACTCAGCGTCTCACTTTGAGAGATTATTTTGAACAAATACTTTATTGAGCAGACATTTTAGCAGAACACACATGACTCACCTGTGGCATGAGGGCAATTAAACCTTTATCGATTTTTTATAAATATCCATAAAATAAGTAGACAAGAAGTGAAATATCTCCTACTTCTCCTATTTCCTGATAACAGTCCCAGAATAGTTAGCAAATATGATAGTCTGGATTTATTCTCAGCTTCCTTCAGAAAAAAATATAGTAAGAAAAGAAATCAATGCTACAATGCTTCTTGGCCACATAGGCTGCAGTTTAAAAAAAGAAAAATGAGAGAAAAGATAAAGAGGGCTATTACATGGATTCTGACATTATAACCAACAAAACAAATACCACCTCTTCTCTACCTTTGTATTAGGTGATGAAATGCAGTTTGGTTTTGTATTGGGTTTTTGGTTGGGTTGTTCGTTTGTTTTTTAAAGTCTGCTGTATTTTAATCATCAAACTGACTGTACTGTCTCTCACAGTTTTAGGGCAATACAACATTACTTGGAGGATGCATTCTCAGGCAGAACAAACAGCTGCCATTCCAGGGGGTTTAAAACTCTGAAGATTCCAGCTGGAGTAAAAGGGATGCACATGTTCGATACTTTCAGGACCAGAGTGAATAAACACCTTGCACGCAGTTAACGGCAAATAAAGCTATTAATTTCCTTCTGTTCGAGCACTGGGGGTTTGTAAATGCTAAGGCAGGTGGCTACCTTGCCATCACTTAGCAACATCAGGTTTTGACACCCAACTGCTTCCTTGTCTCCCAGCCAGGTGGGCAAGGGAGGAGGATTCCCACAGCCCCTGCTGCAGATGGGAGAACTGGCAAACCACTTTGAGCCGGCATTGCACTGATGCAAAGGTGCTCTTGTGTCCAACTTACAGCCAGATTCTGCAAATTCCACTGACTCAGGTGAAATTTCGTGTTAAAGCAGTAAATATCCTGTACACCAAGACCACTTCCAGATTTAGGTGAAAGATTATTCAAATCACAGTTTTGCCATGACAATGGTGGCTTTTTACGGAATTTGTTCCCTTTAGATTTCTTGCAGTCTCTTGAATACGAAGGAGCTCCTATACATATTTATATCTGAATTTTAGCAGAAAAAATGAAGTAATTTCAGACACGTCCAAGACTTCAGAACAATGGCCACAGCTTTGAACATGCTACTGGGGAACAGGGCCTGTGCAACTCAGAACAGTAGAAAGTACATCACAGAGGAGGACTTTATGCAGATGCTTCCCTTGCAAGAGTTTGCTTTTCCCTAAAATCACTACCCAGTGCAAATGGAAGGAAATCATTAATTTTACATTTCCAACCCCCAAAAATTCAAGGGGGACTAACTAGTTCTCACAAATTTACTTCTTTTAATATCTTTGCAGTGGTGACTTTTCCTGCATGCTATTTTCAAGATGAAGGGCATTCTTCTAAAAGAGAAGATCCATTTTAGCTAGGATAAGGAGCTTTACACAGGTATGGATTTGCAGCAGTTGCATAATTATATGACAACAGTCAGAATGAGCATTGGTACAGAAATACTGCTCATCTGGAGCTCTGAGTTCCCATAATCAGCCAACCCATTCAAGTCCCTTCTGTCCTTCACTCTCACACTCAGGAAAACAACCTAGGGAGGGGGTTTGGTGAGGAAGGGTGTACAAAAACAGGCTGAAGAGCTTTGCCAAATGCATACCCCCTTCCTGATCTCAGGAAGCCCAGACACCAAGCACCTCCCAGGAAGGCTGGAATCCACCTGGTGTTCACACAGGGCAACACTTCTGCCACAGCAGTTCCACCCACCCAGCCCTCCTGGGATTGCTGCTCTGGGCCACGCCTCACTGCTTGCAAGCCAGTGTGTATAGCACTGCTCTTTGGTGCTGTTTTCCACCGTAATTAATGTAATCATTAAGGGCACTGGGGTTTTTCTTTTCATGGTCCTGCTTTGGTTTTACGCAAGTTTTGCCCCAGCTTTCACTGCACTCTCCTGCTCCCTTTGGGACATATCAGCACTGCACAGTGGAGTTGCCTGCACAGGCCCCCACCTGCCAGAGGCAGAACTCCAGAGGTGGAGGGGGCACAGCAGAGTCAGCTGAAGCTGTGCTTTAGCTAAGCCAGGCTTGCTGCAAGCCCCCACCACGCTGCACTGAGCACAACCTCCCTTCGTTCAGACAACCTCCCCTCACTACACTGCTGTAGGTACCAGTCCTCACAGTGCTGGTGGTTCAACAACCCAGTGAGGGCCAAGAGAGGGTAAGAGAAGCATAAAAGTTATTATGGTCCATCATTCCACTCTCATACATGAAAGACTTGAAAAATGCATTCCTTAATTACCCTTGCTTGGCTGTAAATTTTCCATGTTACTATTTCATGTAATTAATTGATGCACCTGTGTGCTTTATCACAGTCAGAGCATTTCTTCTCCAAAAAGCAAACAAGACTTCCTCTTTTCCCCAGCTCTACTTGCTCACTCTTAGGCACAACTCCATGATTTCAAATGTTGTTATGAGAGTACTCTGCAAGAACTCCCCTTGCAGTTAGTGCAAAAGTGCTTACAAAAGTACTCTCTCACCTCTCCAAGAGCAAGCCAGGGTGCACAACACAGAGACAAGAGAAAATGATGGGCAAAGTGGAACAGCCTTACAGAAATGTGTACAGCATGAGGCTAAACTGCAGAGCAAAAAAGCAATTTAGCACTTGGTGGTAATTCCAATGGAAACGCGTCTTTTAGCCTTTTAGCGTTTAAAAAAAAATCCAAAACACATTTGATGGGAGTTATTTCTCTTTCTTCCCTCAAAAAAAAAAAGAGACTTGCAGTCCTTGGTAAAGGACTTCACATGGACTTATCAAAGCTGACTCACGCCAGTCTACCACAATTCGGCACTAGGAGCACTTGCTTCCTTTCACAACTGGGCAGGCTCGGTGCCCGCTGGCAGCCAGCAGAGCAGGAGGCAGTCACCATGGCACTGGAACACGCAGCAACTTCACAACTGCCACGGCGTCAGCGCCGACCGAGGCACCCACAGAGGGCAAGCAGCAGGTGAATCTTTGAATAGGCACATGCAAAAGCAAAAACAGCAGTAGGGTGAGTGTTCTGCCTCGTAAACATCCTATGCACAGATCCCCTGTATGTTCTGCTTTATTGCTCTGGCTACAAGGAAAGCAGAGGGACAGTAAAACCTGGTAGCACCAGGAGCATATGTGCACACACGGATCCACACCACCCGCTCTCTCGCCATGACTTTACCCTCTAGCACTGCTGCAGATGTCTGGATCAGTTTGTCAGAGTGACAAACCAGCCAGAATCTGGCTGAGAAAATACCACCATCGAGCCTTCTTTGAATACTACACAAAGTTTAATCACTTGAGTCATATATCACATGAAGGTACTTCAGTTAATGAAGCACAGCAGCTCATAACGCAGTGTGTTTATCTGCTGCACTTACACCTGCTCCCCCCAAGTTTCAAACACTCCTGCCACCTCCTGTTTCAGTTTCTAACACAAATTAGTAGCGAAGCAATGGGTATCTGATTAGCACAGAAATGGATGCTAAGCAGAACTGGCAGTACTTCAGGAATTTTCAAACAAGATGCAAGTGCCCAACGGAAGTACAGGATGCCATGTATGAGCTGAGCAAGACACTTGGGACTGGCAGCTCCATTTGGATGGAGGAACACCTTAGCACTGCTGCAAACCCAGACTGTGGCAGGAGCAGAGGATACACTGGGATGCTTAGGGTACACTTTTGGGCTGCCATGGCCCCTGGCCATACAATGTGAGGTGCTAAGCTGCTATTGGAAGATACATCTCACCCCAAACAGAATTTATGTTTCCTACTTTGTCACTCTCATTAGTATTTGCTGGGCAGCCAGAACAGCTCACCAGAAATCCGGGTTGAGATCAGTGTCTCCTGGTAAACATTATATTGTTCTGGAGATGAGAGAACCTAACCAGCAAACCACAGGCCTCCCAGTTCTCCACACTGCAGGAATGTGCTGATTTTTTGTTCAGTTTCTCATACTTCTCACCAGTGTTTCCTTCTGTCTGCAGAGTCCAATGCCTCCAATGCAACAGCATACAGAAAATCAGTGCTTATCTCTGGGAGCTTAGTTCATGCTGTTTAATGAATCAGGATGATGTTGAACAGCTGGACAACAGAAAATAAATCACAAAGTTCACACTGCTAAATTCCTAGGTACTCCTGTTGTGCTACAGGGTACAATTTCTCATATCTGGAAAACATTTGGGGGGGATTTGGATCCCCTTTTTTAGTTCTAAAATCAGCCATTCAGATACTCAAGTGTTGCATAAACATGACACTGCAGTAGACAACACAATGCATGAAAGTTATAACTGTGAGTAAGCACAGTAGTTATATTTTCTCATTTGACCAAATGTGACACAGTTTAAGTACGTGCTCACTTGAGACAAACACTATGAGAACTCATTAATTCCATCCACTGTATTATCTCATAACTGATCACAGTGCAACCGAGCATATTTAAATATAGAATATACCCAGTCATTATGCAAAAGATAACATTGTGAAAGAAAATCATAATAAGGATGATTCTGCTAAGACACGGACAACAGGAAAAGGTTTCGAGGCATGTGACTCTAAGACCTTATGAGAAATGACTATAAAATATCTATTCTGAATTTCTGGTAAAAAGGCATTAAATGCAAAATGTCACGAGGCTGGCAACTCACTTGTCCTCTCAAAGCTTAACTGCCTTACTACATCAGCTGAATAATTTCCCTTGAAATTTCCCATGTGCAGCTTTTCCTCTACTGGACAAACAGTCAATATTGGTCCATTTTCTCTAGGAAAGGTCCAAACCTTTGAACTACCAACAGCTCTTTATCAGCTAACACACACACTCGACACTGCCCCTGGATACAGCCTGGTCCCTCTGAACACGACATGTTTCATTTTACTGAAATGCACAAAACAAGGCCCCCAAGGGCCCAGTAACTCAGCAAAGATGGAGCACAAAGAAAGATACTACACCTGCAGTGAGAGCAAATCCAATATTGTCAGCAGGGATAACTCCAGTGGTATCAGCTTAGACTGAAGTTGAATTTGGCCTTCACTGTAACGCAGAGTTATAATGAGATAACAATGGGATTGAGGTGATTAACTATAAACAGAAATAAACCCTCCATGTCAACTGTTTAACTGCAAACACTGCAATGCCCTGCTCAGCAAGCTTAGGCTGTTCAATAAATTCAGTAGTGAGTGGGGTAACTAACCACTCGGGGTCTTATTTGTCAAGTTTTTATTTCTCTCCTTTGTATCACCCTTGCAACTCTAATCTTAAAGCCCATTCAGAGTGCCATGAGCACCAAGTTCTTCTCAAAGCAGAAGTATTATTACTTGAGATATAACCAAGACCTTGGAATTGAATTACACACACTGTTATTGCATCTCTTCTCCAGTCAAATATTCTGCGTTGTATTTTACATGAGAAGTAGTGCTTTACATCCACTCACCCACAATGATTTTCACTTCTGGGACCCAGTAAGTCCTTAATGCTGCAAATAAAATGTAATCCTTGACTCCCTTACAAGGATCAACCTGTTCTTTTCACTATCATGAATTTCTCCATTTTAGTTTTTCATCTAAACAGCAAATCAGAGGATTTCACAACAACTGTGAGTCTATAAACGCAGAATCAGGTCCATTAGTGTTTTAGAGAAACCCATCACTATCACATCTATACATTAAATTACTGAACCTTATTATCTCTTTTTTTAGAAACAAGTTTTGTGTAAGCATTCACGCCTGAAGTCAGTGCTTGCAAGGAACTTAGCAAAACCATGACAGGAATAGGATGCCTGGGGATTAGATGATTCTCTCATCTGAAATGCATAATTAGCTTTTGGTTAAGTGTGCAATTAACATTAAAATTTACAATCAAATATAATGGTGTTCTAATTTTACCTCCTGTAAATGAAGGGGAAAAAAAGTATCTCAGTTGCCAGTGTTACTTCTTTGAATCCCTTCCCTAAGAGGCGAGCTGCTCAAGATCATCCTGTCATCCAGGCGATGCCTGATACAAAAAGCTTTTAAAAACACTGTGTATTGCCTTCTGGACAGCTACACAGCAGGGGGGTTATTTTGGTTTCCACTTTTCTGTTTTGTAGTGGTAACTGCCACTCAATATAATTAGCAGTTGTCATATTTCTGTTTTTAAAGATCCAAAAAACCCAGAGCGATGTTGCTTTGTACCCTCTCCCCACCTGTGCCTGAGAGCTGTAACACGTGTTTCAGACATCCAACACAGCTAATCTCATACCCCAACAGGTTTCAGCAGTTAAGCCACAGAGACATTTTTGTTAATGAGAAGGAAAAACCTTTATCCCAGCAGTTTAATTCTGATAAACAGCTCCTTAAAAGGAAAATCATACTGCAGTCTAAATATGCTGCCTCTGTCTGAACATCACAGCCTTCCTGCTTTTTGACCTGAAGTTAAATTTAATCTCTGTTTGCTTTTCACAAGAGGGGTTGAAAGTAGTTTCAACTGTAACATCAGCTGCCAAACCCTGTATTTAGTTATGTTTATTATTAATCACGTCAATGTTTCTGTGTTATGTGTGGTACATGCAACAAAAATGGGAGTCCCTTGTGTAGGGTGCTGCACAAAAGTATAATGGAAATGTAATAAAATTCCTCACACAAAGTATGTACTGGGTGGTGTGCAAGTGTTTGGGGCTGAACCCTGCCAATGATTTTCCATCAGTTAATTTATGTGACTGTGCCAAGAGTTCATGTAATGAACCCAGACTGGGCCAGCACAAAGGCCAGAGGCTGCCCCTCAGCAGTTCCCCTCGATGCCGCATTGCTCAGGAGTTCTGCTGTCATTTTCACCACCACTATTCCTTACCAGCAGTAGACACACAAATGCACAGAAGGGAGAAAAAGAAATCTCACCTTGCTCTTACCTAAAACTGAAATCACTTTTATTCATTCACCCTGCTTCCATCTGGATCTGGACAAAGTGGCCCTCTCTAGCTGCTAGGCAACCTGAACCCTGCATTAAGTATTAACTGTTTGCATTTGCTAAGAATATAATAATGTTACCTTTGAGATTTATTTATAACAAAAAACCTATCTAGCTGAAAATATAGTAGCTTTCCTCCAGTAAACAGTAATTAGCAACTTTGGGAATACAAAACGGTTGGTCAAGAAATGCAGAGAGATATTATTAAATTGGCTCCTCAGAAACCAATCATAAGGAAGATGCTTTATTTGAAAGTATTATTACAGATAGCAGTGGCATAAAAAATCTAATCCAAGAATTGCATTTATGCAGATATGTAAATATCTATATAATATGTGAATATATTTATGTAAATAATGTTTTTAATTAGATACTAAATTACTAAGCCTCATCCAACTACAAAATTAATGTTCTCAATAAAGTTAATTTATTCTATTAACACACCACCATTCCTAAACAAGACAGAAAATATTTGAAATTAGAACACAGACAAGTGATCTTGGAGTTCTTTAAAGAAAGGGGGAAAAAAAGCCTATAAAACATTATTTCATAAACCCCTCTTTGGGACATTTTACTGTTTCCATATGCAGCAGCAGTGCTGTCATTCTACCTTAAAAACATCATTAATATCTTTGCTATGTCCCATTCCTCTCAAGCTGAAGAGATACTCCTTTCAAGTCTTTTCAAAGCAGATCATTTCCCAGACTGCTTAGTCACAAGCACAACTGATTATTAAAATATCAGTTTGGGTGATTGAGGCGTTAATGTCAACAAAGCAAGAGGCCCACTAATGACACCAAAATCAAACAGATGAGCACTCTTTTCTGATCATTCCATGTGACAGCTTGTCAAATCCTGATTCACAAAATACAGGCTTCCTCAAACTCAGCACAAACACAAATGCAAGATCTCTGGCTTTAAAATCCTCATCAACTTCTGCTGGAGAAACAAAACCATGAGTCAGGCCAGAGAGACATTTACTGACACAGCTGTCAGTCCTCACGTGCAGCTGCTCGGCCCTTGAAGCTGCGTGAATTTTTCTGAGCTTTAAGACAACACAAGGAACTCTTTGCAGCTGGGGTGCTGCACCCAAATATCCTGATCTTCTGTTCAACACAGGCAACAGGCAAGTGTAAGAAAGTCCCACTGATCACAGATCGCTCTGGATCACAGCACAGCAGTAATAACTTCCCTCTCACCTTGAGATTTTCAGAACACAGAACAAGGTTATTTGGCACAGTCCTTAAGCACCTCCAGTCTGCCACAGCTGTGCTCACTTCAGAGCTCCACAAGCACCCCTGAACTGAAAAACTCTGCATCTGTGGAGAACAGAACATCAGAGGTTCCCAGAAGTGCTTTTCTCTGGATTTTAGAAAAACATTTGAAGTGGTTAAGTCAAACACTTGTACCTTCTCCTTCTTCACTTAGTTTCACATTAAACCTGATTCAGATAAGGCTTAATGCCAAGCTTAGGGGGAGCATAATTTTAAAAAATGTCCACGTAACTGGAAAATTTTATGTCAGAACAAAAGGTTTAATCGAGCCGCAGAGTCCCACACTCTCAGAAACTCAAAAGCAGCTCTAAATAATTTTAAAAACCAAATGGAAGACAGGTTTGTATGAAAATTCTTCCTTCCTACACATAGGAACCCATAGTTTTGGTATGCTAGTGGACCCCACTATTACTGCATGTACCCTGAAGAACACATTGAAATTACAAATATAATCTCAGGACAGGCAGGAGACAAACACATTCAAATACTGTGGTTTTGATAGAGGTTCACAGTGTTTTTGTTAAGGTCCTTGAATCATGACTCATGTCAGGGATCCATGCAAAAAGAGAGACGAGCAGAACACAAGTTACTCTGGAAACTGTCCAACACTTAGGTGTACCTTTTATTAAAAATAAATGTTAAATCAACAGTGTTGTTGGTAACTCCAATATTCCAGGTCCTATAGATAGCACCCTCTGAGGAATCCACCTGACATCTCCTTTCATAAGAAGTTTAAGGTTGTTGAAGCCCTTTTTGTCCCAAAGCCCTCTAACAGATTTAATTAAGATTATTGTTTAATTCACTCTAATCACAGCATCTTTGGAAAAAACCCTAATATTTTCTGGTATCTCCCATCTTGCTTTTACACGACTTCTTAGAAAATTACACATTCCAAAATTCAGAAAGACCAACTAAATGGAAATCACCTGCAGTTGCTTATAGGGCCTGAAGTAAAAGCATTTTTATTGCCAAAACACTAAATTAAATCAGTTTCATGTCAGGTGACCTACCTTAGTTTCAGTGTCAGGATTTTACAACACGAAAAGGATCTTTTATTAAATAATTTGTTGTACCTTGTACCCAGCAGCACAGAAATAAAATGAACCATGTAGTACAAAAAAAAGCACCTCATTTTAGATTCTCACTATTCAAGATCACCACAATAAATAAAACACCCAGATGTGATTACTGTAATTTTACATTTAAACGCAATTATTAAAGAGTAATTATAAATAGAGCATATGCAGATCAATTAGAAGACTAAGCTCTTAGATGGGGCAGAAATTGAGTAGAAATGGGCTGCTGAGCAGGTACATGAGTTACAGGAAGATAAAGTATCTTATGTAGAGGACATAAAATGATAGTGTCTGTTGTGTGTAGAGTTCACTCAAATGTAGAGCAGCTGCTTAGACCACATCAGGACCCTCACCAGCCGAGCAAGAGAGTAACACAAAGAGAACTCACTCAGTTTACTGCAGGGGCACAAAGGTCCAGCCACACAGAACTTGTGTACAATCAAATCTACATCAATCCAAAAATCCACTTCCAAACAAGCTATTTTTTACCATCATACCTTTGCTGGGATTTATCTGAAGCATTTTTGAAAACGTTGGCACTTACCCAAATCTGCAGCTTCACCCTCTTGTCATTCCTGTAAACTGTTTTCACCTTGAAGTCAATGCCCACTGTGCTCACAAAGGCCGGTGTGAAGGTGTCATCGGCGTATCTGAAGAGGAAGGATGTTTTACCCACACTGCTGTTGCCAATGATCAGGAGCTTGAACATGTAATCAAAATTTTGGTCTGAAGTATCTTTCTGTCTGAATCTGGCATCTGTTACTGAAGCCATCTAAGAAAATGACAAACATGGAAAAAGAACAGATTTAAGAGCAGTTCAGCATTTGTTTTCCTTAACTGTGCACCGTATGTTTAGGTTATCTCTACTTTCTAATGTCATAACCACTATATCTGCTGACTAAAGAGGAGTACACTTTGAAATCTTCTTTTAAATCCTGGCTTTAAATGTTTATTGTTCGCTCGTGCTGGTAAGATTTCCAAACCAAAGAAATACACCTGTTGCACTGCTTTGTGTTTAACAGAATAACAGATGGCTATTGCAGATTGTTCAAATACTCATGGGGAAACACCATTCTTTACTCCAGTGGCAGGGTGCCACTTCTGTTGCTCCAATAAACTGCAACTAAGAACTAAAATCTTTGACAGTGCATCCAACCATGCAATTCATCAAGCAGCCTCCAAGGTAAATAAACCTAAATAATTGCTTTTATGACTTCTACAGAAAATCTGCATTTCTAGTGCATGCATCACCACCATTTTACCCTTAGAAAAGTTCCATCCTCAACACCTACAGAAGAAAAAAAGAGAAGGCAATGGGAAAAGATGAAAAAACAGGAATTTCAGCTGGAAGCTTTGAAATCATCCAACACCTATCTACTCTCAAGACTGCAATAGGAATAAACAGCACTGTATGAAATGTGAGGGCTCGGTGGGCATGCAAGCAGCATTTGGAACGGATAAATTGTCCCTTTTAGATTCTGAAACAAAAAAAAAACAAAAAAAACCAGCAGAATATGAACTATCAGGGGCCATGAGCAGCCCTGCAATGTGCTCAGGCACTTGGTGGGAGGAGGCAAGGCTCTGACTTTTCATCTCTGTTTGTACAGAACACAACTACACAGACCAAATTACTACAGAGGAGGAAAAAGGAAACTTTACCTTTTAACAGATATACCACACTTTCAATCTCTCATGCTGTTTGAAACTACCACACATCAAATAAGCAAAGGTCTTGGCTCCTTATAACCAGTCACAGGGTTGGCAAACTGGAGCAATGACAGCACAGGTCTAATTAGCAGCTACTTATCCAAACCAGGGCCTGGGCTACTTGTGTGCAGTCAGAAGGCACTGAGCAGTGACAGAAGTCTCTCCTTCACCCAGCATCCACAGAAGTAAGTTAATTTTCTCCTCAACTCAAATTCATAGGCACCCTTGGGAACAAAACTCCCTCCAATGCCTACTCTCAGCACGTGCCCAAATACTTTCCTTCTTAGCAAGTCCCACCTGCACACAGGACTTCACCCATTCACTGAAGAAAACCAACAACGACACCCCACAAACCCGAACAAAACCAAAACAAATAGCTCAAAATTCACAACTATAAACCAAAATGCTGTCCCAAGGCAGTTTAAATAGGGACGACAATTTAACTTTAATTCCCAACAGAGGGGAAACAAACCAAAAGCAAGCCAGTTTAAACTACAGTACAATATGCACGACACTTTATCTCTGATTAAACATCTGCAACTTTCTCACACAGACAAGGGTTGGTGCAGCAGTGTGAACATGCAGTGAACACAGCAGTGTGAACATGTGAACATTTCATTCACAGATTGCATCCACAAGGGCAGTTTCTGAAGAAATTTACCAGGAGCTCAATAGTGAACAGCTGCACCAAATGCAATAAAATCTTCCCACAAGTATTTCTCTGCAGGATACAGCACAATTCTGATACACTCTCTTCTGAACTTCAGCTGCTCTTCAGTCAGACTCCACAGACATTTGCAAGCACTCCAGAAAACACAAGCACAAATTTTCTTCTCATTAGTGTATCAGAAAACAGCTCTTCTACCCATGTGTTGTGGTTCATAGCAGGAATTTCTAAAATGAAGAATTCAACATCTGACTAACTTCCATTCACACTCTCAGGCCAATGCACTCACTGCCTCCTTAGCCTTAAAAATATCAGCTGCCAAAAACTATGAATCAGGTAATTAGTTGATTTGTACCATCACCACACTGGACAACAGAAAATTCTCTATTTGAGAATTTTACCTTCCCCATACATGTTATAATCTCCACAAATGCCACTGAGAACACTTGTGCACTTGCTCAAAAAGAAAAAAGAATTAAAATCTCTACTTCTCCATTCCACTCACACAGGCTTGAAATAGTGAGAAACCCTCATCACTTAGAGCCTGGTCTTTTAAAAATTCAGAGGCAGACCTTTAACAAAGATATATTCCACTAATCATAAAGGAATCAGTATCTTCTTTCTACCCCTGCCTTCCCAGAACCCATCCACACACTCCAAGCTCATCTTTTAACTGAAGCACTGCTGCCTCTATTAACCCTCCTAGATTGCTCTAATCAGAATTGTACCTGGCTACAAATGTGACTTTCAGATCTGAGCTGAAAAAGCAATTACAGAATGTGGCCAGCTCGAGCAGCTTTGTTAGAAGCACAACACAGAGAATAAGATCAAATGATACTTGCCCAGAATGCGGGGCTGTTGTCATAGAAGCACAACCCTCACTGGCCTCTGTGCTGGCTGAAGATGCTGCAGGTCAGTGCCTTGAATCACCAGAGGCAGTCAGAGCACAAAAATTTTAAAGAAAACTCCATCCCCTTGCTTAAATCTGACTTTTCCCTTTCCCCTTTAGCGAATAGAGTGAAACTGAGAAGACTTTCATACTAATTTCTGATTATCCCTCTGATGGCAGATCATTACTGAAGCTGTGCTCCACCAGCACTTGGGCTGGAAGTGTTCACAGGACTGCCCCTGAATTTGTGCTTGAATACCAAAGCCAGGAAACTGCAGACCTTTCTTCTAGTTTTCCTCCCCTCCCTTTCTCTTCCCCACCTGTTGTCTCACTCCTGCTCCAAGCACTCCCCGGTCCTTTCAGCCCTGAGGACCCTGCAGAGCACTGGTTCAGAGAACAGAGAGATCCCAGTTAAAAATAAATCCTCCTACAGCTTCTCCTGTTTTGCAGGGCTGTTTATAAAGTTGGTTCAGTTCCTGATCCCGCACGGCTGAGGGAGCCAAGCAGAGGGGACAGAGCAGTGGGAAGTGGTGGCAGTTGCTATGCTACTGAGAGAAAAGTCCACAAAATCACATCTCCTGCAGGCCCTCTGCACCTGGAGGAGATTCTGCAGCTGAGGGAAATGGAGACAACACACTGAGGTCGGGCAGCTCCCGTCCAACTCACCCGAAGGCTCGCACTGCCATTGCTCTCAGGGGATTGTCCTCCCTCCTTGGCCCAAGGCCATTTGGCCGGCAGTGCAACCCCTGCTCCCTGGGCACACAGCCACAGATGCTCTTTTAGGATGACTCCAAACAGAGCAGCATCTCTGCTGTTTCACACAAACACACAGCCCAAGGAGAGTTCTGTTACAGGAGACCAGGTCAAATACAACTGGCACACAGAGGGCAAAGGAGAGGCTTGTGACTGTTTCCATTTTGACTGCCTAGGAATAATCCTCAATAAAAATACCTATACAGGAAAGATTTAGCTACAGTACATAAAACCCTTTATACAGGAGAGGGAAGCGCTGTCAATCACATTGTCCTTGAGAACACTTCAGTGTGAGACCTTGCATCGTTTAGTTCTTTGCCTGGGTAGCCCATTTCTTTGCAGCTAAGAGCACACTAATATTGACAATCTTTTTCCCCCATGTGCATTAGCAATGGGAGCAAGGTCTCAAACACAGCCACTTCCAACTAGTTTTGTGGGAATAGGCAGTTTTGTAGCTCTGAGATACCTTATTATTTCCCTGTTGAGGAAAAAGCCTGCAGTGTGAGCTCATCTTTTATTAGACAAAGAAACCACATAAGAGCAGGATGCTGCAAATGCTCTAAAGCAATAAAATCTTAATCAGAGCTTATTAGCCACCAAAGAATATATTCCGTGGTCAAGGTGGCTCTCCTGCCTTTAGTTTCTATTTTGGTCTAATTAAGTTTAAAAGAAAAAAGCCTATTGCCCTAAGACTCCTCCATGGGAAACCAGCCTTTGCTGGTTTTAGTGCTCACTGAAATGTGTCATACAGATGGATCCACTCAGCTGTACTCCTCAATTTGTGACCAGCATCATGGTGAAGACTCAAACTGGTTTCTAATGCAACACAAAATATCAAAGTGTTCCTGCTCTTAGGAATCACTGAAAGTGGTCACTGTAACCCCTGGTCTGCAATATTTTCTGCCTACAGCCAACTTCAGTAAAAGTTTAAAGTGCCAGCTAGAAATCAACTGATGTATCCCACCATTCATTTACTGCCAGAAAAAAGTGCCGCCAGCCCTTACGGTTTTGGCTACAAACTAATGGAGGGCTGTTCTTCTTTATCCTCTCACAGATAAGAAACAAGAAATCCAGCCATTACCTTGGAAGTTTACATTTCTCTTTATTAGCAAACATGTGGGTATGTTCACAGACATGCTGTTTCCACATCCCATTCTCTCTCACAACAGTGTGAGAAAGAAATCTGAATTTGGAAAAGAGTCTCCTCTTCTGCTGTCAGACACCCCAGTTAACTATGAAACGTGGTCACACTGATGCAACTTATACTTCAAACTATACCCTAAGACACATCTGCAAATTCAGCTTGTTATGAACATGTGTACTCTCTGCATTACAACTTCTGGGCGGTTCTAGCAATAAAACCATCTTTTAATATGCTTCATTTTTAAAGCCAAAACTGGAATTTCCTACATATGTCTTGTGTTATTTAGGACCAGTAACAATTTAAATTTAACTGTGACTTTTACCTGTTTCATAATCATCCTCTAACACACATTTCTTTAATTAGGCAGATGAGAAGATGGGGTGAAACCACTCCCCTGTATTTCTACAGTAACCCATGGAGAGGTGTTGTTAATGTGCAACATAACTTCTTCTCAAAAGCATTAATACCTTGTGTATTTTTTCCCCAAAAAGTCTTAAAAAGCGCACCTAAGTTAAAAATATTCTAGTTCACAAATTACACATCTATGTAATTTTCTATTATAAAATCTCACTCCTTTATGCGCTCTGTCATTGGGAAATAAATACTTTCTGTTTTCTTTTTCAGAAATTAAGTTCAATTCTGAACCAGATTTCTATCAAGCAATGGAATTTTTTTACAGCCAATGTCTGCTGTCCTAAGAATAAAGCTCATAAAGGAAATAAGGCCGCGACCTTAGAGAGTCTTATACAAATGCTATTCTACAAGAGAGATTTATCAGAAGCAGAAAACAGAGTATGAGCAATTAAAATAACTGCTAATAAACATTGCAAGCAAGCGATAGTTACCAATTTAGATCTATAATCCATGAGAGAGATGAAGCTTTGCTGTGAGTATATGAATCAAGAGAGTGGTCACACTGTTGAACCTGTGATGTAGAAGCAAAAGGATTACAGTGATTATGATAAAGATGGATAATAAGAATATTAGGTAAGAGAATAATGGGTAGGCAGGTTAGGCTGGGAACACAGTGCTGGGTAAGGTCTGAGCTTCCTCCACCGAAGGTAAAGAGGAAATTCCTGTAGTGTACAAAGAGAACAGAAACAGTGCTTGAGTTAGTGAGTTAGATATTAAGATAACAGCAAATATTCAAAGCCATCAGTTTAAAGTTTAATAAAGGGAGATTATCTTTACTAATCTAAAATTAAAGTTCCAGATAAATCTCGCAAGCGGATGGAAAACCTTAGATAGGATTCATTACGCATTTCCTGCAGAAAGGCAGCAAAGCAAATGGAACAAAGAAGCAGCTGGAATACCTCTGTACACACAGGGGTTTTGCACAAAACCTGGATCAAAGTCTACTGTGCTGCAAAGGCAACTGCAATAGGACATGGAAACATCAGCAACTTACAGCACATCCACACAAAAATAACTGCCCTAAAGTAATAATTATTCCAGATTTAGAGCAGAAAAACATAACAGAAAATAGTTGTCTTTTTCATGGCTAATACAATCTAAAGGCCAAGTTTGTGTCTGGTGCATTTCCTCTCCAGTAAGCCAGGGTACAGCACCGTTTGTCATCCTGACTTACATTATCTTGCCTTGTGGGGACTGCCAAAACACGTGCGCAAACTCGGACCTTATGTAAATAACAGGCTACAGCCACCTACTCCGGGCCAGAATTTGGATCAAAGACAAATCCTTTCTCAGGATCCACACAATTGACAATCACCTTACTTGGCAACACGACAGCAGCTTGGTCTTGCCCAAAGTATTGCGCATTTTTCGGTATGGGTTACATTTCCTCCTGCTCTCACAGCCTGCCCTCTGCAACAGCTGCTCCCTGTGACAGCCTCTGGCTCACTCAGTACTGCCCAGACCTTGACTTTGGGCTATCATTTAAATGCCACTCAATTGACAGATCTAGAACAAAAATAATTCAACTCTCTGCACAGAAAGTCTATGGTTACTACTTTAAAAATGTGAGCTCTTCATCTTGAGCACTTCATCTTTAATAAAATGCGTTTATTAATGAGTCAGAAGTCTTTACAAGAAGATGCTTGTAGTGGACCTGTTCTGGAGTTTACATGATACAAAAAAGTTCAATATATGCATGACAACTAAAGGATAAAAACCTCTAAGCAATGTCAGTGGTTATTTATTTTCATTACCCACTTAGATTTCAGAACACAGGCTTTAAACAGGTTTTTAAGAATTTCCTGGCTGTGGAACAGGAGTCAAGAACCAGCAGATATCACTTTTTTGCCATCTAACTTTACAACTACCTTTGCTTCGGCTGTTGCTAGAAAGATTTCCTTTACTCAAACTTCAAGCCATGCCTCTCCCATTTCCTGCACGACATTCAACATCCTCCAAGACCATTTTAGAGCCACAATAAAATTCTCAGAAAGGACGAATTAGCCACTCTAATTCTACAATGACAAAAAAAAATTAAAGATACAGAAGTTTCCACTTTTCTACTCTCTTCTATGAGGGTTGAGTGTTTGCCCCTCTCTTACTATCACATGGTTCCATGCCTGTTGGCAAGCACACTACTCCAAAAAATACAGAGAAAAATATTTAACAATAAAAGAATCTCTCCTGGTATATCTCCCCACTAACTGAATCCAGCTCACCTCTCTCCCAAAGGATGCATAGAACAGGGGAGTTTTATCTTCCCTATAAAGAGCAGATGCAGAAATTTCCACAATTCCCTGAATATTCAGTTGAATTTTGGAATCCCGGAGCCAGCCAATTTCAGGGTCTACAGAACTGCAAGCCAAGGCTGACCCCGAATCCAGCCCTGTCCCAGAGAACAATGCACACTGATGAGGTTGATGGCTGTTACAAAACTCACCGTCTTCAAAGCCCTTCCTTCTCCAGCCTTGCAGTTCTGCCTCTTTCTTCAGGAAGGAACTGGCAATAGTGAAATACTTCCGAGCACCTCACTGCTGAACACACTGAAGCAGCAGGGACATAAAAGCACCCAGAGCAACACGCAAGACGAATCTGTACCAGCTCTGCTACAAGACACGTGTGAGTCCCTGCTGATCCTTCCCCAGCTGGAAGGCAGGGCACATTCTGCCCTGGGATACAGCCCTCCATGGAGAAAGCCATGATCATGCCCTCCCATGGCGGTGGAAGATAAGGAAAGTTCAGGTATATGATGGAACTCACCCTATCTGGAGCTAGAGTGAGGCCATATGCAGATTCAGGAAGACAGCCCTCCACTAATGAGCAGAAGACAGCTAGATTTTTCTGCATCGCTGGGTCTAAAACCTTTCACTTATAGGTAAAAGCAAGCTGCTGTCCTGATCAAATCAAGTGACCAGAGACTGGAATTGTCTTGTAGAAACCACCTGCAAACCAGAACCACACAAAGACAAGGCCAACTCCAGATGTGTCTGCAGTGCAGAAGTTTAATTTGCTGCCTTTTATCCTCCTCTTCCAAGCAGAAAATCTGTGATGAATAAGTTAATTTACTTCTCTGTGCTATGATGTTCTCCCATGCTGCAAAGTAAGCCACCTGCTAACTGGGATTACAACAAGCACCCTCACACTTCCCATGTTTTAATGAGCTAATACTTCCAAACATAAATCTTATTGATTATGTCAAATATCAAACACTATTGCACTAAGCTAAGCACACATTCCAGGAGCTCACTAAATATGCAGAACCTGAAGCACAAGATACATTTTTACAGCAAAAAGCATACCTGAAATGACCAGTTCAGGGCATTTCTCAGCATTAGCCATTGAGAACTGCCTCAAAAAACCCTACTTCTTCAGCCCAACCAGTAACAGAGAATAGACATGGACCTACTGGGGAGGGCCAAGAGGACATGAGAACCCTTCCCTGGCACTACAACCAGCCAGTGTGATGCAAGACCCTGAACAGTGATGCTGTGACCTGCCCATTTTAATCTGGAGCTGCATGAAAACATATGAAAATGAAGGTAGGAAAAACCATCTCTGAACTACACAGCTAACATGACTACTACATGACAGCGACAACCACCATCATGTTAACAAATACTGAATGCATTGCTTTGCTACACACAAGAACTACTGCTATTAAAACCTAAAGCTAGTAAGTCTTCTCACTTTATCACCTGAAAATATATTGGGTCTGTAAAGAGGGCAGCACAATTTTGTCAGAATTGCAAAGGAAGCTTGATTTTAATATTGGTTTATTTATCTCTCTTCTGACTTATCCTATAAATTGCTCTGATAAAATTGTCCTGAAGGCAGTGAAGTCCCAGCAAATGCATATACAACCACCTCCAGGACAGCAACCACAAACAACAGGAAATAAAAGCCTTTTAATTACACACTTCCATACAGCAGTGTATGGATTCAATTTTGTACCCTCTATAACCCAATACCAGTGCTCCAGTGATCCTGGTACAGTTATACAAACACACAGATCAAAATTATACTTCCAGGGACATTTTTGCCTTTGGAGGGAAAAACAAACCCTATTCACAAGAGGATTTTATTTGAACCCAGAGCTAATCCAGGTGACTCTGAAGCCCTGCAAACTGTTATTTGCATAACTGAGAGTGCAGCACTGGGTGAGGAATAAGTGAGAAACAAAGCAGGAGAAGTCAAAACCAGATTTGCCACCAAAGAATTTCACAGAAACATGTTCTGAGACCATGGTCTTATACTGTCTCAGGACATGGGAAAATCCAGGTCAAAATTAACCCCTTTTTTTGGTTGGGTTTTTTTTTTTTTTTTGTTGGTGGTGGTGGTGGGTTTTTGTTTGANTTTTGGGGTTTGTTTTTTTTTTTTTTTTTTTTTTTTTTGTTGTTGTTTTTTTTTTTTGTTTTTTTTGTTTTTTTTTTTTTGTGGTGGGTTTTTGTTTGGTTTTTTTGGGGGGTTTTTTTGACGAGTTACACTTAATTTAGATCAGATCAACCTGATGCACTGCACAAGAACACAACACGTCGTTGCTTGTAAGAAGGAAAGGACAGCGTGGAGACAGAACCTTGGGAGGCAAAAAGGTGGAGCCACTCGTGCCGGTGTTGGCGATACCGCTGCGGTCCCACAGGCTGATGCTACCGCGCACATCAACGACACAGCCGGGCTGCTGGCAAGCACGGAGAAAACAGCGGGGAAAACCAACGCGTCGTCCCAGAATGCAGGGCAAAAAAAAAATACCACGTGTTTTGTACAGCATAAACTGGACAACCTGGAAAGTTTATACTTTTTTACGAACTATATTAGAAGATGGATCCGTGTGGCTTTGTGCGGTGGGCTCGCTGCCCAGGGTTTTAGGGCAGTGTGGGTATGGGCAAGCCCGCTCCTCCCCATGTTCGGCCGGGCAGCGGCTGTGCGGCGGGAGCTCGGGCGGGCTGTGCAGTCCGGCAGCAGTGGTCCCTGCCCTGCCCCGAGCAGCCACGACGACAGCGGGTGCCGCGTTTCCCAGCAGTGCTCCATCGCCGAGCACCTGGGTTATTGTTACCTGCTCCCCCTCCCCGAGCCGGGCACTGCCCGGGGTGACGGGAACGGGCGGGTTACGCACCAGCTGGAGAACAGCCGGGAAGGCCCCGCTCTCCCGCCTCCCCGCCACGGGGGGCTGAGGGTATTTTAGAGATAAAGCAATATTATATCCCCTCTCATTGCTGGGAAATGTTTATTTTAAAGATGGAACTGCTGTTGCCCTCTCCGCCCCGGCGCTCCCGAGGGCTGCCCGTTACACAACACCTCGGGGCACGGAGCACCCACCCGGCGCTCACCCGCCGGGCACCTCCTGCCGCCCGCCCCGGCTCCCGTCCCGCAGAGCCTGGGGACAGCCCCGACGCTCGGTGCGAGGAGGGCAGGAGGAGTTTGTGGGTCCCGGTGGGGACATGAGGCGCGGAACACCGCCAGCCCCCTTCCCGTCACCTTCGAGGGGACGCAGCCCCGACGGCGCGGGAGGAGCCCCCTCGGAGGGGCCGCGGCTCTTACCTGCGGCGGAGGAGCGGCGGCG
>VZRQ01010607.1:421525-569763 GCA_013397975.1 Machaerirhynchus nigripectus | reverse complement strand
ACCTCCTCCTCTTCTCTGGCAAGGAAAAACAGCATCCCCCATTGTTCTGATTTTTTTTATTAAATACGTTATTACAGAGGCATTACCAACATCTCTCACTGGCCCAGCTTTGGCCAGCAGCATGTCCATCTTCAGAGCCAGCAGGGACTGGCTCTTCCAGACATGGTGGAAGCTTCCAGCAGCTTCTCACAGAAGCCACCTCTGTGGCCCTCCCTGCTACCAAAAACCAGGCCATTCAAAACCAACACACAATTCTCTGTAGTCTCATGCACCGAGATATAAATAACCAGATTAAAAAAATATCCAGAGGCATCAATAAATGTATTCCCATGCAGATGTAAGAGAAACAGCATTTTCAGTCCACTTTTGAAGTAGAGAAAAGGTTGCAGATGAAAAGAAGAGCATTTCTCCCCCACATTCACCCAGATGCTTAATTGTTCTGTATGTCAACTCATGATGCAGCAGCAAAATATTGTACTCATGCAGCACTTGGCATTACGCTGGTGAATGCAGTGCTGGGTGAATTACTCTCTATGTTGCAGTCATTCCTAATAATGCTCTGAAGAACAGTACAGCCTGAGACTTGAGACAAATTAAATTGCCACGTAACTCTAGAATCTGGGAGTTTATTTTAATTGGATCTTTGCTTTTGTTTCTTCTTCAAACCTAGCCTTTACCTTACCCATATATGCAGAAATAAAAGAAACATGTTGTAGAAAGGTCTGGTGAGTGAGTTTCCACAGGAAAACAAACCTAGCACTGTGGAAGGCACTCGACTGATTGAATCAGTTGAGCTTTGCACACACTTGCTACCACACACCTCATTAACAAACGTACTTGTACTGAACATTTCATTCAACTTTGAGTCCAAGCAACTTGCTACAGTCAGGAGCTGTCACTAGTCTGGGTCAAAATTTCCCAAGTGCCACAGAGAAGTTGCACTAGTCCTTCCCTGCTAGGACTGAGATTGAAGCAGTAAGATTATCACTTCAGATGGAGATATCCAGCCAGAGCATGAGAGAAAAGAAAGTGGGAGCATCTCTTTTAAAAGCTCTTTTCTGCAAACCCAGCCACAGGTTTCACTACTCTCAAGGACAGTGAGGCTCAGGGACACCACAGGATCACAAACAGACTGGAGCTTTGCCCATTTGCAGATAATCCATTCTTGAAATCTCTTGGAAGAGGAAAGAGAGCGCACCTCAGACTAGGAGAAGACACTACTCCAAGTTCCAGCACAGTATCTGTGTCAAGCAAGTGAAAGGTTATCACCAGAACTTCTAACAAAGCTGTTTCCTCTGCAGTTTCTTTTCTCCTACAAGACCAAGTTTGCCTCAGCTGCAGGTCATTCCAGTGAAGGCCCAGCCACAAATGGGTAAAATAACAAAGTCCCTCATTAATTCTTTCTGCATAGTCTTTCCCTCTGGTTTGTGTACACTGCCACATTGTGACTAATTACTGACTGTAAAATAATGCACATATGCTATGCTATTTTTGGGCCTTTTCTTACTGCTCCATTTTCAAACCTTTAATAATATGCATTTAACACATGAGTTTCTTTGCTATTTTTTTCCTTTCATCTTCTTGATGTAATATGTAGTATGTTTACACAAATGGTACAAAGTGAGCAAGGGGTAGGTGGAGATTCTTGTGAGAAAACAAGCCATTACTTTTAACTTTCCATTACCAAAACAGAGATCAGTAAGTTTCAAGTCTTCCCCTGCCACACATACTTATTTGCAAGGCAGCAAATCTGTGACCACAGGTTCTTTAAGTTTTACTCAGTGAATCTGTCCGTCAGAGGATTGAGAAATCCACCCCCATCTTTTCAGTGTGTGAGCTCTCCAGAGACCTCCGTTCTGTCTATCCTAAGTTAGCAATACCTAGCTAGGTAAGCACCTTTTAATCTTCAGCATGTTTACTCACACAACAGCACTTCTAATATTCATGGGGTTATAGTTAGAAAACTACATGCACTTACCTACTCAATAGAAAACAGGAAGTCTGAAATCTGGAACAAGGCTGAACTTAGGTTATGCCATAGAGTGTGCCGTCTTAATCCACGGACCCTTTCCTTTCATGCAATGGGACTAATGGAAGTCATAGCAGTGGCTTCAGGACCTTCTGCTAAGTGAAATGTGTCACATTGGAAAGGGTTTAGGTTAAAAAGGTGAGGCTAAAAAGCTTTAATCCAGAAAAGAACACCCTGAAACATGAGTAGGAGGAAAAGCCTTTCAGTCTGGTGAAACTATACCATGTTTTTTTCACAGGTAGGCTTTATGCAAATCCTGTGCAGAATCATGAGTGCATGCTTGTGGATAGGACTGATACAGTCAGCTCTTAAGAGTGTGCAACAGTTCCCATTATAAAAGTCTGTTTTCTACTGTTTATATTATTATCATATGTTATGAGTTTTGGCTGGAATTATCTGTGGTAAATAACTGCCTCAGCCTGACATTTTTTTTTCCTTTACTTTTTCACTTAGATCAGTAATTCAGTAACATTTTACTCATACCAGAAAGTGTGGAATATCTTTCATTTGAAAAGCTGTAGCAGTGACATATCTGAGATTCAGTGTTTAATGTTTTGCCTTTCTGTTAGTGCTGAGTCCCCATAAAGGCCTGGCTAGAATTAATCAGGGGACAAAGACTTCATAAGTGTACAATTCATATATGCAGTGCACTATTCACTGAATCTTTCTTCCCAAAGAAGACAGTAATGTATGTTCCTTTCTTCCCAAAGGAACATCCAGAGGATGAAAGCACAGGTATAGTCCAGTGCTGCTATAAGATTTTATACACAGATATGTGAGTGTAGACCCAGACCCTAGGAGTCTTGGCAAAGGCAATTATACAACTTGGAAACAGAAAGATTACTAAAGACAGGAAGGTAGCTGTATAAATTAAAATTCAAGCCAATTCTAAGCCTTTAAGTAGGAGCCAAATGAAAACAAAGGGCTAGGCCTGCCATTTCAGAAAAGGGAAGTGGAGTGAGAGTGACACAGCCCTAGGCAACAGGACAGAGAACAAGACTCATTGCATTTCCCAAGTCAGGGGGATTTAGGATTGCTAGATTTGCCATGAGCCTCTAGAGTTCAGAGGAAAAGTCCTACAGAAGTATCTCAAGAAGGAACCATGACCATCAAACCAAATCCCAAATACTGCTGAAGAGCAGCAAGGAAACTGAGGAAGAGTGACAAACAAGTGTTTCCATTTAGTCTGTACGCCCCATGCAGAATGAGCTTACTTTAGAAACTTGCTTGTAAAGTCTGTTTCCTTGTAGATCATAGTAACCCTGAAAGAGAAGACTGAGTGCCAGAAAGATGACAAGGGTGAAGAGCTGGGAAAAAAACAAGTCTAACTTTACCTGGCCTGTGTGGGTCAGTAGCTGTCCTGGGAGTCTGTGGCACTGGGATCCTTGGGCTCCACTTGGGCACCTACCTCCAAGACAGAGGTATTCCACATAGAGACACTTTTCTCAGAAAATGGTCAAACCCAGCAGAGCCAATGGTTGAAGCAGGACGTCCTGCACCAGCCTTTCTTTCCACTTTTTGCCTCTACCTGTTTCAACACCATGACCAGTGGCAACTACTTCTAGCTGGCCCCTTCTAGCCATTGATGAGAAGGAGCACTGCACAGTTTCATTACTGGAATTACATGTGTCCATAGTAGGAAAACCTTCATTTTATTAAGTATTTCGTATATCCCTTGCTATCTGGGAGGCCTTGAACCTGCCAGTGAGCGTGCCCCTCGAGAAGGGAGACATTGTAAGGATGCTTTTTCTACAGAGAAATTTTATGGTTGTTCTTGCTTCTGGGACATAAATAAATAAAATTGTTCTTTGGAAACAAGCAGGTGCTATGGATAGTTTTATTTCCATTTTATTTTGTCCTGTATCACTGAGCCACATGAGGCTGCAACCAGTGTTGGGAATTTTCACAGAAGCCATTACATGTCTGCGTTGGATAAAAACCTCTTTGGGTTTTTTTTTGCGTGCCCTGACATACCAAGCTCTTTTCTTATGACCAGAAGAATGACCACATAAATGACTAGATACAGCAAGAGGCAGAGACAAACCTGTTACAGTCTGATTTTGGAGGTTTTGACATTCCCCATCCCCTGGACATTTCTTATGCTCTTTCCCTCACAGCCACTCTCTTGTCAGCAGTACATCTGAAGAACACAGGCAAAAGTAGTATTTCCACCTAATACAGTCAGTAGTTTGACTGTTAGTTAGAAGAAGCTTCTGCACAGCCATATCCATGTTTTATTAAGTATTTGAGAAATTATAAACATACTAAGAGGTACCACCTAGGCATGCAGGTTTACATGTGTGCCTGTGTAGGCAGTAGAGTTTCTAAGCAGTGTAAACTCTGTTTTTAAAGAAGTGTTTTTTAAAAGTTTCTTCTAAAAAAGAGACAGTGTGGTGTGTAAATCAGCCATCAGAGCAAAGAGAACATTTTCATTTTGCACTGAGAAGCAGCACAGTAAGCACTTCACAAAACTAGATTGGGGTTGCTATTAGTTCTTTGTGGTAATGCAAGTGCATGACTGAAAGCCACAAAGAATCCTGCAGCAGAAAGCTACACTGCCCTGAATATATATTTTAAATTAACACGAAGATCAAGTTCACAGAGTGAAAGTGGTCTTGCTGCAGCAAAAAGGTGCTTGGTTATTATAAATCAGAGCGCTGATCATGTATCTACGCAAGTAACTCTCTACCACTGAGATAAGTCAGGTGATTTTTTTAAAGTATTTTGGAGATGGGGAGCAAAGGACAGAAACCTGGGATATCCTGTCAGGCCTGCCAGTAACTGCCAGAAGGGGCAGGAGCAATGTACAATAATACAAGGTTCTTTCCAGCACAGCTTCTCGCTTAGGCGAGTATCCAATGGACAAATAGGCCTGACAAGAGCTCCAAGCTCCCACAGGCTATGTGGTTTTGCTTCTGGTTATGCTAAATTTTCCAGAGATAGCCAGTATGCACTAGAACAGGTATATGGAACAGGACTGATACCAGTTCCCAAGCCTGACGAGAATGCGCCAGGTGTCCATGATCTCTGCTCCATTCCTTGTGTTCTCTGGAAGTACCTGGGAAGCTTTCAGTTTTCAGGACATGGGCTCAGAACTCCACTCTTGCTGATGCCTGAGCACCACTTCACTGCAAAAACATCAACACCACAAACGTAACAAACCGTATATTGTTACCATTTTGTAGAAGGATTGGGGAGAGACTGTGTAATTTTCACATTTTCACTGCTAAAGAAAGAATACGTTTTTTCCACTAGCTCAGAATAAGAAAACTCTCTGATATGAAACACAGACAAGAAGAAACTCCTACCCCATTTGAATTCTGCTCTGGGGTTTATCAGCCACAAATCAGCCCCATAACAGAGGCAAGGCAAAGAAGGTACAGGAAGCCCAGCTCTGCAAAATGACAGGGGGTGGAAGCTCCCCAGCTTCAAGGATCTAATCCACCAGAATAATGGGGTGTCATGGCACAGAAGTGAAAAGAGAGCCATGACTCTGGTTGCTGGAGATGTACTGCACAACAGGAATCTGGCACAGGCCGGACTGTATGGAAGACCCATGTGAGACAGAGACAAGATCAGGCCTGAATAATAAGTGCAAAAGCTGCTTGTGCCTTGCGTGAGAGGAGCACAAGGGCAGAGCGCAGGTCAGACTGTTCTTTGGAACTGCTCTTCCAAAGATAAACATGCTCCAGGATAATTGGATGATATGACAGAAAGACCCAACCAGAGACCTAAGTCCTCTGGAATTAAACTGTCTTCAGCTGGCATTAGGACAACACACCTTAGGGAGGAGTAAAAGCCTGTGAGAACTCAGTATCAAACTTAAAAAACTTACAGGATATCTTATGAACTAAATATTAAACTGCTGAAAACTAAATACCAAGGACACAGAGTATACACAGTTTTTCTGCAAGTGCTTAAAAAGTAGTTCTAAGGAGTGCATCCCTTTGTAATGTCTTTTTGTTTCAGTGCTGAAAATATGACAAGATTTTCTGAATATGATAAAAGCAAATGGCATCACCACTCACTGAGGAGTTCTGCTCACAGCACGGCTGCATGGGAGCCTTGACATCTCATTCCGACACGTAATTCTAAGAGCCAATGGAAACTTCTGTCCTAATCTTATCAGTGAATTAGATACTTTTTTTCTTTGGAGTTAAAAACAATTGCTAAAGAACTAATGACATAAGAATGCAACCCCCATCCTTCGTTGCATTATCAGATTTTAGCTACCACTAAAAAGGCTTTTTATAATGCCCAGCTTGGCAAAACAGCCATAAGGCTATGAGATATCTATCATAGTTTGCAGACATCCATATATCTGCCTTCATCTAGATTTCTCTCAGTAATGAGATTGCAAACATAGTAACACTACTGGAGTCAGAGTTAGCTCCTGTTTACAACTGAGTAAAAGGTCAGAATTTCAATTGCTATAAAAGGGAGTTAATGACAAATTTGAGGGGTTTTTTTAAGGTGCAAATCGGTATTTGTAGGATCATAAAATGGGCTGTGTGTCACTCATAGCTACCACTGAGCTGGACATCCTTGGTCCAGAGGGCTGCACTTAGAGTGAACATACTGCTAGTGCTTCATATAGGCTTCGTCAGCATCCAGACTTTTTATTCACAATCAAAATTGTTTTATGCTTCAGTTGGGTTATTCTTTGGATATAATCAGACTGGAGAGAGCCCTACTTATTTCTGTGCAAAAGGATTTAAAAATCTACAAGTTCTAGCCTGACCAACAGCACAAAAGATCTGGCTGGGACAATCTCAGAGATGGGGAACTGTCTTATCCTCAGGATAAGAGTGCAAATGCTCACAATGCACCTGGTGTAACAATACAAAAATAATAGTGCGATTCTAATCCTCTCTTACTCCTTCCTATCTGTCTTTCTATCATCAGGCTTGTTGGCCCTTGCTTATTTGTACTGCATCTGGTATTTCAACTCATGCATATGAATTTTTCCCTATTAAGTAATTTGCTTAATATCTCTACATCAGGAGTTTATCTTGCATTGAATCAAATAGAGTTTATTAATTTCATGTGTTGCCTGATAATGTCATCTAAACACAACATGCTACGAACCAGGGCAAGCACAAACAACCCTCTAAACCAGCGAGTCTCGGTTTTTGAAGCCGGGTAGCCCATAACACCAGGAAAAATATCAAATTGTGAAATTCCTTCCTATTTGTACCTTGTCACAATAAAAACTGAGCCTGTGTTCTGGCCCATTCATGTACACTGCATTGAGAAGTAACTACAAATCCAATGTTTTATTTGAAAACAATGATTTAAATTACAGCTAACAAGTACATCAGAGGCAATGTTCCCCTGATTCAGTTCTGGTTGTTTCAGGTTTTATGCCATGGGGTTGAAGCATGAATTCTTACAATGCTTAAATTCTTAAGTCTTTGGACTTAATGTGAAAAAAAAATTCATTAAATTATATTTTGTCACTTTTCTTGTTCTCAAAGGTACAGAAGAATGAACTTACCTTACTAAAAAAGATGAATCTTCACAGGAGTCTAAATGGAGGTGAATTTCAGCACGGATTAAAAAAAAACTAATAAAACTTTTAAATTTAAATATTTTAAAATAAACCTACTTATAATGAGGACCAATTATTATGCCAGACCTATTCAAGCAATTCATAAGGTAAAAATCATACAGTGGTACATTCTTTCTCCTAAAATTTCACAAAAAGTAGACCTTCAAAAATATATTAACAGCACACCAACTTCACCAAATTCTACTCCTTTGAACAAATAAAATCTTGGGCTCTGGACTGAATGAAGTATTTCATTCCAATGTATTTTCATTCCAATTTCATTTCAATGTATATTTGAAACAGGGCAGCATCATCTGGTGTGACCACAAGGTGGTGAGGAAAGGGCAACTAGAGTGGGTTTTTTATTCTACTAAGATCACCCACAAGTCAAAGGTGTGTTATCCCAATAGCCTGGTCTTATGCACTGAACAATGAGGAAAATAAGGAGTATCAGACACCATGATTTGAAACAGCTGTGAAAGAGACATTTTTGATCTCTATGAATTAGAGCAAAACCCAGGGGATAGAAGGGAGGAAAAGGGTCAGGTTTCTCCTCTAGAAGAAACAAAAGACCCATTTCTCAGATCCTACTGCTACAATAGCTGAAAAGTAGGGTGGAATGTAAATAGATACAGTGGGAGAACTCCGCAACATAGATGAAATGTTACTTCTAAAGTAATTTCTGGTCTTTCAGTATTTCTGGTGAAACAGGAGCTCGTAACACATTTCTCAGCAGAGATAACAACCATGGAGAAAAGGCAGCTGATAACTTTGCGGATTCCTTCTCACACGTTGTACAGGTGGTCAACTTTATCAGGTTAAAAGTCCAATGCAAGAAATATTAGTTATTTCAGCTGCCTGGGCCAGATATTTTTAACACAGTTGCATGATATGAGTTCTCAGATTATTCATTTTACTCATCAAGACAGTACCTGTGAAAAGATTTGGTGTATCTGTGGGGTACAGGGCCTGGGCTGAACTCCATGTTTCAAGTGTTCTCCAGTGACTTTTGTTCTGTTCGTTCTGATCCTTCTGGACTTAAGTTTAGATCTTTGATTCTCACAGAAATCAAACACTAATATGTGCCAAAAACCTCAGTGATTTCAAGTCATTAACTATGTATGCCATAGGCATTAACTATGTATTTCATAGGCAGTCATTCTGTCTTCTAGATGGTATTACTGAAACCAAGTCTTGGCAGGGAAAAGCTGGGAAGCTTGAGCTGGTCTAGGTAATGAAGTAAATGTGTGTATCCCAACCTCCCCTGAAAGCAAGCAGAATATTTAATCACAGAATATTTAATTCTCTGTTCACACAATTATTTGGATCACAATAATATATTGAAAAGGTGGTCTGGGGAGAAAACATCGCTGCCATACTCCTGCTGCATACTCACTGAAAGCCACACCAAACTCAGTAGTAAGCTACTCTTGGTATTTATAGCTTATCAGGGTAAACAGTTCCTTTCTGCAGGGCTCAAGTTGTAAGTTGCCATTATAATCAAAGGGCACAGGGTTCAGAAAGACAGCCCAAAGTGGGAAGCTTGAAATGCTGTGCTCAGTACCACACTTTTGTCTCATCAAAATTCAAGTTGCAGCATTTCCTGGATTTTAGTGCTGTTTCATTCTCCTTTCAGCATTTTTATCCTGAAGCGTAGTTACAGCAGTTTCTAAAGAAAGAACAGAGCAGCATGAGGAAGCATGTCCCCAAATTACAATTTTTGAGCTTTTGGCTCACTGGCTTTTTCTTCTTACTGTTCAGACAAGCTTGCCAAGCACTAGGGTGTTGCAAATGTCAAATGCCATCACTTGTATTCACCAATATCTAGTTAAAAAATTTTGACCTGATTAAAACATAAAACCCCAAATTTATTGTCGCTACCACCATTGTACCATCATGTTCTTTTCTTCACCTGAACTGTTGTCAGTACTACCAAGTTCCCAAATTAAGTGATGTTTGGAGTTCTGAGCCACATAGAGTCGTATGGCTCTGAGATCTCATGTTTTAGCCATTGTTGTTACAGAGAAAAACCACCCAAACAAATGCTGTTCTTTTGCAGTGATATCAATAGCGGTGAGCAAGCTGAGAAATTATTTTTCAATTTTCAGGGATGTCAAGGCTCTGTTTTCCACGTCATATGGATGCCATACACCACCAGCCTGATGTTTCCCTGTGTCAGACAGGCCTTGTTTGTTCTGGTGTAGCAAGCAGGGCTGATTCCTAGTTCTACATTAGTATCAGAAAAAATGAACTGTTAGCTTAGCAAGTCTGCTTACACAGGAGAAGCCCATGGGTTCTCAGTTTCCAATATATGCATCCCCATCATAGTACAGGCATTGTATGTATGGAATACGTGTAGCCTTGGGAGTGGAGCTTCTCTGAGATAGAAGCAGTGTTTACAATTCACTTGTAAAAAGAAACGGTGACAGAATGAGCCAGTAGCAAAGCTGCAAGAGAGATCTTTACCTCTGGACTATCCTGAACCCCCCAGATCAAGTCTACCTTCCTCAGAAAGTGTCAAGAACAGCACAGAAATCAGGAAATTCCATTCTGCATATTAAAATAATTGAGACTATCAGGAAAAATCAAGGCTTGATGAATAAACTGACCTTTCTGGAGTTACACTAGAGATTCTTCTGATTTACATATCTTAATTAAACCAACTGTAACTGAATTATTTTATGCCTAACACAGCTGTGATGGACTAGTCTCCACTGATCTCATACCAGCTGAAGGCAGGGAAATGAAGTAATTTTACATTAGCACATCAATGGACTGTGTACATCCTTATCACCAGATATTGCTGAAATAAGAAAGCAAGCAAGCCAGCATAAAACATAAATCATGACTTGTGGTAAACATGAGAAATTAGAACAATGCAGGCACTGTACTGACACAGGTACTAAGCTTTATGTACTGTCATTTAAACCAATACCTAACTCCTGAAGAGTAGAAAGTGTTTTGCGCCTTTGAATGATCTGATGCTGGACTTGAATTTCCTCAATAGAAATAGAAATAGAGATGTCCATTCTACTAGAACCATCTGCTCTCACCCTTACTGCAAAATAAGACAGAAATAACTGTCCAAACCCACAAAATCAGGCAGAAGAATCTCCTGCTTCTGCCTACACGTGTAGCATCTGTTGCAGAAAATGAAATGAATGCCTCTACACCCTGCAAATGTCTCCATACACCAGTTTCTTTCCAATAACTTCCACTGACTTATGTCAGAGAGAAATTTCCCACAGATTTCTCATGTTTTCTTAGTCCAGGCACTTGAAATAATGGAGGATAGATCACATACAGCCTTAGTATTCTGTGCGGCCACATTGGGGATAATAGACACAGCACAACATGCAGAGCAGCGCCAAAGTTAGTCCCAGACTAGCTGAGCTAGCAGACTTCCAGGCCACGTCACTGGACTGCTGCAAAGGGTTTGCAAGTGCAAAACTTCCTCCTTCATATCCTTAGCTTGCTCATCCTGGGAGATCCTTAGGGAGCATCTCCACTGGAAAAAAATAGCCTCAGTCTTTGTTGTCAAGTGAAGATATCCTGTTCATTCCTCAAGTCAAGTATCTAAGTATCTAAGGAATCAAAGAAGTGAAACATCTTCCTGTTTTTCAAGCAGAGCCTTAACAATTCCTCATTTCTTTAAAACCTCCTGACCAAAGAAAAGAAGGGCAGACTCCAGTGCTTTGCACCTCCAGAAGAAAGGGGAGTTAGGCTTCATCTGGACATTCCTGCCCCTTTCCTCTCATGAAACGTGTCAGTTCATCCGGTCCTCTGAGCCACTTCCTCCTCTCTTTTCAGTCATCCTCTCTCAGAGCACTTTTGCAAGTAAGCCCAGTCTTCCTTGTGCAATCTGGAGCTGTGTTCAAAGGGAGCCTGGCTGAGGGGTAGGCTAGAACACAACCACAATGAATCACAAAAGGAAGTTCCTAGGCATTGTGACCTGCTCAGGATCCTGTGCAGGTGAACATCATGCATCTTAAGGATCTTAATGCTGATTTCAAGAGAGCCACAACATTTCATCCCAGCAGGAGCTGTGTGCCTTCGCTGTGTGTCGGTGACCCAAAACTGGCTCCAAATAAGCTGACAGGCCATTGCACTGCATTGGGTGGACTCCTTCATGCCCACCAGGTAGCACTGAGTTGCACACACAAGTTGTTGTGCCCTGGCTACATGCAGTGCTGTGCTGGCTTCACTGCACAGCTTCTCTGTCTGAAGCCAGCTCAAAGCCAGCTCAAAGCCAGCTCAGGGAGCTCTGCACTGTTGGCATCTGCACAGCATGGACGTGGCCTGCAGAAGCTGTTAGGGCAGGACTCCCGGGAGTGATGGCAAGCAGAATTTCGGACTAGGCTGCAGGGAGGTCTTTAGTACTTTTATCACCTACACTCAACCCCAGGAGTACTTCGAAACAAGAGTAATATTTTATTTACCTACACATGTATAAAGGGTTGACAACAGCTCTGAATTCAAAGTCAGGTCCTCAGGTTTCAGTCTTGGTATTTAATGTAAGCTTCCCTGAAGGGAGAAGGACTCTGGGACTCTGCGCTTCACCTCAGCCTTACCTACCCTCCAGTAGGAGTTGTGTAAAAGGAAATTTATTCTCATCAGGACTTTCAGGTGCGTGGGTGTTTCTAGGAATAAGCAACACCCAACCACAGAACAACCAGGAAGAGGCTTTAGAAGCATATTATACCACTTTGCTGCCACATTATATCTCTATAGACAGCCTGCTGCATTATGCCGTTCTACTAGGGGACTTGCCATGTGGTGGGCTCCATGGGCTAGGAAATGATCACTGCACACTGGCCTTCATGATGAACACAAAAGCTCAAATTACAGAGTCTGCAATTGCAAATATTCAGACCATCAAATCTGAGGCAGACCTGTCAGTCATGTTCCTGGTAGACTGGATGATCTCTGTTAGAGTCAAGAAATGGAATAGCTGGAGGAACATCAAAGTGCATCAGCTAAGTAGATAGAGAAGTTTTGCATCTGCCTACACAAAAAATGATGCTATGAATACTTTCGTTTTCTCTTTCACATACCTCAATATGCAAAATTAAAGTATTTGTTACAAAATATGCAAATAAAACTTCTGAAATTATTTTTCCACCATTGTAACAAGTTCTAGGTTCTAAGACAGGTCATCAAAAGGCAGGAAATTCACTGACAAGTGTGACACACACTGCAGTCTCTGAAAGAATTAAATTCGTTTTAATGCCCTATACCTTGAACAAGGCCATTGCATACTGTAATCCAGCCTTAATTTAACCTTCTAGCAGAATTGACAGACAAAACCACTGTATCACCATTGCTGGGGTGAGCAGTCCCTCTGTGACTGAAACAGATCTGTCAGTACAGAGAATCATGATCCTTTCCCAGAACCATTCACAGCTTCAGAGATTTACTAATGTATTTGCAGATGATTGAGGAATCTGTATCTTTAGGATTCTCAGCTGACATAGGAAGAGACAGCAGGGAGAATTCTCACATGGAAAAAGTCATGGTAGCTTCATGAGAAGTGAACAAAACCAGGCCAGCTTAACTTTGCACCAGGTGGGGTTCCACCACTCTGATATTCATGTCATCATTGGAAACTAAGTTCCTGGAACAAATTTAATTTCTGTCTGCACTTGGTTAGAAGTTAAAAACCAGATTTACAGTTCCTGCACTTCTTGTTGAATTAGTTATTAGCATGGAATCTGCTGTCAGCAGGGACTTTAAGCTGAGTAAAACCACTTCAAACAGAGCAGATCACAGAGACTGCCAAATAATATCTGATGACATACATGATAATTAACATAAAATGGCTCTGCAATAACCCACACTGAAAACCACAGGCAGAGCCTAGATCTGTGCTCTTAGAACTCAGAAGACAGGGAAAGTTCAGTCTCCAGCAAGGCTATGAGGATCCTTCATAGCACCTTAAACAAGCAATGCTTGAGTTTCTCTGCTGCTGTGTGGAAATGGGCACTTACTCAAAGCGTATCTTTATCATCGTTGGCAATGTCTTCATCCTCAACTATGTCTTGGGCTTCAGCTATCCCAGTCTCTCCACTTTTCTTCCTTTACATTAAATGCACACTACGTTTCTAATTAATGCAGCCAGCAAATCCTGACAACTTTCATTCCTCTACATGCCTTATTTCTTCATCTAGGTCATCCTCTGTCCCACTCTGGCTTTTCTCAGGATCAGATGTGGCAATCTGGTAAAGTTCCCACTGACTGGAAAAAAGGAAACATAACCCCCCACCCCTTTTAAAAAGGAAAGTAATGAAGACCCAGAGAAACTACAGGCTGGTAAGTCTCACCCTCTGTGTCTGGAAAGATCATGGAGCAGATCCCTCTGGAAATTATGCCACGGCACACAGAAAGTAAGGAGGTGGCTTGCGACAGCCAACATGGCTTCCCTGACAGACCTGAGGGCCTTCTGTGATGGGTGAGGGCACTGGTGGATGGGGGAAGAGTAACTGATGTCATCTACCTGGACTTCTACAAACAAAGCACATGACACTGTCCCACACAACATCCTTGTCTCTAAACTGGAGAGACCCAGACCACACGACAGTGGATAAGGATTTGGCTGGATGGTCACACTCAAACAATGCAGTCACTGGCTCAGTGTCCCAGTGGAGATCAGCAATGAGTGCCATTCCTCAGGGGCTGGGACTGGGACAGTCTAACACAGGGACAGTGGGACTGAGCACACTGTCAGCGAGTTTGCCCACAACACCAAGCTTTGAGGTGCAGTCAACATGCTGGAGGGAAGGGATGCCACCTGAAGGGACCTGGACAGGCCTGAGAGCTGGGCCTGTGCAAACCTCATGAAGTTCAGCAAGGCCAAGCACAAGGTCCTGTGCCCGGACCAGGGCAACCCCAAGCACAAACACAGGCTGGGTGGAGAATAAATCAATAGCACGCCTGAGGAGAAAGACTTGGGGGTGTTGTAGGATGAGAAGCAACATGCTCTTGCAGCCCAGGAAGTCAAACACATCCTTCTGCACACAGCCAGGATGTGCTTGGTTTTCTGGGCTGCAACCAAAGCAGTGGCCAGCAGGGCGAGCAAGGTGATTCTCACCCTCTGCTCTGCTCTGGTGAGACCCCACCTGGAGTCCCACATCCACATCTGGAGCCCACAACATAACAAGGACATCAACCTCCTGGAGAGAACCCAGAGGAGGAACACCAAGATGATCAGAGGGCTGGAACACCTGAACTATAATGGCAGACAGAGAGTTTGGGTTGTTCAGTCTGGAGCAGAGAAGGCTCCAGGGAGACCTTAGAGCAGCCTTCCTAATAGCAACCTGCTAGAGAGCTGGAGAAGGACCTTACAAGGGCATGTAGTAACAGGACAAGGGAAAATGGCTTTACACTGCAAGAGGGTAGGTTTAGGTTAGATATAAGGAAGAGATTCTGTTCTGTGAGGGTAGTGAGACACTGGAACAGATTGCCCAGAGAAGTTGTGGGTGCCCCATCCACTGAAGTATTCCAAGGCCAGGTTGGATGGGGCTTTGAGCAACTTGATCTAGGGAAAGATGTCCCTACCTATGACAGGAGGGTTGGAAACAGATGATCTTTAAGGTCCCTGCCAACCCAAACCATTCTAGGATCCAGTGAATTATATGTCATGGGATCCCATCTCTCAGTGTGTAACTTGGAGAAAAGGCTGCTGCGATTACTCATTCCTTCTTGTGGTAAACTTCTGTTTTCTGTCATGACCTGCTACGCACTTCTCGTATCTCACTTCCCAAGTTCTGCTGCCCTCAACCAGAAAGTTGCTTCCTAAGTATCTTAATGACATCTTAAATATTTCTTCCCTACCCAAAGTATCTAGCTGTCAAATTTATCATTCTGAATTAATTTCTATAGTAAAGATCTTCCATGATGACAACTTAAGGTTGGACTTTTCTTATTTAGAAGAGAGTTTGCTCTCTTCCAAAATCTCCTCTATCCCACTGCATCTTTTATTTTTTTTATGTTTATGCAGCAATCTTTTATCCAGTATGCTACAAGTCTGCACATTTTCTACATCTTAATATCCTCTTGTCTTTGCATCAGATTTGAGCACTACTTCTTTTACACTTGAGGCACGACACTGCTTATGTTTTGCCTATTTCTCTGTCCAGCCTTGTTTCTTATCTTTACTTACATAAACATGTCTTCTTCCATGCCCTTGTCTAAAATGCAGCTATGATATCTATTCACAAGCATTACTAATTCCAAGGTCAATGGTAGATACTCAGTAAATAATCCAGTGTTACTGTGAATAGCATACTGAAAACCTCAGAACAGTGGAGTGTCAAAATCCTATACTGAATTTAAAAAATCCAGTGGATAAAAATATACAGATCACCCTCCCACAAAAAGCTGTCATCAGTGATATGATCCTGGGACCAAGATGATCCAGCTGAATTTGTATCTTGCATTATTTTCTTTTTATGATCATTATCAGTCTTTCTTTTACTTATTTACATAAGACTTTAATTCACACTCCCGTGTTCCAGTGAACATCAATGCAGACCATTACGGAACACCAGTCTGATCAAACAAAATTACCAGAATCAGACTGCAGTCATCAGTACAGTTCAAACATGGTGTGCAGTCCTAGCGCCTGAGCAGCTCATTTCCTGCCAACTTTGATCTGTTTTCTGTCTTTTCCTCTTATGTCTCTGTCCTCACTGCTAATTATTCTGACTTGTAGCTTTCAATAGCTGAGACCTTTTCTCTACCACTGCACTGACCCACAGATTTGTGCTGAGGAAATGTTGTGGCTTAGGAAAAGAGAGGGAACCCTGAATCTAAAATTATGATATCAGCGAGGAAGTGGAGAAACTGATACAGTATTATTTTAAAACAACCCACACAAGGGTATTCTGAAAAAAAAACCAACCCCCAAACATATTTTTCAGTGAAAGATGTGGGCGACATTCAATTTCTGTGTTACTTATGGTGACAAGTATTTAAAATAAACTTTTCATTCTGAAACAGCTTCACCCTTTCCCTCTGAACAAGGGCAAGTCTCTTCTACATTCTGATTGCAAGACTGTATTACCTGTCCTTAACCACAATAACTGTTGTTTCCATTTTTTATTCATAAACAAGGAAGAGAGAAAAGCAGTTTAAGACAAAGCTAAATGAAAACCATCACTTCTCTTCAAAATACTGATTTAACCTTACATTTTTGAGGCAGCTTTTCCTCAAAGGAAATCTCAGGTTTTTATTCACAGACAGTATTTTCCTGTGGAAATTTTCAGGAAAATTACTATGTTGCGGTAGCAGAGTGAGCCACAGGACGCTGCAGCTCTTCATTCACCTGGTACAGAATTAGCATAACACACACACACGTGCTTTACCCAAACCCTTCTCATCTACACAAAACTCCTGCCTGTCCTATTTGTGTCCCCACACTGCTCAGCATCTTCCCCGTGGTACCAACATTTATGCTGCTTTATGCATCCCATTTCTTTACTCTCACCACACCCACAGTCCCTGCCCTCTCTTCTCTCCTGAGAATATGATGAAGTACCTCCATCTTTGCTGGTACAAAAGTCAAGGCACTTGGTGAAAAAATTTGTAAAAGGAAGGAACCTTATTAAACTTTGAAAACAAGTCTCTGTGCGCAAAGGGTGCTTCATTTTTTTCCAGCTTCTAGTACCCATAAAATTTGTGGTGTCGCTTGGGGAAATTTCGGCACACAAACTTCTCCACTGCTGCTCACTGGAAAGTCCATCCTCTGGGATAACACATTTAAGCAGGGGGGAGGGGAAATGCCCAAGCAACCTCACCTGGCAAAACGAGTTGAGAATATGTGAAAGAAACAGCCCTGCAGACACCAAGGTCAGAGAAGGAGGAGCAGGATGTGATCCAGGTGCTTGAGCAGCGATTCCCCTGCAGCCCGTGGTGCTGACTGTGGTGAGGCAGCTGTGCCCCTGCAGCCCATGGGGGTCCACACTGGAGCAGAGATCCACCTGCAGCCCATGGAGCAGCCCCACCCTGGAGCAGGTGGATGCCTGAGAGGAGGCTGTAACCCCATGGGAAGCCTGCACTAGATTAAGGGCACATAATAGTGGATTTTTTTTTGCTATAGTCATCCAGAGAAAAAAGTAATTTCAGTTGTGCCAAAAAAAAAAAAAAATTGCTCAGTTTTTTGGCTTTTGTACAGATTTCTGACCCCTTCAAATTAGATCAATTTGTAAAGAAAAGCATCAGTGTTTCATTTTGGAAACATTTACTGTTTCCTTGTTCCCTCCAGAATGAGGCATTCTGCGATTTTTCTGGAAACTGTCCCATATTCACAATTTTATTTCAGATTCTGCAAAAAAATGTAGTTTGGATTTGTAATATTTTAGTTAGCAGGGGTGGGGATGGAGTAAGAATACACCTACAACTTATTTAAGAGTTCACAAGGCCTGAACTTAAAAGTTCATACAAGGCTGTGTATATATATGAGAAGTGTAGAATTCCATGTGCTAAGTAGGTACTTAAGAGAGAAATCATTGAAAATGTCACTTACAGAGAAGATTTAAGATTGCTTTTTTTTTTGAGGAAGACATGAGGAAGAATTTTCTTGGAGGTAGTGCCAAAGATGTGATAAAGAAGTACCAGAAGTAAAAATAACGAGAAACATGAAGAATGTTTCTCTCTAGTTTCCCAAGACTAACATTTCCTTTTTGATATTAAACTCAGCATTGAATAATCTCCCCTGCTTTTACTCTCTCTGAAGTCTGCTGCAGGGTTTATCTTCACTCATCAGCCTCCTGAGAAGAGCCAATGAACGGAAGGCAGAATTATTCAGCCTGCTTCCTCAGCATTTGCCTGAGCTCTCAGCACAGGAAGCTCTGAAAAGTGCTCTCAAAAGTCAGAAGGAGGAACCTCTCCAGCTTTGAGGAGCCAGTCGATCAGGAGCATTCACAGCTAAAGGAGAGGCATGGAAAAGGGGGAGAGGAAACACTGACACTGGCTGCTGAGGATATACTGGCAGGCAAGAAATGCTCCCCATGACCACAGTTAAGTTGGTGGAGGGATGGATGGAGTGACGGAGCTGCCTGAGCCATGAAAGCAGGAACCAACATGAAGATTGCTGGGAAGACTGTGTATGTTTTTGTGCTGCTCACCATCACCATGGCCACGAGATTATTAGGTGAGTCTAACTGGGACCAATTGGCCACTGGGATGTAAGAACAGGAAATGTGCATAGCTCCTTTCCTTCTCTAAAAGCTATAAATCATTCTGTGACTTTTATTAAGTGCTAAAATTTATGAAGCACAATTAAGACATGCTTTCCCAATATCTACTCCTGCTCCTCTTTTCTTAGTGGTCACAAGGCTGCCAGGCATTTTCCCTGTGACTTCCATGTAGGCAATTATTTAGAGACCCTTAACTGGGAATGTACAATTTGTCACAAATAGCCTTTTACTGAGACCGCCAAATCCACATCATCTGAGAAACTGATCCTTTTGACACACTAACAATATGCCTGGGAAGAGTTTGTGAACCTGAAGCTTTTGGATATGTTGTTTCTACTGAAAAGAGGCTCCAGGCACTCTGAAATGGGGCAGGGATCTCCTGGATCTTTTGGAGGAGAAGTGGAAGGTCTCTGATGCGCTGACAGAGGGGAGCAGTTTCTGGAATTTCATTCTAAGGGGCATGACCAGTATCAAGATGGGAAAGGCTTTTGTGCCAAGGTCAACGGCAGTCCAAATCTTCTGTCTTTTAGTGTAGTTGACTTAGTTTTAATGCAGTTTAGCTACAGCAGTTAATGTTTCCCACATACTGCTCATTTGCATTTTTAGCGCTTGTGCTCTTCCAGACACCCTGCAGCAATCCAGGCACTTGATAATGGAACTAGGGATTTGAGGAGCAGTTCCATAAACTTAAACTGTTTCTGTACAGCAGGAAGAAGGCAGATAGGTCCATGAGATCCAAATTAAACTTCAGACATCTCTGAATAATATATAACATGCATGTGTCCTTTCCTATTATGGACAGATAGAAAAGTAAAAATATCTCCTTTGTGATATTTTAAAGCAAAACAGATGCAGTCATTGTTGGCAGTGATGGAACACGCATCTATAATGCGTTTTAGTGATAATAAAGGATCCCAAATGGTGCTACCCATTGGAAAAAATTTAAATACTTAATGATCATTATTAAACTTTGGATCACTAACATCACAACAGGCACACCAGTGGTAAGAAAATCTGTCCCTATTCTGTCGGTAAAGAACTATCTCAAAAGAATACTGAGGAACCTGCTCACGTTCATACAGATTGATTATGGTAGCATCAGAGACAGTCTACATTTCTGAATAGAGTTGCTCAAAAATTAAAGGAGTGCAGATACACCACAGAATGTTGAAGAAAATAGAGAGACAAAGGGGAATTCTACTGGCAAAAATTATTTTTAAAAATTCACTTTTCTGGAAATATTAAAAAAAGTCCAAAGCCAAAAAGTGGGGAATTTTTATCCTAAGGTATTTCGATTTTAACTTCTTGGTGTCTTGTTTAACGAAATATATTGCCATTCAAAGAAAGTAGAAAAAGATGTTCTATTAAAATCTTATTTCACACCTGAAACCTCTTCGCCCAACCCGCTCCCAATAAAAAGCAGCCCACATTTGGGAAGCTTTTAGCTAGCACTGCTCCTAAACTTGTTTCCTTCTATATTAGGGTGGCTCTTCTGAGGAAGATCTTGTGGCAAGGGTTTTTTTCCTTCAGAGATCACAGGCTAAATGTGTCAAGCTGATCCAATGTGTGTATTCTGTCCAGATAATTTTAGTCTTGTATGTCATACACAGTGTTGCAAGAAGCTCAGAAGACTAGACCAAGCTACTCTGAAAGAAATAAAGTAATGGAAAAACTGCTGTGTGTGACCAGGCTTTATCTCCATTAACATTTTCCTTAACATTTCCTTAGCGTGTCATTTTTGTATGACTGGGTTAGTTTTTACCACAGCAGATGGGGCAGCTTGGAAAAAAAGGCTGAGGTTGCTTCATAATTGTCATACCTAGATCTGCCCTCAGGTAGAGTTGGATAATAAGCTACTGCAGCTGCAGGGGCATGATCCATACTAAAAATCCTTTTGTGACAATCCTCAGTAGCAGCAGTGAAAAAGACTCAGCATTAAAATATTTTTGGTAACGCTCTGAAGATTTCTCTAGTTTAACTAAGCACACACGACACCTCAAGTGGTTGTGTACGTGCTCCAAAGGAAAGTGGTAAGGACAGGCAAGATCTTCCATGAGAAGTCCATGCAATAAATCTCTTTTCATTGAAAAAATATTTCCAGCATTTGACTGGGTAAGTCCTGCCTCTGTAGTTGTATCCTGTGACAATGGGTATGTCCAAGTGCTTCACGGGAAGCTGCAAGAAATCCATTTTCAGTAATGAGATGCGATTTTCTATGGTTGTTCAGTTTTATCAATAGTGAAAAACTGAAGTCAGTGACATTGTGCTGGAATTACAGCATATGAGGTGAATAAAAGTAAAGTTGATTTACAGAGCAACCTATAGCTATAGTTCAAGTTTGCCTGCATACGTAACTTTCTTGAACGCTACTGCTTTCATTTCGTTTCTTTCCTGAAAAAAAAGGATAAATTCTTTTTCACTAGGGTACTAGTGTTTCATTGCCTTTTGATTCTCTCTGTCCTAGTACATTTCACTGCCTTTTGATTCTCTCTATCCTAGTACGTTTCACTGTACCTGTCTCTGTTGTCTTCTATTCTAGTTTGTGGTGGAATCTTGCTCCAGATAAAAAAAATCATAGCCTAAAAAAAACCCTATTATGGTAAATTTACATTTGTCTCCATTTTAGTATTTGCTGCTCCTTTGGGACTGTGTGCTGGAATCATTCTGACTTCTTTTACCCTAAAAACATCTGAATCCAAGCAGCCTGTTTTTCTCATCCAAATTCTTGAAAAAGAATTCTGTACTGTTAAACTGAGCAAAAATTTTCTTAGAGAACATCTAAATTGCCATAGGACACTCTTCCAAGCACATCCTTATGATACCAACATTTTACTTTGCTGTGGTCCAGACGCACTGAGTGCGTACGTGTCTGAACTTGTCTGCTTTCAAAACCATGGAAAGAAGGAAGTTCAGCCTTGCAAGTTGACCACACACTTCATGGCCGACAAGGCAAGCAGATTTTTTCTAACCATGAATGCCCTTCTAGAGACACATGCTACTTAAATCTCACAGCTGTATTTTGTATTTTGTAGTTAGAGGTACAATCATTCGTAAGAAAAAAAAGCAAAGGGGATTCTCTTATGCTGCCTTATCTTGGTGTTGAATAAGAAAATGCTGGGATGAAAACTATGTGCTAAAGATAAGCACTAAACAAGGTATGACTGAGATTTTAACCATATAAAAGTGAGGTCATAAGAAGGTTTTCACAGCAGTCCCTTATCTGCTCTCTGCAAAGAGTGAAAAAGAAGGCATACAACCAACAGTTTGCAGTCAATTACCTATTTTTGTTTAGAATAGTAGGAAAATGCAGCTTAAGTGTAAGTGAAAAGTATTTCGTTTATTTTTCTTCTTATGTGGCCGAGAGTAAAAGGCCAAGTTCAGCACACAGAGTAAAATATAAAACAATCTGTATCTGTTTCTATAGTAAGAACTGGATGGACTTTGTTACACGTGGTGTCACAGTGCTACTCTGAAAAGCAATACCACCCAAGGAACTTCGACATCCAGTGCAAATCCCTTTTCCCCTCATCCATTCCAGCTCACATTCTGCAAGGAGAAAGATCTACTTACTTTGCACAGTTCAGAAGTAGCAAAGTTCAAAGTTTACAGCCAGACTGATGTAATATGTGACGGCTTGTTAGGTTCAGTGATGATTTATTATCAGCTGAGGATTTGGCCAACACTGTTTGTTCTCTAAACTGCATGACCCTGACACATCATTTAAACACCAACTAATTTCTTCATTTAAGAAGTGTACCCATCCTTTTTTTTCTACACAGTCATATTTATATTGAGGCATAACCTATTTATGTGAGGATAAATCACTGGATCGAATTGCAGTGATGAAATTAAATTGCCTTTGTTTTTGCAGGCATTGTATTTGAAAACACTTTTCATAAACAATTTGAGCACCAAAACAACTACCCATTTTATTGAGAAGCTGGTTTTAATACTGATTGAGGCATGGTTCTCTATTCTACTTTCCAGTCAAAATTTGTTGTACTACCTGTTTTTATTATGATATTTTTAGATGCTGAATTTCAGCACACATCTACCATTCTACTCATCAAGGTCAACTGGTTCTTTTTGTATCACATATCAGTCCTTTACACTAATAACACTGTATTCTTTCTGCTTTCAACAAATTTCCTCACACACTCCTGATACAGCCAATGCCATTAATAAAAACGTTAAACGGAATTGCATCAAAAATCATCTGCTGAGAAACATTATCAACAAGCTACCTTCAACCTGGCACCTCCATTTAACTGCCTTTTCTTTCTCTCCTTAACCCAGTTCTTTATCCATCATGTAGTTGTCCCTTTGTTCTTTCAGCTTAATTTTTTTCAAGCGGACGTTGCACCAAACATCTCTACCTAAGCTTTAACATCTTTTCATTGCCTTCAAAATCAGCTATCTTGACAGACTGCTTGAAAAGATACTGGAGGAAGCTTAAGAGAATTGAAAGGTCATAGAAAAATTACACACTAGGAACTGGCAACTGCAAAGGTATATTCCACCTTGAATGGGAAGACTGAAGCTTTGGGATCGCTATTGAGTTCCATCAGTGTCCTCAGCCCTCTGCAACATATAAAGTCACATTGAAGTTTGCAATCTAAAAAATCCAGCCATGCTATGAGCACTTCATATTGTAAAACCAATGAGAAAATGTGTACGGTTGCTATTGCAGCTTGCATCAAACAGTAAGAAAGAGTGACACAGTATTGGTGGCAAGAAAAGTACTGCAAGTGGCATGGCAGTAGTGACAGAAAAGAAATGTGTTAAAAGAAAAACACACAATAACAAATTGAGTATGAGGAAGAAAGGAATTTCTGAAGGTAAGGAAAAAGCCTAACTAGAATGAAATGAGACGAGGACATCTTTTCAAGGAATAATCATAAGTGTGGATAAAACAGTGTGAGTGTGAAACTAGCAATAAAGATACATCTTTTAATGTGTCCATTTAAAGATACAACCATGCTGAAAAAGCTGTGATCTCAGTTTCAAGAAACAGAGTCATATGAGCTTAGGTCAGCTATTTGATGTATTTCTATAAAGAAAATTAAAGTAGTCCAACTATTTACTGTTTTTTAGCCTACACTCCATCCTGTGCTGTTGTGACTGTGTTTTGACAGTCACAAAGCTACACTATATAAGAGTCTGTCAGTACGTTAGCAATTCCTACCCTAGTACAAAACACTTCTATTTGTCTTTCATTTCATTCTAGACAAGCCTTGCTGACTGTCACAGGAACTCTGTGGCACTAGAGGGGGAAAACAGATGCAGAACACAGACTGTTGTATCTGACCTCTTCCAAGCATCCGGTGCTGCCTTTTTGATTATGACTTGCTGTGACTCATATACTACATTCATTCCAAGATACAGTTAGTCATTTGCTGTGGTATGATCACTGTTTCAGTTCATTATATTTCTAGGTTTAATATCTGCAGGGGGTGTAGGGGGAAGATCCATCAAAATGCTCTGGTAAATTGTTACTCTAAGAAATAAAGGATCAATAGGATGTCTGAGAAATATGTGTGAGAATGTAAAGGTGCCTCTTTATAGTGCAAAAAACTCCCTAACAGTTAAATTTTGCAAGAGGCTGTCATGGAAATTGAGGCAATAAAAAGTTCTTCTGTGGTTTAAAACCTGCTATAGAGAATAACAGAAGCTGGAAATCTTTCGTGTTTGAAAGCAACCAAAAGCACTTTCAACCTGCGTAGCTGTCTCTGATTTTGCAATGATTCCCCTCAAAAGTTTAGTGGCTTCACCATCAAATTTTCCTGTTTTCAAAACTTTTCTTCTTTTAATGTGAGAAAGTCTCTAAGAAATAGGAGAAATGACTAAATAAGTGATACTGCAAAGAAGATGGTGCAACTAGTTATTCATGAGAGCTGTCAAACACACTACATAAACCACGCTGAAAAAAACTGAGCAAAGTCTTTCCCCCAGTCTTTTCAAATTACAGTAATCTTACCATTACAACAATAACCAGCACATTTTTGAAACACAAATCTGAACTCCTCAACCGAGTTTGTTTTTTCCTGAGAGAGGATACGTCCTTTTTCAAACATAAAAGTGAAATCTGTCATTGTGTTGGTATGTGCACTCAATGCACTGCAATAGAGCTTGAGAACCTTCTCAGACATGGCATGAAGTCTTCAACAGTCAAAGAGAGACAATGAGGGATGACATAATTAGATTTCAGAGGCTGGAGTAAAACTGGAGGACCTCAGTCTAAAGGCCTGCTACTGTCAGATGAGTCTCCAAGGTGAAACCTGTTCACAATGGATTTGCATTCTCAATCAAAATAAAATGGTTCAGCCTGGTTCTGTACAGAACTCCCAGAACCTGACTCATCTGTTTTCCACATCAGTGTGACAGAGAACACGTACTCCTGGTTGCCTGAGCTCTGTTCTTCCTGGCTAACAGAAAAAATTATTTCTGTCTTCCAGAGGCAACTCATTTGTGAAGAACATGACTGAAAATGAGATGTTATTTACAATAAATATGTAGATATATGACCTTTCATTTAATCTCCCTGGTGTGCAATTGAAATAGTTAACAGTGCTGACATTTAATTACCATCCTACAGTTAGCACTGCACCGAGATGAGCTTGATAGCTCACATCTCTTCTCATCACTTGTTCTCTGCAGGCCCACAGAGGATGAGGCCTTTTCTGCACCAATTATCCCCTTTTTCAGCCACAGCAAGCTGTTAGTTCAGCTTATCTGTAAAATGAGATTTCAGCTTGAGAGATGTAGCCATGCAACATGCTGGTTTGTTTCTGAGCCTTTGTTTGAGTAGAGAAATGCTGATGTGGATGCCATATATCTGCCCTAATGCACTGGTTATAAACCAGTTGGTTATCACAGAGGAAACATCAGCAAATGACTTTTAACCACTTTGCAGCATGAAAGACAATTCCAGAAAACAGTGGTATGGTGACAGGTCTGAATTAAAACACTTGCAGCACTGAACCTTTCCTCTTTTACAGAATGGAATCCTGTGATGGTTTCTGGCAGGGATAGAGTTAATTTTCTTCATAGTAGTTACTATGGAGCTGGATTTGTGCTGGGAACTGTGCTGACATCACAGGGATGTTTTGAGCAGTGCTTACACAGAGCCAAGGCCTTTTCTGATTCTCACACCACCAGTGAGTGGACTGGGGGTCCAAAAGAGGCTGGGAGGGAACACAGCCAGGACAGCTGACCCCAAGTGGCCATAGGGATATTCCAGACCACGTGGCATCACGTTCAGCACATAAAACTGGGGGTAGAATGAGGAAGGGATGCTTGGAGCTATAATGTTTGTCTTTCCAAGTCACCATTATGCATGATACACTCCTGCTTTCCTGGAGATGGCTGAACACCTGCCTGCCCTTGGGAATTCCTAGTTTTGTTTTGCTTTGCTTGTGTGCATGGCTTTTCTTTACCTATTAACTTATGAGTTTTCTCACCTTTCTGATTCTTTTTCCGTCCCACTGTGGGGGACTGAGCAAGAGTGAGCCAGCAGCTGTGTGGGGCTTTGTTGCCAGCTGGGATTAAACCACAAGAAATATTTTTGTTTGTTTAGTTCTCCTGCAGAGTAGACATATATCCTCTAGGTTTAGTGAAACTCCCAGAGGGAAGGGGAGATTGTGTCTTCCCTCAGAGCTGCTGAGTACACATCCAAGAGCGCAGGCTGGGGCAGACAGCATAAGGAGGACAAAAAAGCAGATCAGTAGACTCTGGCAAAGGGCTTGATTGGAGCAGACCCACAAGAAGTCAGGGAAGTGAGGGAAAAGGAGCTCAGATGTGGTCATGTCAAAAATGTGCAGCCTGACAAGTCAACAAAAGCTTGTGAAGTAGAAGAGAGGACTGAGGGAAAGACCCTGTCCTTTAGGGGTAGAGGAAGCAGAGGAGATTTATTTTCATGTCTTTTAGTTTCAAGAGTATAACCAGCAATTCTGTGTTCCCTGCAGAACTGTCCCTTTCTAGCATGCTGATTTATGTTCTAATAAAATAGACTTTTAGATACTTAGATGGCTTTTGGTATGCTCAGAGAAATTAGAGAAAGCAGAGTATGTCCAGCTTCAGCCCAGCCTGAGGTCCTAGCAACATCTCCAAACTGGAGGAAATGCTAAGGCTGACCAGGAAGGACACGATAGGGATGAGGATAATTTCTATTTAAAGAACAGCCTTTGTGCTTGGGGATCCCATAGCTATTTACATATTAACTTCTGGGAATATACATTGTGGATTGCTTCTAAATAAAACTAACTCTGCCATAAAAACTAGCATGTTTTGACATTTCCTGAGATTATATTTTAGCTTGAAATAGAAAGTTCATCAGAAATTGCTATGGAAATGGATGACATTATTCTTCATGGTTTGGGAGCTCCCCGTCAAGTATTACCCAGGCCCAGTCCTCCTTTGCTTGTAAGTTACTTCAAAGTTACTTCAGAAACACAAATTAACCAAACCTTTAAGGATTTTTGGCAGACACAGTCTTCTGTCAAAGAAATCAAAAGATTGCATTTCTAGCAGCAGCTACAAAAAAAAAAAGCAAATCAAGGAAGAAAATTCACAATTAATATTTACACTAATGCTGCTTACCTGCACTCTAGCAATGAAAGAGGGCAGTAAAGTAAAAAAAGTTTAACCTTTTATATTGATAAGGCATCTTTGCAAAAGTAGGAAGCTTTGTGGATAGGATAAGCAAGAAGATTTTTAACTAATAATCTGCCATCTCAGGAAAAGCTCTTGCCTTACTAAGAGCCTTGTGAATTAATAACAAGATACAGGGGATTTCATAAGCCTTCTACAAATTTCTGTAAACCTAAACTTGTATTTAAACTTGATTCAGCAGATTTTAAGCTGACTGATGTGGTTTCTTATTTGAAGTGAATGGTACCTGATTCATTCAGAGGAGACTATGACAGAAAGGCATGGCAGAAAGCACCACTTTCACTCCCTCTTTCTTTACAGCCTTGAAGCATGAAAACCCACTATATTGGGGAACTTTTACATTGCAATGAGCTGCTTAGAAGATGCTGAGTTGAAAGACAAGTAAAATGCAGCTGCTTTAATATGTAAATGAAAATGTACAGAGTTAAGTATGTACAGCATTGTCATTCTTGCTCAACGTTTTCAAACATCATCCAAAAAACCCCCAGCTCCAACACATGGGCTTGTTTGAGTGCTTGGGTTTGCTTAGTCATTTTCAGATGAGGTCAGCCATACTCTACGTTACTCGGAGCTCTGAGGCTCTCAGCAATGTTAAACTAGGAGAGGAAACACTTTGTTCTCCAATTTTCAGAGACACTCATTGAACTCATCCAGAAACTATCAGCAGATAAAAGGCTTCTTTCAGTTCCACTCCTGGTAAAATCATCTGAGTTTAAAACATGAGCCTCATTTCTTGGAATGCCAGTAGGGAGAAAAATACTGGTCATTTAAAAATACCTCCAGTGTAATAATGCATCACAGAACACTCTTAACAGCTGAAGTGTCTTCACCCAAAGGATACTTAATGCTCAAAATCAAAAGGCAAAAACCTTTAAAGGAATATATAAGAACTTAAAATGCAGTGAGCTGTGTTCATTTTGCAAGTCAGCAATCATTTCCCAAGAAAACAGTCAAACAGAAGCAAAAGTGCTTGAGCTGGAATGGTTCATTCACCTAGATTCAAGAAGATAATGACGTTTCAGACAATATTATAGAGGTAAAACCAACTGTAGTGTTCTCAAAGAGGCCAATAGTAATGATTTGACCAATGATTTAAAGTTAATGCTCATTAAAACCACTTCTTATAGCATTGTGAATGTTCAGAAACTGGGCTTCACATTGTGCTGAACAGCAGAGGTAATATAATTCCAGACCTGGGTAATATAATAGGGAAACCCAACAAAACCAGGTTTGACTAATCATGCAAAAATTAAATCTTCTAATTCTTTTCATATTCCAGATGAACTTTCAATTGCTGCTTGTAAGGTTTGGGGAGGGGGTTAACATTTTTGGAAGAACTTGTGAAAAACTTGTCAGTACCAGTCAGATTGGTTAACTCTAGCTGTCTGTCCAGATTAATGCATGTTTTGAAAGTAGTACTCTGATTTTCTCCTCATGTAGATCTTTCAGAATGCCACTAGAACCATTACTCAGCCCAAGGAAAGAGCAACTCGTGTTCCACCAGTGACACATAGAACTGAGAGATCAGTGGTTTACGGTCCCAAAGCTTAATGGCCACTTACTAAAAGAGGAAATGAGTGAAGTGGTAAATAGAGGTTTGTTTGGACTACAGCTATGGGTATTATTTCTGTTAACTCATTAATTGTGAATTTTCACTCACATGCATTGCGAATTCTAGGGATTGCTTGCTTTTAATTTCAGCGGGAGCCAAAGGACACAAAAGTTCCATTCCCTCACCTACTCCTCACAACCTGTGCCTCAGACTCTTCTCTGAGTCTCACAAGTGCCTCACAAAAGAGGATGCCCATGTACACGTAGGCAACACTAATGCACATATAAGACAATCCTGAGACATAAGGCAAAATCCTTTTGATGCCTTCAAAATCCAGAAACAAAACAACACACTTTCGAGAAAATATTATCATAGGAAGTAATATAAAAGCAGGTCTTTAACTGGAGGGATCCAGGTGCAAATACGGTAAAATGCATATGTGATACAGGAGTTCTACGATTTTATAAGTTTGACACATTAGCATATTTAACAATAGTGTCAAATTAGAAGAGCAGTTAAGTAATCGCCCCTTTTGGTTCTGCCCCATTTGGAGCACCACCCCACCCCACCCTGAGTTTCCAGACTCATATTTACTATGTCTAGAATACATGGTAAAAGAAAATAAGATGTCCTTGGCTAAAGAGGCAAGACTAAATAATATTCCAGGAATGTAGCGTAATATGTGTTAAGAGTGTTGGCTTATTGTTCTAAAATGTAAGGGGGAAAGGGGTAGGAAAAGTGCTGGGAGCTACAGCCATGTATTAGAAAACTACAAAGCTACAAATACATGAAAAATATGTGGAAAGCTTAGGCATCACTTTCCTCCTACACAAAGCTGCCTCACTGTTATGTGGGCCTGTGTAATGCCTAAAAGGTGTAGACAAGGCCCTTGCCCACACTGTTGGATTTTGTATGAATGCAGAACTAAAAGTTGTTTACTTTGTTGGTAGCAACAGTTCCAGAGAAAAGCCACTGTCATGTGGCCAGATGCAATAGTCATATTTCTGTATTTTCAGCACTGTGAGCAACCCAGTGGAGGATTTGCTGATATAAGCACACTCTTTGGATGCTGAACTGCTTAAGAGAGTGGGCAGCAGTAGGGTCCTTCTCCAGTATCCAGTCTTATCCGCTAAGATGATCCTCAGTGGGAAATTTGTTGAGAGTATTGCGAGGGTTGGCTGTGACAGGCCACTGGCTCCATAATCCACAGCTGTAATAAGAGATGACAGACAATGTGCAGATGAGCACAGTCATGGCCTCACGCTGGTGTGTACCATTGCAGACATCTCCTTGCGAAGTACAGACCCCAGCTCCAAGGCTACGACACCCCTGGGCACCTTCTCACAGGTTCTTTTTTTTCCTCCTCAGGGAACAGCAGAGTGTCAGTGACCGTAGGTGACAGCTCAGTGCTCACCTGCCCTCTCAAAGGAACTATAACTATGCTAATGTGGACAACAAGCCCCAAGGCTGGAGTCCACTGCTCCTTGGTATATAGGGCTGTTACGAACATGATAAACAGAACAAACTGCAGTGACAACATGAACTTGACCTTCAGACCAGATCTGGCTCCTGCCCTTGAGATACGGCAAGTGGGAATAGCCCAGGAGGGAAATTACACCTGCGCAGTGGCATCAGCAGAGGGGGTTTTCAACATGATGTACCACCTGACTGTGCTGGGTAAGGACTGTGCAGTAAGAAGAGAAGCCTTTTTTTAAAAAAAAGAAAACTAGAGAGGGTAGGTGTAGATTAGATATTAGAAAAAATTTCTGTACGGTGAGGGTAGGGAAGCACTGCAATAGGTTGCCCAGAAAAGCTATACGTGTCCCAGTGTTCCAGGCAAGATTGGATGGGGCTCTGAGCAACCTTGTCTAGTGGAAGGTGCACCACAGGGTGCATGGCAGAGGGGATGAAACTAGATGATCTTCAAGGCCCCTTCCAAACGAAAGCATTCTGGGATTCTATGATTCTTGGTGGGACAAACTGTCATGCATTCCATTTTTAGTATCTCCGTGTCTCCTTTCTCCTTATTTCCCAAAACCCTTCTCCCTTTTTCTGTTCCCTTTTCCACTGTCTAGTTAGAAATTACTTCTGTGAAGCAATTTCNATGGGATGGGATGGGATGGGATGGGATGGGATGGGATGGGATGGGATGGGATGGGATGGGATGGCACCTCCAACCTTATTCTCCTCTTTTCACTGGGTTCATTTTGGGTCGGGAACAAGAACAGCCCAGCCCAGCTGTGCCAAACTAACTCCATGCATGTCCCCTTGCTGGTGCTTTGCAGTCCCCCCCAGGCTGAGCCTGTACTGTGATGAGCAGGGCAGCCCCGTGTGCGAGGCAGCGGTGGGGAAGCCGCCAGCTCAGCTCTCGTGGGTCCCAGAGAGCAGCTCCACTGCAGAGAGAAAAGGCCACGACAACGGGACAGTGACTGTTCTCAGCAGGTTCACAGCAGGTAGCACCAGAGGGACCAACATGACCAACGTGACCACCTGCGTGGTGTCCCACCCAGCTGGGAACTGGAGCCAGTCCATAGCCTGTTGTCCCTCAGGTGAGCTTCCCTTTGTATGTTCAGTGTTCAGAATCCTGTGCAGCTTTGTCAGCTCTTGGGGCTCCCTGTCAGCTCTTTGTCAGCTCCTTCTTGGAGGGGAAATGTCTAAAAGACGTAGAAAGCTTCACTGAAGTCCTGCAAGGACAAGGGTATCATCCCCAACTGCCTTTGCCCAGGAACATCACCAGCATGTTTGTGTTCTGGACACTATTTCCTAATTGTTTCTTCCTTTAGAGGGATATATATAAATGTCGTAGTGTTCTTTTGGCAGTGGAAATGCTTTTGGAAACAAAGACAAAACAGTCATGATCTTTGTGTTCAAATAATCACTTTCAATGGGAATATCAGCAATTTTTTTTAATGCAAATTTAAATGTCATTGTAAGAGAGAGAAAGAGAATCATCTCTTGTGTAGCTAGCAGAAAAAAATAAATTACTTCATTCCAAGTTGTGAATGTCTGACACTGAATGACCCTTGATTCTGGTCTTTGGTTTTCTTGTTGCTTTAGAGAACTACACACGAGTACTGAGAAAGCTGAGTCCTTGAGAGGAGCTCATATGTGGCTTAGTGAAAAAATATTCTGAGTGTCCACTGTGGGATCTACTTTTGTCTCTGACACAGACTCCATTTATGTTTCTCAGCAAAGTTTCATTACTGACTTTCCCTTCTACTGAAGGACATTCTATTTCTTTTACAAGCATGCTGAAAATGTGTGTATGTGCTAAAGCAACTTTAATCTTCTACTGAAATAGTAGAGAAACTGAGAAGTAAGAAGGTATAACTGAGACTAACTCTTTGTGTTTAGAGAAAATCAACTCTTCCCTGTATGCCTGCATCATTCCTTGTGTTCTGGTCATTATCACCTTGATGGCCGTCATTTACTTTTTCAAGCTCCACAGTGATAGGTATGTATGTATGATAAGGTGCTAAGGAAATATTGTCTAGTGGCAGAAGAAATTTTAAAGTACTGTTTGTGTCTTGAAATCATGTGATCCTGTCAGTCTGTGCTGCTGTGTATAACTGAATTAAGTACATCAAATATTTCTGTACCGCAGACACTGTGCATTGCACACATCTTCACGGAATAATGCACCTGAGTAAAATATAAAGGGGAAGAAGTTGGCCGAGGACCCTCATTGCATTGCCTGCTAAAAGGGAACTCTTCCTTCTGATAGGAATCTGTGAGAGTGAAACTGTTCTTCAGATACTGTGATAGTCTGCCAGTGTCTCTCTTGGTTAGATGAGGTCGTTTGTTCTGCTGCTTAATGATTTCCACTAAATGCCAGAGGACTGAGCAATGCCAGCCTGCCATATGAACAGAAGGAACAGCAAATTGTATCTGTATTTATGAAAAAGTTCCCTGGGTGAAGCTTGAGTCTTAGCCCCTTTAGGATTTCCTATGAAGAAAAGAAGTAGTTCCAAGGAAAATCTACCAAAATCAGTCGTGCAGTGGAAAGCTGAATTAGCACCTGTACTGAAAACCTCAGCTATATTTCTCATTTTCCTGTTCAGAAACTGCTTTTCTCTCAGGCCTTTTCCGTCTGAGATGAAGAATTTGTTCAGTACAATTCCACCAACCACAAAATGTATACCCTTACAGAGGGCTTTGATTTTAATCTTTTGCTTCCACTTTATGTACAAGCTCCCACAAACATGAGAAAAGACCTCTTAAGAAAATCAGGGTGCTGTAATTTCAGGATCAAAAGTCAAGGGGAGAGAAACATGAGAAAGCTTTACTCTTGAAGAAAAAGAAATGTTTCATAAGCTTTTGATCAAAGAAACCAAGCTGTGATCCAGCCAAACATGCTTTAATAGTTGTTTTCTTTTTCACAGGTCATGCCACAAAACCAAGCCTCCTGAAATTGCTCCTACACATTCCCAGCAGGTAAGGAGAATGATGCAAATTAGAACATCACCAAATCATGGATCTTCTGATAGCCCTGGAAACATCAGTAAAGGGAAAACATTAGATTTTTACTCTCTGCTTTTGGCAGGTACTACCATGTCTTACATATTTACTCTTAGCTCTTTATAGTACAAAACAAAGCTTATCTTTGTTGCGGCTTGTGGGTTCCCTGCGGTGGCATGGCAAGCCACAGCCTTCCTGGAGAGCGCTGTGGGGGTCTCTTAGGGAAAGCAGCCACACTGCATCCCATGGCCTCTTCCAGGCTGCCCCTCACTTGCCTCGGCTAGCTGTGACTCCGCAACACGATGATGATAAAGGAGGCAAGAAGGCTCCCGGCATGGGGACTACAGGATCTTTATTCCATGCTTGCTCCCAGAAGCCTATAGCCAGCACATGTGCTGGCTCCCAAAGGCGGAGGGCCAGCACATGGCATGGTTAGAGAGAGGAGCTGTTGGCAGGCTGATCCCAAAAGGCAGAGAGCAGCTGGTGCCCCAAAGCAGAGAGGATCACATGGCCTGTAGCCAGTGGTTTTACCTGGGGACAAGGGGGGCGGAGAGCTGGAGAGCTCATGGACTCTCAGGGCATAGGGGCAGTACATGGGCAGAGTTGGGGTAACAGAATCAATGGGAGAAACCCGAGGGAGTGGTTAGGAGTAGGGGCAGGGAAGGGGGGACCATGTGTGCAAAGGGCAGACATTTAGTAAGAGGAGTAGTGGGGAAAGTACACCACCACGCATCTTCACCACAATTTTGACTTGGAACAAACACTAGAGGAGTGTTCCAACAGAAAACACTCAGCTACTGCCATCCTTTAATCTTAACAAGAAGTGAGTCCCAACACATTTCCCTCGTCATATCAGATACTCTGACCACAACTGCTCTCCAAATAATAATCATGAAGGGAGGCAATAGCTTGTGTTGGGGAATATTAAGAAAACTATTAGTGTACAAGATTAAGCAACAAGATTAACAGACACCAAGAGAAAAAGAATTATCTCTTTTGGTGTCCAGAATGTTAATGGGTGAGTTTTGAAAGCCACTCTATCTTGCATGGTCAATCCACAATAAAGGAAACAATCATACTCAAGACAACAGAATGAGTGCTGAGCTGCAAACTGGGAAATATTATTGGATTCCCTATGTTGTTAGAAGCTTCCTGTGTAGCTGAGCAATTCACTCATCAGATCTGTCTCTGTTCTCTGCTGCCAAATCCAAATAACATCATCTCTATGCAGACAAGATGTGCTACAGTTATATTGTATCTGTGCACCCACTGTATATACTAGGCTCAAAATCTGTCATCAACTTAAAAAGATGCTTCCGTTTCTGAAGAGATTTAGTCAATTCCAGTTATTACTACTCCTGCTGTTCCTACCTCCCAGTTGTTGCTGACAGACACAGTTGCATTAATGTAAAATAATGGTTTAAGTACCAGTGTTCTTGCTGTCATGTCATGTGACTTTTATTAGCATGTCTGTAGACTGAAATTGCAGACGGTTGGGGAATGAATCAAGACCAAGACTCCAGCATATTGTTTGCTCTTTCTAGAGAATTAGAATCTAATACAATTTTCTTTTCAGAGTAAAAAAAGTAGAGTAAAAGAGGAGAAAAAGGAGGCAAGTGAAACAATACCTTAGCTTTACCCTCCAAATCTTTGACAGAAACAGCAATCCATATACCTAGGTAGGAAAAGCAATAGCATTGTTTCTTTTAAATTCAGTTGAAGAGGAATAAATATGAAAGCACTACTTCCCAGTTATTTTCTTCTGTCCAGATGAAAGATTTGCAGAGTCTTGCCTAAGTAAACTCCTCCTTGTATTCACAGTTCTTGGTTTTGTTTTGCCAGGATGACACAATGGAAGTGGAACCTTATACTACTTATGTGCAGAAGGAAAATGTAATTTACAACTCAGTGTCTGATCTGACAGTGGGGCAGAATCTTCCACAGAGCTGTGTACAGAAACATGAATGATTCAACAACACTGGAAAAGGAAAGAGATACTTCATAAAAGGCTGCTTATAGAAAGAAATTCCTCACAGGATTTCTTCAGATTTTGGGGCAGTATAGATCACTAGGTCTGTTCAAACATCTCTGCTTGATGATGAGTCTATAGCTGGTTTTTTCCCCTGTTTTGCTTTCTTCCTTGAGAAAATGTGTTATTCTTTGGGAAGATGTGACTGACCACACACCGTAGTTTTTCCTGGAAATGAAGTTGTAACCAGTGCTCCCTTTGCTGTTCTTGCTTTGGAGAGCCTTCCTTTGGAGAGCCTTTTGTCAGTCACTTGTAGTTACCTTGATGCACTTGACACTATGATGACACATTTGGGAGACCAGAGGAGTGTTATGTCTGAACTAAAACAAAACACTCTTCCACCAACAGCCACTTTTTAATAATTCATATGTTAGTAACATGTGACCTGAGTACTGATCATTACTGAATACCTCAAATAGCAGAAGATAATGGTAGGGAAGACTTAGTTTTGAAAATGGAAATAAGGGATACATTTAGAAGGTCATCCACTAAGAAAAAGCCTGCACTAGCATGACTAATTCACTTGTTAAGTTCATATCCGGTATTTTGAGATGCCATTATGAGATGTCATCCAGAAGAACCTGGACAAGGTTGAGAAGAGGGCAAATGGGAATCTCATGAGGTTTAACAAGACCAAGTGCAAGGTGCTGCACCCAGGCTGGGACAACCCCTGGTATCAACACAGGCAGGGGGGTGAACAGATGGAGAGCAGCCCCACTGAGAAAGACTGGAGGTGGATGAGAGGCTGGACATGATCCAGCAAAGTGCACTTGCATCCCAGAAAATCAGTTGTATCCTGGCTGCATCCAAAGCAGCGTGGCCAGAAGGGGAAGGAGGGGACTCTGCCCCTCTGCTTTGCTCTGGTGAGACCCCACCTGCAGTGCTACATCCAGCTCTGGAATCCCAGCACAGGCAGGACATCGACCTGCTGGAGCAAATCCAGAGGAGGCCACCAAGATGATCAGAGGGATGGAGCACCTCTCCTAGGAGGAAGGGCTGAGAGACTTGGGATTGTTCGGCCTGGAAAAGAGAAGGCTTCAGTGTGACCTAACTGCCAGTACCTGAGGAGAACCTGCGAGAAAGACACAGATGGACTTCTAAAAGAGTGTGTAGTGACAGGGCAAGGCGGGGGGAATGGATTCAAACTGAAAGAGAGCATGTTTAGATTAGATATTAGGAGGCAATTTCTTTGCTGTGAGGGTGGTGCGACACTGGAAGAGGTTGCCCAGAGAAGCTGTGAATGCCCCATCCCTGGCAGTGTTCAAGAACAGGTTGGATGGAGCTCTGAGCAACTTGGTTTAGTGAAAGATGTCCCTGCCAATGCAAGGGGGATGGGAACGAGATGATCTTTAAGGTCCCTTCCAACCCAAACCACTCAATGATTTTGTGATTTCCACTAAATATATTCATTCTGTGTTTCAGATAATTGGTATGATAATTTTTCCGTAAGATTCTATGAAGATATGACATTCCTCTCTTTCTTAATAGTATAAGCATTAAGATACTGTAAAATAATTGTTACTCAAAACCCATAGGCTACTTCTACCAGAAACAAATATGAAATATTTCACAAAACAAAACAAGTACAAAAGTATCTTCTATAAATGTGCAATAATGTACAAAAGGATAAAATGCTTGCTAATTGTAGTCATATTTATTTTAACTACCACAACTGAAGTTGTTTTTCATTTGTATGTCTAGATATTTTACTCATATTCTTTCAGTGTACTTGCAAGTTCACTTTTTTGTACGTAAATTAGCTTATATATCCTATTGTGTCTCATTTTGAGGTGACTTATTCTCGCCTTCACAAAATATCCTTTGTTAATAAGTAAAATAAATTGTTCTCTATATACTAGCAGTTCTCATACATTTTGGATTGATGCCTTTCTAGCTAAAGTACGAACTGACTTTACAGTCAGAGTAAAGAAATATATTTCTAAGCATCTGTTGACTGCCTCTTATTTGAGTATTGTAAAAGACTGACGGGGTACTTGGTCTGATTGTAGCATCAGATGAACTGGATTTTTCCTTCTGAATTGACACACATTACTAGAGCTTTCTTTTGAGCTAAGCTCCCAAGGGCCATGACACAGTGCTTGGAAAACAGACTTCTAAACTGATTGCAGTTCCTAAATGTATTACTTACATTCACCGATACAGGTGGTTATTAACTTTCACTCTAGCAGCTATGAAACAGCCACTCTTGTCCAGGTGCTCTCTGCATGAAAGTACTGCTTTTCTCCATTTCTGCATGTCATTTTAGACTGGAAGGGATCAAAGCTGAATATCAAGTAGCTACAAACAACTTTTAAAGGAACTTCCATTTCCAGTGACTGACCAAGGAAGAGAGACAATCAACACAGGCATAATCCTCTGAAATTCCCTACTTAAAATAGGTGTAATACTGAGCAGTGATCTTTTTTCCCACTCAAGAATAGAGTACCATCACTTCTTAAGACTTTTTTCTGTGGACTGGAAAGTGGTTTATGTTGTTCAGTGTTCATAAATGGGGTTCATCAGTTCTTGAAAGTAGACTGTTGCCAGTTTATAAGCAATATATTATATTTACAGAAGGGCATCACCTGCTAACCGGCTGTCTAGCTGTAGGGTTTTATGATCCTTCACAGGCCTGTCACACTGGACTAAATCAGGTAAGTTCTAGACCTGGCCATTGCTAAGTTGCTACTTGGTTGATTATTTTCTTTGTCCTTTACTTAGTTCCACATTCACACCTGCTATGGGCAGAAAACAGGATTTTAGTTTGTGACTGTGATAAATAGTATTAAGAGTCTTATGTGTACACACATATACAAGTGCATTTTTTGTCCTTAGCAGCACAGAAATCTAAAGCAGAGAGTCCCTTCGTGCACTCTTCTTTCTCCGTCAGGGTGCTTGCTGCTCCTCTCTGCACCGTGCTGCTATTGTGGTGCAGACATCCTCCACACAAAACTGCTGTGTTGGCTGTTTCTTAGCAGTTGGGCCAGTCTGCCCTCTAAACTCCCCAGTGTGTTGCAAAGTCACAGGAAGAAAGTCAGCAGCTTTTCAGCTCATCCCGTACAGAAAGGTTTTGGCTTTAACCACATTTACCAATGCTGTATCTCGTGCTGCAACATTCAATTTTGGTAAATTTGCATCTCACACTTCTACTGCTGTATTTTATCTTCTCACGCATGTTTCAGTCTCTTGACAGTTTATAACTGCCATTCCTGCTCTAAACAGGGAGTTAATTATCACAGTTATCTTATGACTGTAGAGAGTCCCGAGCACCCAGCTCACACGCACAGCATGTCAGCAAAATCTCTGCTGCTCTGCATCCACAGAGTAGCTGCTCACCTATTCTTTAGGATGGCAGTGGAGTACTAAAAAAATGGATGCACCACAAATCCTGGGACTGAACATAGCTTCTGTACGTGCATCATTTCCTGGGCCTCCCTAACTGGAAATAGTTTCATGGGAACAAGGTCAATCCCTTCATCACCCATCACAGTAACATGTAAGATTTGGTTACATTGCGAGTATTAGCAGAAAAGTCATTGTATCATCACTTACCTGCTTCAAACAGCTTTGCTAATAACAGACTCCAATAAAAGTAAAAGTGTTTCAGACATTACCCTGTCTCTGCATCCCAACGACTTCCAGGATTTACAACTGCATTCTCCTTCCAGTATCCCCTACTCCTATATTTTTACTACTTACAGCCTAGTTTGTAACCCTGCTGTCCATCATAAGCCTTTGGTTCAGTGTGTGACTGAAGTACTGCTCAGCTTTCTTCCAGTTATGAATTAAAATGACCTCAGGATCTTCTATATTTATCCTACAGGCTACAGAAATTTAAGTTTTCATATTAGATCTGGATGACTTTGACAGGAGCGTTCTCCCTCTAGATATAGCAGGGATTTCTTCATACAAATCTAAAGAATGAGTGTACTTATACAAATCTGGAGAATGAGTATATTGCCAGGAGAAAGCTAAATAACCTTTTTCATAAACCCCAATTTATTAAAATAATTTTTAAAAAAATCTAAAATCTTTATAAGCAGAATAAAAACTGATTCATATTTGATTGGTAAGGAAAGAAAATTGTACAGTGCATTTAGTCATAACTAGAAAGAAGGATAAAAAAATACATTTGCACGGAAGCCATGCAGTCAGATCAAAACCTATTCATAGAAAATACTAAGCAAAGAATTTTCACTACTGAATATATTTAATAATGAATATGTAAGAAAGGCTTCCACAGCCTAACCTGTTCTCCCTTGCATTCACCACTGAGAAATCTTTTTTCTCTGATGGATTAAAGATGACAGCCATTTTTGACCACGTGTTAAGTTTACAAATAATTCACCTCATGCTTTTTGTCATTTACCTCAGATAGCACTGTCCTCAGTCAGGAAACTGCATAAACATACAGAAAGGTACCTCATCATCTTTATTCAATATCTTTGCTAAATCTCTTCAATGACATCTGCTCAACAGAAATTACATTCTTAAGAGTGTGGCCATACTGGAATTATTGCTAATTAATATATACAGACTGTCTTCTAATTTCCTTATGGTCCCCATCACCTGCCTCTGTCAGCATTGCCCTTCAATATATGCTTAAAACTTTAGGCATTACAAGGCAGATGGTATCTTGAAGTTCTGAGTTTGCAAAGCACCTCGAATAAAGGGATCCTAATCCAAAACTAGGGATCCAACACCTTGTGAAAATACAAATTATAAACAAAATCTGTAAACCAAACTGGACAGGAAGCTTGTTTGCTAAGTATTATGATTTATACTAGCCAGTTCACTCCAGGAGATACTGCCAGCATAAAAGCTTCCTCACTCATCAGGACATATGAATTTCTCCATTAAAAAATCTGAAAATCACACCTGCTTCTGTCCACAGTATCACAGGCTCTAGATGCAGGTGCTAATGCTATGTAGCAATATTCCATCCTTTGAGCCATCAAACCCATAACACTGCATTTTGCTCTGCCAGCTTTCCTTTTTTGTAAGGGCATATTCTTATTACACCATGTACCAGTCCTGCTGTTCTTCACATTTATTCACTGAACACTAGTTGTTATTATGTGGGTGTTAGCATTACCTTTACCAATCAGCAGCTGCAAAACACTGGTACACAAATAAGCTCAAAGTGAGGAGATGCACACAGTCAGCTCTCTTCTGATAGCATCAACATGCTTGTCGCAGAGTAGTTGAGACTGACTTTTAAAATTACTGTAGCAGGATACCTGTAAAGAGAGGTTATTTTGACGGCCTATTTTATCTTCAGTTATCTTGATCTTCAGCCTCCCACAGCTGTTCAGTAAGGCAGAAAGTGATATGTCACTGTGGTAAATTGTGGGAGAGAGAGGAAAAGGGGAGTTCACAGCTTTGCTGCATGAAGTTATAAATTTGTTTATTCTTTATGAAAGATTCTAGGGTTTTTCCCTTTACTTCAAAGCCTTTCAGACACATATTTTTTTCTAGCTTAGTATTTTCAGGTATATTTCAGCATATTTCATCCTGGGAATAGGAAACATTCTGGCTATATCCAAATGAAAACAGTAACTCAGGAACAGATTATGACCACTAGATGACAGTTTTACCTCACCCTATGAAAAACACTTCCACAGGAGAAGCATTAGTTCTCCAAATACTCTTATTAGATTTGGGATCGTAGTGACTCATTTTCCTACATTTAGAGCTTAATTTGTGGCAAAATGTTCTCACAAAAAGAAAAGAAGTAGTTTTCTTGTGCATAACAACATGAGAAATATGGCAATTCAATAGAAAAATAACAAAAAATAACATACTATGCACCAAGAAGCCCATTTAGACATCATTGGACATTTCTCCATGGGATACACAACTCTCAAATGCTCAGTGGTATGTTCTGAGGGTACAGAGAAGAGATTAGGGAAAAATTAGTGGGATCTCTACAGCTGGCATTGTAAAAGGCAAATGAGGGAGTGATTAATGAGAATTCAAAGGATTGCAGATAGGAACAGGAGTTCCCTTCCTTTTTCAGCACTCCAGCTTCACAATGGAAAGGCTTATTCTTCTCCTCTTCATTTTAAGTATCAAAATCTGTCTATTGCCTGGGGTCCACAGAGCAGCTGATTCCTCCCTGCAGACCCCACACCTCCTTGGCTACTGCTTCAAGACAGGAAGTAGGTGTGTGTGTAAGGTCCCAGCAGGGAGCCAGCAAAGGGCAGGGATGTCTGGGCTAGTTTGTCCTCTTGCTGGTAGGTCCAAATCCACAGATTTGCAGTAGAAACCTTAGGAGACATCCCATGCCTTCAGTAAAATTCATCCCCTCAGTTCCACAGATCCCTGACCTCAGTATGAGTAACAGCAGAGCAAACCATCTGGTCCAGTGGTTGCTCTATTCAGAAAACTGATCCTTATACTCAAGACAAAATAAACATCTGAGGTCAGCTTTGTCCAAATTTCCTACTCCTCTCCCTCGTATGTCCCTCACCTGTAAACCAGAGAGTTACACAGTTCTTGACAAGGTGGGATCCTTTAGGGTGTCCATTGACATCACATGAGAGTTGTTACAAACCTTAATCTCCATCTTTCAGTTTGGCCAGAGGAAAAGGAAGTGGGTGAGAGATCACTGCGTACCAGCCCAATGGGTAATTGTGATCAAACCCTAATGGAAAACACAATGGAAAAAGCACACAGTGGTCACTTTCTGCTTCCATGAAGGGCTGAGCTGGGCAGAGCCATGTAAACAAGAAGAGCTGATGCTGGCCCTGCCTATTGAATGTATGACCCATGTATTACCCCTCTGCTATGAGGGGCCTTTCTTTCTTGAGCCAATCTTATGAAAGTGGCCAAGAATTTCTAATCACATGGAAACATGCATACCCCTCAGGAACATTTACCTCACCAGCCCTTTGACTCTTCCCCTGCACCCTTACGGCTCTTTCACAGTGAAAACCAGGGACCAGGTACTATTAAAAGTTTGCATCCCATCACAGTCACACACCTTAATTCCCTTCATATTTCTCATGAGTGACCACTTCATATCTTCAGTTCAGCTCACCCCTCTCTGCAAGCACTCAGAACTCTCAATACTGAAATGCTGATGAAAATGTTGAGTGCTGCCAACATGAGACTCCTGCATGGTCACATTACAGACACACTGCAGATGTCTGAACACATACAAACTGGGCTATACAATGTGAAAAGCTGTTTTGCCAAACAGAAAGCAAACAGATGTCTGGGCATGGACTTGTGTGATTCATCATGCTCCTTGGCATGCTGTTTCAGGAAAGGGAAGTAGGTGGGTGTGAGGTTCCAGCAAAGAACAGGGACATCTGGGCTAGCTGGTGGCACCAGCAGAGATCAGAAGAAACTTAGGGGAGGTTATATGGAGATGGTTTATAGATGAATGACTGTAGTAACATGCCTTTTAGAAGTATTTACCACTGGCTGGGTGCAGTTCAACTTCCTCTTTCCAGCTCCAGGACCTCCATTTCAGGAAAGCAACTCTTCACATTACAAATCTGCTATCAAGGTGAAATCTGATTTAGGGAATATCCAAACCAAGATGCTGCTGTAAATGTAGGAACTGCCACTGCCACAGCAAAGCAGTATGGGAGGCAATAAAAAAGTGATTTAAAAAAAAAACATAGTTCCCTTTACCTTGTTAATCCAATAAGGCTCATGTAAGTAGTCAGCCATGGCTCTCTGGGCTTAGTATCAGTATTTTAAGAGCAGCCCAGAATATTGTAGTAGACGAATAATATTGCCTTGCCTGTCAGTAAATACTTCCTAACCAAAGATCTTGCAGCACTTCACCATTACTTCTAAATTTAACTTTATTAATCTGCTTTGAATTATCATCAGTATTTTAAAATTAAAATCAAAGTATCATCAATATTTTCAACAGACAAGAATATAAAGGGAAAGAAGGATTCAGTGATTTGCACACAATCACAAAGAACCACATTTTGCCTACTCAAAAATCAGGACAGATCTACTGCAAGAGTAAGCAAAAACTAAAAATAATAATTAGCACGCTCTAATCTTCCTTAAGAAAAAAAACCAAACGCTTGTAATACTTTAATACTCAAAAGTCAGTTTCTTCACCTCTAAAAGCCTCACTTTTCCCTTGAGTAAAAGGGTAACGATACAGATCTATTTTGTGACATATATTGTCTTCTACTTATGACAGATATTGTGTAAAAACTAAGTATTGCTTTTATCATCAAAGCGCAGCCACCTCTGAGCCTGAACACAGAAAGCTGAGAAAACTGAAAATTTATTTCAGAGTCACAGAATAGAAAGTGAAAATTGTATCATCAAATTGAAACTGGCAAACTGAGTTTAGATGGGCAAGCTGTCCTTCAGCCCTTAACATTTGCACCATGTCACAGAAGAGTGTATAATATCCTTACAGAGAATAATACTGAGAGTTTTAATGTATTTTGGTATTTGATTTAAGATGTCACTTAGCAGCAAATAAATCACTGTCTTTTGTCTATTTGCTAGGCAATGCTTTCCACAGGACACTGCTTTTTGTTTGCTTGTTTGTTTTCCCATTTAGTCCTCACTTCACACTGACCAGTGCCCAGCAGTGGTTTAGCTGCACAAGCTGAGGAGCTCCCACCCTGGAGTGGAAAGGTTACACAAGACTCAGCTGCTAAATCTCCCAAGGCTCAAAATCTACAAACACTGCCACGTGTATGTAGGGGTGGGAGTGTGGATTTCAAAAGAACTAGGAAAAAACCCTGCAAAACCAATGTACAGTATTGAGACTTTGGTTGTTCATCATCTGCTTTCACTTACTATTTCAAGCTCTATTGCACCAGCCGAAAGTAAACAATTATTTCTTCCTTCTTCTATCTGTAAGCATACAACAGGACACAGAAAATCCCTTAGATGGCCACATGACAGTGAAAGAGAGCTTTAGGGAACTAAGATACAGTAGGACTACCTTGAAGAATTCTAGGTATTATTCCAGGTAGATACATGCTCTCCTTGGTTTACTCCTCACATACCCTCATCAGAAAAAGGAGAAGTAGTTCTAGAAATGAAAATTTACTTTTGGGGTGTAAAGGAGAGAGAAACTTTGTAAAAATTTCCATGGCAACTTTTCAGCTTCTAACCAGATTCCATGCAGCTTATTCATCCCATAAAGGGGGCAAATATAAAGTCACATACAGTCCAACAGATGATCACTTAAATACTTTTAATGAAGGAGGATTGTATTTCCCATGCCCTGGCTAAAGATTAAAAGAAAACTATTAGAGCTGGAAGTGGACACCAAAACTTTTTTTGATGCCAGCTCTTTCTTCAGACTTTCATCCAAAACATACTTAATTTGGCAGCCTACATAGAGGGCTGTGAAATCATAAAGAGCCACTGTCCAGTTCTTACCTCTGTAGGACAGTGAACCAGATCTAATCCTTGCAGCTGTTTTGATCAAAACTTTTTTGCCAAACTAGACACTCTTTTCTTTTTTTCCCCCTGCTTTTCTGTTTTTGTGTTGTTGTCTGGACCTGGAGGGGCTCAGATGACAATTATTTTCCAAGAACTTTTGAGACTATTCTCTTACCTGTTTTTCAGCCAGATAAAGAAAAAATAAGAGATAGGGATTGCTGGGAAGGAGTAGATGGCAATGTCTTGTGCTGAAAAAAGACTGAAAGAATGGCACAAGGGATGATGAGGCCTTGCCTTTATGCTTCTGGTTAAAGTCTGATGTGATTGATGATTCTTAACTGCTTTGCTTATTATTGTAATGTCTAGGAACTAATCAAGATGGACAAAGATTTAGTAATTACTGTATAAACAAGGAGCTGTAGACAGTCCTTGACCTAAGAAACTTACAAGTTAAACAGACACATCAACATGACAGAACAGGATGTTATCAGTGGTTTTGGAAAGCATGTGCAATTGTAGCAGGATGTTTCATACTTTAATGCCCAGTCACAACTTCCTGCATCAAAGAGAAGATTTTACAAAAGGGTGTGAGATACATGAATGCATAGAGGAAACTCACCTTAAATTACTGACTCTGTGAGCTGGTGAAGAGATAAGCTCTTCACTGAGAGTTTCCACTTCCCTTGCAACATCCTGTAGAAACAAATGCTGGATCTCGTGCCATTGCAGTCAATAGTGCATTTTCCATTTAAAAGCTCAAAGCAAAAATGACAAACTACATTGTTATGATGACTTTTATTGGGCAGGCATCAAGGCAGTAAGGTAAAAGACACGTAAGCCTCACTGTATCCCCATTCAGGAGTGGGGAAAGTAGGCAGCAGATAAAATATAAAGCATGAAAGATGGGACAGAAATTATCTACAGATACACAATAATTTGGAATTAGATTGGTAGGACAGAACTCAGGGTCTGTCCCATCACCTTGAGCAAGACTGATCAATAGGCTGTTTACTGTCATAAACCTAATAATTGCAGGTACACTGAGACAGAGCAGAATTCATATGTAAATTTAAATAGAATAATTCCTTCACCAATAATCCCCTGATCTTTGAGTGTATGAAATTCTCTCTTTGAAATTGTGTTGCAGTACTGGCAGTGATTTAGCATAGGGAAGACTGTGCAGAAGTTAAGCATATGAGGATAACTAGTGGATTTAAGTTCCAGGGAGATTTATGGCACTTCTTCTGGCATCATATTCAAATTTTAATGCTCTATGAAGTCAAATTTTAGTCACTATATTCTGGTAGGTGTCAAGAGATTATGCTGTAATGCATGTATGAATTATATTCCCCTTTGATCTTCAATGAAAAAAACCCCATGTGTCAGTAATGTGAGAATTTGATCTCACCAGAGACTTGAAGGGCAGATAAGCTAAAACCTAAAACAAGTAAATAATGTTCTTCGGGGAATAATATCTGGCAGTTTACTAAGGAAATTCAAAAGTATAAATATTTAGAGTAGGAGGTACACAGATTTCTCATAATATTATAGCTGATTCCAATTTGGAATACATGCTGTTTTGCTTAAGTTTATTTCATATGCTTTTGAAATCTGATCCATACCCTACATATAAACTTTATTATTTGCTCATCCTTTTTGTCCCAATGCCTGCTCTATTATTTTTCTAGAGTTTGTCTTTCATTGGAAATTTCATGAGCTTTTAAATTTAACCAAAAGATTGCCTTGACAAAAAGCTCTGAATAAAAAAGCAGAATCCTAAATTGATATTTACAAAACAGATTTGTGCTGTATATATACTGTATGCATTTATAGATATATGTATGTAACATTACTATTATTTAAAGTTGTTTATGCATTACTGGTAAATTTAGAGATCCCAGTGAAAACCAGGGATAGTTTGCCATCTGAATAGTCAAAATAAGTACAGTGTGTAAGAAAATAACTTCAAGTCTTCGTGACAGATGCATACTTTCAATCTCTTTTACCTCATGCTTTTCATGCATCTCAAAAAGAACTTGCAAATAAAACAAAACTGAGTTTTATACCTATCATTAAAATAAAAAGAAAGAAATCAAACATCTTGTAATAGGCAGGGCCCAAAGAAGGAAGCCATCATCAGCACAGAGTGACACATCTACATTAGGAGCGTGCAACAGTTCCAGCATCCATGCAAGGAAGATCATAGTTAAAATAAACTGTGAGGCTCTAGCTGGGGCTGGGCAGACCTCAGACTATGCAGAGATTCCCAACAGCTTTTAAGTGTGCAGATGCTGTCTAGGCCTTCTCTGAATAAGCCTCAGAAGTGTCTGCTCAGTAGACACTCAGAAACCACTCAGAAGTGTCACTCAGAAGTGTCTACTCAGTGCCTTCAGCCACAAGTGTAAGTACATTTCAGGGTCACAGTTGTGTCAGTCTAATACACTTGATGGAGCTACCCAAGAGATGTAGGGACAACTCTGCCTTGAAAGCTCAGCCCTCAGAGATTTGAATCAGGCCTAAATCTGAAGGCCAAACACCATTAAAGTAGCAACAGTTAAACTAGGCATTAAGAAACCAGAAATGTATCCTTGTCCTGGCCTCATTTTATTTGAAGTAATGTAACTGTTTTATTGGACAGATCCCTAGAGTGTTGCCAAGGGATTGAAATAAGGTCTTGTTATCCACTGAAGCCTCAGAGATCCAGGAGTATAAGGAAAACTTGTGATTCTCTTACAGACAGGGGATGACTTTGCTTTCAACAATCTATCACCATTCAGGCCAGGCAGATTCTGTTCCTCAGGGACTATCTAAAAGAATGGATTGCAGAGGCAAGCACAGCCAGGCAACAGAATGCCAAGGATGTAGTCTTGTGGGGCTCCATAATGATCAGCAGTCAAGTAGCTCCAAGGCATGAATTTTAGATTTAGAGCAAAGATCTGACAGCCCTTATACAGCTTTGCTGGGAAGGGGAATATGGATGATAATATCACTTCGTGGTGCACTACATATGAGCGAAGCAGCTCCCACTAAAGCAGGTTTTCATGTGTGACTGCAGCCAGAAGGCACTTTGACCACAGTGGCAGCAGCCAGTGTAACAGTCCTACTCAGAAATTACATTCTTAGCCACTGTCTGTAGTGTGCCTCATCCAGCTGGCTGAACAGCCTCTGGGTTGAGAGCATTCACAGGAGTTCAGAGTGAGTGTGGACATAGGACACTGCACATTGCTCCCATCGTGACCTTTTGCTTTGTTCCTGCAAAAGTAATTCATGGGCTGTTTACAGCAGCAGTGGTAAGGGATGACCTCAGCAGCAAGGTTAGGAATGACCCCTCTCCTGTGGCAAGAGAAAGCTGCTGTATAGTCATACCACTGACTAATTAAAGCCAATTAAAGCTGACAGAAACCTGCATCTGGCAGGAAAATGGAAACAAATGGAGCGTCAGGAGCATGCAACACGTGAAACGATATCCATGAACTATGAAAACCATGAAATGATGAAACTGTGAACAATGGTTTTGAGAGGAAGAGAGATGTCTATATGCTAAAATGCCCCTTGGAAGCCAAATCAGAACATGGCTCCAAATTCCCTATCTGGGCCGAGCCAATTCCAATATAGACCTTTGTATTCTGGGTCACACCTTTGGTGTTTTCAACACGTAAGTGTATAAAAGAGGGAACAAATTGTCTCTGTTCACCAGGAATCCCCAGCTCTTTTGAGACTTTTTTCTTTGGCCAGTTTTATCCAATGCCAATAGCTGGCCAAAGGCTAGAGGAACCCAAGAGCAGGGGAGCTGTAAAGGATAGTTTAAAAGTACCCATAGCTGTGTGTACAAGACAAACCCCTTAGGACTTCTGCCAGGTATGGTCCAGGCAATCTGGAGACCTTGGGCCAAGCTGTAGAATGCAGGCCTGTAGTGGTTTAAGCCCTGAGGCACATGAATACTGTGAGGTTCAAAGGGTTGCAGGGAGAAAAAAGCACACAGAGCACAAAGCAGTATCTTTCTGTAGCTGTGAGTTCTAGACCCACGAGTTACTGCGTTGTCTCAAGCTATAACCTGGAGGCATAATCAGCTCTGATCTGTTTGTTTTCATCTCCACCTGGGAGCCATTATACGATATTAACAAAATAAACCCATTTTAAATAACTGATTGTGTAAGCTTACAACAGAACGGTTGTTTCTGGCATACCTCAGGGACGTTGCACAGTCCTCCACCATTATGAATGAATGAATGAATGAATGGGCCTTAGCTGTACTGCAATAGAGTAATTTGTTTTAATAATGTCTGAATATACACTGAGGTAATATTTGTGCAATCCCTAATAGAGTTCTGGGGTAGAAATTCACATATGAAGAGAACAGTGTTTATTTACATTTAAAGAGCAGTTACAGACAGAAAAGAGGCTTTTAAAATGACACCAGGAGGATCATATTTACTCTCTCCCTGTGGTTTCACCAGGAGGATCATATTTACTCTCTCCCTGTGGTTTCAGTTCAGGCTTGCCTGCTGCACAAGTCAAAGGTGCTTTCTTTTAAATGACAGTTACAGAAACTTCATGGGATTTGAAAGGCATCTGCTTTTTATCCCCTTATGCACAGTGGAGAGTCTGCAACTGTATTTAGCTGAAAAGCTGGCAGCAAGGAGAGACTCCAAATGCCCAGAGTCTTTTAGTCCTTTCCAAGAGTCAGTCTTTCTCCTCTTAGAAAAGGAACATTTTGGTTGGTGGTAAGTGAAATCCATATATAGACTTGAAGCACCACAGGAAAGGCACTGCTTTCAAGTTGGGAGTGGGTTTTTTTGACTGTTTCCTAATGTTAATACCTTCTCCCATTAAAAAATGGTAGGATGCTTGAGAAGGGAAGACCATACTAAGGTCTTCAAGAACGCCTTCTTGGGGAAGATTGGATAGAGACATATTGGTACCTTAAATAAAGTAAAGAACCAAATATTGCATGTCTGTTACTTTTGATTCTCCCTGAGTATCCCAATCAGTATCTCTTGCTCAGTCTAATACAAAACTGTTTGGGAGGCATTTCCTATGCGACTTGTTTCTGCAAAGATTCTACATGTTTCTTTTTAATATATGGCAGGTCCATATATTTGGAATGTTTCGTTCTTACTCCAAGAACAACTGTTTTTCAAAACACAGATGAAATGTCATTCACAACACGCAAAAATAAATTGCCATAGGCCAAGATTTGGAGTCACAAATTCTCTGTTAACTATTCACAGTCATTTGATAAAGGCTAACCTGTATTTAATTCTGGCAGAACATCTTGTTTGACCACACAAATTTAAAAAAAAAATCAAGTTAAAAAAAAAAAGATTAGTTGCTGAGTTTTATGCAGTACATTTATGGTTTTTTTGGAAGGAACGCTGCTTTCTGTTCTCTGGGCTACCTGTTTGCTAGACCACTTGTTTCTCAGTGTAGGAGTTGACCACAATTTTTGTTGGAGCAGTTTGTTGCATCATAAAGGTGGGTCTGCTGCTCCTGGATTGCTGCTTCAGCAGTGGTGGAGCTCATGAGAGCGCTGCAAAAGCATGATGCTGAAGATAAGGTTGAGATGGAATTGCCAGGCTCAGCATGGCTATCAGTTATAGCTGTCTCTCTCTTTCCAAACAACAGTATCCCTTCTGGGCAGCAGTTACTCATGTTTGGCTGTGACTCAGAAGCAAATATTTCCAAGCTTTGGAAAGTTTGAATGTAATAATTTGGCTGCCTTGCAGTTATCTCAAATGAACAAAAATGTTTTTCATCTGTTAGGAACGAAGTTCAGCTCAAAGCAGCTGAAGCATCATTCCAACACTCCACAAACCTGTGTGCTTCTCCCTTCAGCACTTTGTTTTGACAGATCCAGGATGTAGACTCCATAGAAACTGCTTAACAAAGTGAATAAAAATCAAATGCCTGATACCGCTGTGGAACTCAGTGTCTTTGAGGGTGACAGCCCTGTGTTTCATCTGTACCCGACACACTGGTAAAGCCACCAGTGACTAATAAAAGTTCTTCTTGAGGAAGGAATACAAGCAACATGAGTAAAACCCTTTGCTGGTTGTCATTTAGAGGCAAATTGTTCAACTTACATCTGTAACAGAAGCTCCATGACAATCTACGTGACAATCCCTACGATAGAGCAGTTTCATTAATCTGCACTGACAAGAAAACAAAGGCCAAGAGAGGAGTTTTGAAAAGAATATTCACTACATAAAAATACAGAAGAACATAAACCAAATTTGCTCCTTATACAAGAAACCTTGGCAATCTTTGCTAGGTTACTATAACACATTAAATTTATAGTAAGCATTCTTTACTTCATAACAATAACAATGCAATAATAGGAAATCTTATCACAGAACTGTGAGCCTGATTGACAACAAAGATATTTATGTTTGCATCCTAATTTAGGAGTATTTTAATGTGCTTGCAGTTGATCAGAAGCATCAAGCACATTTCTGAATTGGAATTAGATCTCAATATCTATTTCTTCTTGTTTTAGAAGAGACCATTGGAGGAGCTATGTTATAAAAGTGGACATAAATGGCTTTTGAATATTTTCAATTGTTTTTCAATTCCTTACATCTGTGCATGGACAAAACAGCAGTATTTTCACAAAGTAGATTAGCATACAAAGTCCTGGTCTTCAGCTGGGACAAAAAAGAGCTGATACCTACATCACTGCTGAAACCTGTCACTAGATTTGCTTCTGTGAAGGCAGTGAAACAGAACCATTTTCATACGAGGCAGCATCATCAAAATTGCTAGAGAGCTCCTGAAATACCCCAGTTATTTTCTGCCAAAGAGTCAACTCAATGCCCATGACAACAACCCCCACCTCGTATCATTTACCCTTCAAGCTTTAGGCTAAATATCTTTAAAATTGCTGTCTGCTCTGAATCACTCTCATTAGAGGTTCTCTAAGGAAATGTGGGTCGCTGAATCTCAAGGCAGTTGTCTGGTGATGTGCAGAGAAAGTGCCTGAAAACAAGTTCAGATATACAGCTGTAGACCAGATACGTTTCTTCTAATGAAGAGCATGGAAGCAGTAAGCAGTGCCAGTCCAAAGGGGATAATGCTAACTGAGGGAGCTTTTTAGAATGCTTTAGTAAAAATTACATGTGCCAGGTCCTATTAATATAACAAGTCTGAGTTTGAGAACACTGTGAGAGTTAAAAAATTACTCCCTTTACTGTAGCTGCTTTAACACAACATTATTTATGTCAGGTATTCTTTGACAGCAGTTAATTCAGGCTAGGCTTGGCTTAAGGATGTGTGTGTCATCTTCTAAGAGAAAAGTTAGGAAGAGTAAATATACAGCGCTCAGTTGTTTTTCAGGAAACTCAAGCAGTGTTTGTTGCTGTGACATTAGTAAATCAACATTCAGAGTCTGAGCCAAACAGCACTAAAGTAAACCAGAGACTTTTTGGCTGACTTCAAGGGGTAAATGAGATACCATGTACTGAGGATATTTTGTTAGTATTACAGGCATAAGATATAAAGTCCTGCCTATGATCTACATAAGCACTTTCAAGAGGCTCTTCCAAGAAGATCAGTGAATTCTTGAAGAACAGAAAGAGCAACTGGAAACCAGCAAAAGAGAAAGTAACACCCTTTAGCAGTTATTATTTTTGTGTGTGAAGAAAAAGTGCTGTTTCATCCACTGATGACAGAAAGAAGAACTACCTCAGGCTGTGCTCTAAACTAAACTGATGTGAGAGAGAATCTGCTCTTTCCCCCTTGCAAAACTACATATAAACTAGTCTGCTTCACTGGAAGAATAGAGTGATAGAAATCTTGGTTCACTGCAGCTAGTTAGAACATGCCTTTTTAAATGTTTTTTAAAGTCAGTCTAATGCATTTTTCACTCTTTGTCCTAAGTTACAAGCCCTGGAATGGATTTTTGGGTTTTGATATTTGCTTGCTTGTTTGTTTTTCACTAAAATGAGCTCTGTGGTTTATTTGTTGTTGGCTTTCACAGTCTCCTCTGGTCTGGAGAGATTCATCATGGAGATTCTCCAGATTATTTTTCACAGACGATGCATTGTTTTAAACAATGCCCAGGACAAAAGATTTCAGTCTAATGCCATTTGTGAAATGGTAGTGGGCTGACTTTTCCATATCCTTTCTTCCTCCCTGTTGCCATATGTTGAAGCACACTTCCCTTGGCAGTAACCAGGAAATGAGACACTGTCAGCATTTGAACCCTCAGGTACTAATCAGGTCCTAGAAATATTCAGCAATTAAATTGCTCCAGGTCAGCCCAAGGTACAAAATTCACACCTGGATCCAAAATTTTACCATTGTTTAGGTTCACAGGAAATGGAGATTTGCTTTAAGCTCAACTCGATTCAGACATTGCAAAACTACACTGTATTTCATGATAATGTTTTATGTAACTGGGGCTTGTTTGTGTGTTAGACAATGAAATATAAGGAGTTTGTTGTCTCCAAAGACCAGCAGCCATGTGCACCAAAGCCAGTGCAGTCTCAGAAACAAATGTTATCTTTGGTACTATGCAGAGAATACTTTGGTCCCCTTCCATTTGGTCTTCTCCCTAAACACGTTTAAAGACAATACTGACAAGATACATCTACAGAAACACCACGAGACTTAAGCAGATGAGGAATAAAATGTACAAAAGCAAAACCCAGTGACAACAAGCCCTACAAAAGCAAATAAACAATGCAAAGTTCTGCTTCCAATGAAAAAAGAACAAAGTATCTGCCTAAAAAAAATCCTGAAGATTTCTGGTTTGCTAGCAATTAGAAATGTATTGTAATAGTTAGAAAACTAGGTCTGTTCTTAAGACAGTACATTAATGTATAAAACACTTGTTCCAGTAGGACTCTGATTCTGTCTAAGACCTCTGTATTTCTGGAAAAAATATTAATAATAATAGTAATAATAATTCAAATCACATGCCATTAGCCAAACCAGAGGCATCCATGTGTAATACTAAAGTATAGTCAGAAAACCAAACCAAAATATTTATGTTGGATTGCTGGAGATGAAAGGACAAAGAACATAGGATGAGCACAGAGTCTGTGTTAGGAAACACTACTCTGAATATACAAACTTTGGGAGAGGAAATAAAATCTCCCTCAAAGGGTGGTTATTTGTCGAAAAGCAACAAAGTAAACTGACATGGGTTTGCCCCTGAGGAGAGTCCAAGGTGCCACATAGCTCTCTCCTGCTCTTTTTGCAAGAACAGTTTTCACTCCACGTGAGCCAGGATTATGGACTGCTCTGTTTCCTGGTAAGCGAGGTTGCCCACCCAACCACCCTGCCACGCTCCAGCCTCAGCCATTATGAGGGGGGTATAGTCTGCAACAGCCACTGCTCATGTAGCTATTGTCTCATTTCCAGCAGAACACTTCCTAGTGGTAATGGATGGGAAGGGATAGAAAAAGTCCAGCTGAGTTTTCAGAGGGATCAGCATTTGCCTCATTAATTTGCTTATCTGGATTTGAAAAAGAATGAAATTAATGGAGCTCTTAAAATCTGCCTTAAAGCGCAGCTGAGTCCTTTGGACAATGTCAATAAACACAAAGTCATTAAAGAACAATTTATCAAAGTCTGATGACTAACAGTATGAGCTGATAGTAACCTCAAACCACAGGTACCTTAACCACCCAAAGCATAGGCAAATGAAAAGCAATTTGGAAACCTCAAACACATCAGCAGAAGGCTTCATTAGGTACATATTTATATCACAAGGGCATGCATGCTTTTCTGTGTATTAGAGCATGGGACGGAGTTATGTAGTGAAAGCAAAGAAAAGAAACAAAATTCAACATTTAAATAGAAACACTAGGGAACTCTGTGAAAAGGTCTAGAAAGGTGGCTTTCACCATGCTGTCTCTGAAAAGCTAAGAACTGAAAACACCTTAACTCCTTGACTGTGTTTGGGGGAATACATTCCTGGTTTTGCATACTTTGTAAATACACAGGATGACATCCAAGGTTTATAATCTGTGTTTGTGTCATTAGGTGGAACAATGATCTCTTCAGAAACAATGGTGTTTTGACACTCAAATCTTACTCATCTAAGTTCCCTGCAGAAAGCTGGATGTTGTGATATCCCCCTTGCAGGGTTCCACTGAAGATTGTGCTCTTGCTGGTTTCAAAAAACATGATGCATTAAAGCTCTTGGTTCTTGGTAGAGCTTGGGTACTCGACAAGAGCTGCAGCTCTGCTGGGTTCCATCTTATGGAACATGGAATTTGTGCAAGACTAAAGCTGCAAAGCCAATGGGCTCCTTCAATGACACACTTAAAAAAGCAGGTCCAGCAGGCTCCATTCCAGACGGCATTCAAGAGTGTTCAGTTTTAATATCTGAAGCCATGTCCTCAGCTCTTAGGCAAAACTCATCATCATCGTCATCTCTACTGTCCATTTCCACGGAGCTTTGCCAATGCAATTGCAGCCCCACCAGACATGGTGTCACAGCTGTTGCTGGGCTGGACCATGACAGTTTGGATTCCTGGACCACAATCTGGTCCAGGAACAGAGGCGAGTGAACACAAGGTAGAAAAATCTTGTTCGCTGGACTCTCAGCTAGAGTGTTAAGTCAGCTGTTGGATGTGATGATGGAGGAGTTCCATGGACACACATATCTCTAAATTTGCAGAAAGGGCCTTGATATCTGCACCTGTATTGTCCCAGATCTTGCCATTCACTTCTGGCACACCTTCCCACTTCACATATCAGAAACCTTTAAAGAGCAAAATCAGCTTCTTTTTTATATTCATTCTTTCCTCAGGTTCAATGCAAAGAGTGGATTTTTAAAATTTTTGTTATTGTACATACACAAAACAAACTTAAGATTTAAAGTTGTGCTAATTTCTCAGATAAACACTTTACTTTTCAGACTGTTTCACAGAGAACCACTTTCAAACATGCTAAGATATAAAGAAGCACAAAAGGATTAAAGAAGCTTGCTGGGATTCTAATGTATATATATATAGACATTGCCTTGCAAGGGAAAAATAGTCATTATTTTCAGTGCTGCTCTCATTGCATTACTGAGCAAATTGGAAGCACAAAAGATTCCATCATCTATCCAGCAACAGAATTAAAGGAAACGAGATGTTATACTGAGACATGTTCTTCTGTCTGTGGCTTTAAGAGGTGGAAGGCTTATTCAAGCCCAGGATAAACAAACATGTCAGGAAGTCAGATGAGAGACCCCAGAGTCTTTGCTAGAGAAGAAATAACAAAAATAATCTCCTTGTGCTTAGAAGGGAAACCAGGGGCCCACACTTTACAACCAGCCCACTACAGACTTTTGGAAGGAATGGGCTTTCCAGTAATGGAATGAACCAGTTTCCAGACAAGCTCGCCTTCCTCAGTGGCTGGGGATTGACAATACATCTGTATTAACAGTGCTGGGAACTGCAAGTGTGATGTGAAAGGAAATATTTATGATGTTATTGCAAGCACTACATACTTATAAACTGCAAATTCCTGTAACTTTCACTGGCAAGCCTGTTCTCCACATAGTACAGGCTCACAAAGCCTACATGCTTCCAGGGCTACAGTTTAAGCTCCAGAAAAGCAGCTCTCTGGCCTGGCGACAGATAAAAGTATTTGTAAGATAATGTCAATATTTTTTTCTTATGAACTTAATGCTTGCTTCAGAGTTTAAAAACGAAGTTCCTATTAGGAAAAATACAGCCTCTCTCATCATGTCCTCTTCATCAGGCCTTGCACAGAAATTTTAGTAAGGGGATAAGATACTAAGAGACAGCAACTGTCTGAGTCCACAAACCTCTGCTGGCAACAGGAAATGAAGTCTACTGCTGTGGTGATTTCTTTAGCATCACAGTATCTGCTCTCTAGCACTTCATTGAGATTGATTCCTGCCATCCACAGAACCCTGGTAATGATCCATCCAACATGTTGGTAAGAATAAACAAAGCTGAACAGGGTTTAAGGCTATGCAATGAGGCTCCCTCTCCCAGTGATATCAGGACATGCAGAACAGAGTTAGCTTCTGTAATGTGAAAATAAATCACTTAAGAGAATGGTCAGATTCTCTGAATGAAATGGTTCTCACTGAAAAAGCAGCACATCTCAAAAATTATAGGTCAGAACAAGTGAAATCTCCTTTAGTGTGCCACAGTGACCTCCATCTCCCCATCAAGTCCCTCTCCTTTTGGTTTCACTTACAGGTTTGATATTCACTTACAGCCATTAAGACTTTTTTTCCCTATTACAGTTAGGTCAGAGCCAACTAATTCAGATTACCACTGAATTTCAACCTTTTCCTTTAAACTCTGGGATATGTAGACATGGGTTACATATGTTTCTAATCAGAAACAACAAAGCCAGGCCTTGGGGATCATTGGGAAGGCACCCAGTATCCTGACAGATTTCTACAGTGCAGCTATCAAAGGCAGTGAGTAGAGCTGCCCCAGTCTCATTCCCTGTGCCTGAGTGTGTGGTGGCCTTAAGCCACTGCTGGTTCCTCTAGAGATGGTCCATTCCAGTAGGAGTGCTCTGCTCACATCTATTAGGCTCAGCTGGTTACAGAGGAGGTGCCAGGGTATAAACTTGCAAATTCACTTCCCAGTTCTGGACCTATTTCAGAGCCCTACAAATCTTGGAATAGTTTGTGGAATCATTTGTTTCTCTCAAAGTTCACAGTGCAACAGCCTCTCAAGCCAGCCCAGGGCAGCAGCAGAAGAAAGGGTTGGAGCTATGTAGCAAGAGTTAAGGCCACAGCAAACCCCTGAGTTCAAGGCATGTGGAAAGCCTGCCTGGCACTCAAAATTCTGGAAGCTGGAATTCAACATGGGCATTTGGAATCTAATTGATGAGCTCCTAGGGCAGGAATCTGCCTTATTTTTGTTCTGTACAGTACAACACATTTTTATACATCTACAGATGCATTTTACTATAATAATAAAGCCTTCAGACTCTGCTGTTAAGTACTGTGTGATTTTCACAGAAGATGGATGAATGAAATTACAGTGTCTGCAGAGTTCCTGCACTAAACACCCATGGCAAAATGCATCCCAACATCTCACACCCATCAAACCCAACTAACTGAATTTCCTCAGCACCTCCCTCTATCCTCCATATCACAATGTCTGCAACTTCTGCTCCTCCAGTTAGATCATTTTGAGTGCCTAAATTTGCTTTTCATAGGCTCAGCTGATTTTTTCCCACCAATAGCTGGAAAGCATTTACCTCATTAATAATGAGCTGTTTGAATGACAGATTTCTGGTAGATTTGTTTGACTTCCAGTGAAGCCAGGTTCTGACCTGGCCTGAGTTGTAAGCAGAGCAGTGGATATAGAAGAGTACAGAAGAGAACAGGTAAGTCTGGTGGGCATGTTGGTGTGCAGTCATGACTCATGCTCACAGGTAAATGTGCTGGGAGACCACAAACTCACACATTCTTATTTGCCAGAGCTGATTGCAGTCACCAGCACCTGACTATTCCAGGGGTGTTCGGCAGAAGGATCATTTTAGTCCTCCTATTCACTGACCACAACTAAAGACAGATAAACTTTCTAAATATATCACTGCTTGCAACATAATTACCCTGAAGATGTTTCTTACTGTCAATTCAAACACAATGGGTTTCCTTGTGTCAGATAAAAGCTGAAGCATTTTTAATGTAACCCATCATTGCTGAGTTACAAGCAGACACTTTGCTACAGAGGCTCTCACTGGTCTCTGTAGATCAAAGAAAGGTCACTTGTACCCAGTCACATCAAGAGACCTAAGAACCTGAGCATCCACCCAAATATGTGCTGACTGTAAGGTCTAAGGCCATAAAAAGCATCCTAAAGTCTAACCTTTGCCAGTGAGGAAATTTATTTCCAGCCATAACAATGGATTCATTTAGTAATGTGCTTCATCAAATGCCAGGCAGCAGGTGGAAATAGGTCAGGGCTCAAAGGAAAAGCTCTCAGAAAACAACCAAAGTATTTTTAAGTGAAAAAGTCCACAGCGGATTGTTTTTTCTCTCTCCTCTCCCCCAGTCCTGTTTGTCATGGTTGAGGCTTGCAGGCTCATCTCCCAGAAAAGACTTGAAAAAACCTTTCACCAAAATCTTTTTGCAAATCAAGTGAATGCTCTCAGCATAATGCCTGGGTTTATTTCATTTCTGGCTAAATAAAAAGAATTTCAGAACTGGAGGGCAGTTTGCTTTATTTCTACATAACTGAGAAGTTGAGATTTATTTGATCTGATCTCCAAGTGAAGTGTAGAGGGAAAACAGGATACTGTATCTGGCAGCAAATATGTGGCAATCACGCAAAGTAAACTCTTGATATATCTGTAATCTCTTTGTTGGCTTATCCCTGATTCAATTTAAGGCTCTGGAAAAAGCTACCAAACCTCTTCATGTGAAGTGTGAGATGGAACTTATTAGTCATGGCAATTTGCTTCTTATGGGATGCTGACAGTCAGAGAGCATGGTGTACTGAAAAAAAACAAACCTAGAATCCTGAGTCTCTTAGTCCTCCTCAGAGTTAGCAGTGAGAGGAGAGTTCCAGGTTAGTTTAACACACAGAAGTTAGACATATGAAGGAAAACATGAGGAGAAAATGGACTTACAAAGCTTTAGGGTTTGGCTTTTGACAATCTTTTTGGGTTTTGTTATCTTCAGCCCATAGTACACAAATGCATTTGCCTTAAACCCATTAAATCTGAGGGATGGGAATGCTGGTTGCAGATTGTTAAGGAGATGTAATTCTGAAAGGGTACAGCTAGAAAACCAGAGGTACTTCCAATCTCTCCTCCATTAAAAAAGGTATAATTTTTCTTGCATCTTTTTCTTATTGTATTTTAGTTCTCATGTGACAAGACACTATTCACTGAGAAAAATGGACTCGTCTATGCCTATTTGTATTTTCAAAAATCAGACAGTGATTTTTGAAAAATCAAATCCACTCTGTTCCTCCTACCTCATTCTGGACAGATGAAAAAAAATCCTCTTATTTCAGGCAGACGGAACATATACATAGGTCTCCCACATGCTTACACATCCCATTATTCTTTGGCAGAAGTGACAGATTTCAGGGTATTTGTCAGACACCTAAAAACACTACCAAGGCATGTGCAGCTTGAAAGAAGCAGCAGGATGAACCAGGAGTTCCCTCCCCACCCAAATAGCTGGAGCCTCACCTGAATCCCACAGGAAATCCCCATATTGTCTGGCTGCAGGGCAGCTTGGCCACCACACATTAGTTTGGGGCTCTCTCCCTGATCTGGGAGAGCTCAAGGGAGCCATGGCCACCAGCTCTTACCTCAGCAAGGGCTGCAGGGAGTCCAGTCCCCTTCGCTGCTCCTCAGGAACAGCTCCCCAGGCCCGTGTCTGTGCCTCACAGCTGCTCCCCCATGGCCTGCCCATGGGGTGCCCTCCTCTTCCCTCCCCTCATGGCTGTGGGGCCAGAATGTTTTGTGTCCAAACACCACCACATAACCTGCACCTCCTCATAGGCTGAAACCTTGTTCAGAGGCAGTGTTGCCCTGGGGTAGGGCAGAATGGCCTTTTCTGCAGGGCAGGAGGGTCAGGGCAGGGTTAGTGCCATGGGAAGTGGTGGTTTGGCAGTTCAAGAGTGCTTGAAAACAGCTCTGTTTTCCTCCCTGCCCAGCTCAGTGCAGTCCATGCCAGCTCCGGTGTCTGGTGCACTGCTAGCAGCACCACCCTACCCAGGCTGACAAAAATAATCAGAGTCATGTTTTGCTCTTTTATTAATTGCTTTTTGTTTCAGATGTGGGGTGAAACACCTCATATTTCAGGGTGTCCTTTTGTAGGACAAAGTAAGGTAAAATTGCCAGCCATGAGGGTGAGCTATGCCGGCTTAGCAAGAAGCTGCATCACTCCCACCAGCGGGACCTTCACCAAGAGCCCATTTCACACAGTAAGATTTCATCCATCTTAGTGTACATCCACACTTTTTAGGGTGAAAAAAAGGCCAAACCAAACTTCAGAGAGATTTGTTTTTTCTTGGTTTCAAGTTATTTAGCAAAAATGCAAAAACTTGCAAGTTTCTGTTCGGCTTTGTTGACTATTTTTTTTATCTTCCTCCCTTTTTTCTCCTTTTTCCTTTAAAGGACAGGCAAATATTTTTTTAAACAGCTCACTTAGCTGGAAAGTAAAGAAAGAGGCAGTGAGAAATTGTGAGTTACATGGAAAAAATATTTTTGGCAAACTTTAAGGAAAACAATTCTAAATACTGATCACTCTTTAAAAGTGAATTCTTTTAGCTAATTACCTTAATTCTTTTCCTGAGTTATGAAACAAAAGCTGCAGAAACAGATGGACAGAGGATTGGACTTAGCTGTACCTAGGATTTCTCTGTAAATTCTTAGCTCTCAGTTCCTGCTTCTCCTTCCTTTTTCCTCAGTTAAAATGATGCTGAAGGGGATGTCAGGCTAAATTCACAAGTCTGCTGAGAAAGGGACCACAGCCTATGCAGGAATAAGTATGGTGCATAACCAGGGGCTCTCTTATGTAGTTCTTAGCTTAGAAAAGAAGTAGATTAGATCTTGGAAAGAGTTAGAGTAGAGGTGTTAGTCCTCCCAAGCTTCAGAGTAGTCCATGAAGAGATGTGGAACCTTGCTCCAACCTGGAGCAGCCCCTTGAGTATCCTTATATTGAGGGCCACATTTTGCAGTTTTCTAGGAAGCATAGCAGAGAGCCAGAATCAGCATCCTTATTTTCCAAAGTGACTTTAGAGATATTCCAGTACCTCAGGGAGCTCTATCCTCCATATCATCCCAAGAAACAGCAAATAAATGCTACCACGGTCTAGTGCAGGCTCACTCCAGATATCTTTTTTCAAGGAGGAAATTTAGAAAAGACAGGATTCTCTTGTATGACTTTCCCTATCTCCCAGTTGTTTCAACACATTTTTGTTCTTCCTGACAGAAAAAAAATCACTGACCCATCTGTCAATGCCATCTCTGCTTCAGTGAGCTGCTTCACGCATTTGTTCACAGAGGGCTGAATAATGGACCAGCGCCAAAGTCCTAATCAAGAGAAAAGCTACTAGTAGTTACTGCTCCTCAGCATTATACATGTTTCTGAGTGTGACTGATTAAGACTGTTGTTTGGAACAGGGGCACTGTGTCAGAGGTGCCACATCCCATAAATTAGTTTAAGCTGAGGTAATGTATGCGCCAACATACAGCAATACATCTGCTAGGTCAACAAGTTTGGCAAGCAAATGTCTGGGGAAAACAAGACCATTTTCAGGCATTTAATCCAACTAAGACAGAGTGGCACAACTAAGGAGACCCTTACAGGAAAAGCCTTGCATTTTATTTATTTTTTAAGGGGAAATAAAATGTTTTAGAAAAAATGTTGGTGCCCAGACTCAGTTAAGTTAGACAGGAAGAACGGTCTAATTCTCAAAGCAAGGCATGTGCCACTAGGGACTCCTGAGTTTTAATCCGTCCCCTCTGCAACCTCTGTAGTGCTCTACAGAAAAGTCATTTAATTCTAGTCCAGACAGTGAACTTTGTATGCTGCTGAACAGATTAGTCATACAAGTGTGTTCCTTTCTGTGGGACTACTCATGTGAGGAAGTTATCAATGGGGAGAGGGGGAGCAAATCTGACCCTCTGTATGGAGTCACACAGAGGGAGAAAAACTACCACAAGTTTTAATTGGTCTGGCCTCCTTGGAGGAAAAACTATCTACAGTAATGCTGGAACAAAATCAAGAGACCTTCCTGATAGGAAGATCTGTTAATCGGAACCACAGTCTTTAAGTAACAGAGGCTTTATTGACTGCTTCAAATACAATTAACTGGACCAAGGAATTGCAAATGCAAGGAACCAAATAGACCCATTTCACCAAGAACTCTGAGTAAATGAGTCAGTAGGACTTTTCGGTTTGTAGCATCCATCACTTCTTACAGCAAGTGACTAAGACACCATGCTTGCTGGCAATGCAACCAGAGAAATTACCCCGCCAAAAGCCACCTAGAAATGTCATTTTTCTTTTGAACCAGATTTGAAGCGTAGTTTTGGAGCAGAACCTCAACTAGAACTAGACCCTCTCAAAATTTACTTTAGTTAATTAGCAAGGGGAAGTAACATTTTCTGTACCCAAGGCTTTGTTCCACTGAATCTTTTCTAGCACCTGACTGTTGTGAGTCAGGTGCAAGTGGTTAACAATTTATTAGTGGTCTGAACTGAAACTGAGCAGGAACATTTTCAGTTCCAGATTAACCTGAACTGGAATGGAGGTAAAAAAGCAACTTGCTTCACCTCCTGATGTGACAACGTCCTTGCTAACACTATAAATTCCTAATCACATTGATTTACATAAGGGGAAATTGGATGTGAAGCAATTACAGGAAACCATGCATTTATAACTTTTCTGTTACTGTCAGTAGATTATCTATGTCTTTACTATTTGTCTTTCTTACAGAGGATCCCAAAACAAAACTGAGACCAAGGAGATAGTGGTTTCTTCTTCTGTAAGAAAAGGAAGATGCCATGCAGAGAATCCAAATCAGGTTGGGAAGCAGGATGCGGGAATCCTGGTGCCAAATCATTTTTCTGCCCTACCCTACCTGTACAGTTCAGTAAAGTGCTGGTGTTCTAGGTACTTGCAAAGGACCTGTTTTTCTCCATAAGGAGCACAACAGGCAGGTCCTGAGTAATTCAGCCCTCATGAACACTGTCCTCAAGAGCACATCTTCCTCAGCCAGGCAATACTCAGCTGCATTTTGTGCCAACGACCATATCCAAGTAAGGCTCAATTCTTTCTTCTCCCCAGACCCCTCAGATTAGGAATATTACATAGATTTTCTGGATTGTGATTTTCAGTAGTCTAGACCTGAGCTAGGCTGAAAAAATGTGTTTTGCCAGGACAGGAAAGTGTATGACTGAAACACGACATGGCTCTGCATCCCAGTTGTAGTTTGCATAAGACAGATGTTATTGTGGTATTACTAGGCCTTGATTATGATACCTGGATGACCCATAACCAGAATATTCTCATAGAGAGGTTGGGGAGAAGAACATGTGAAGGTGAACCTAGTAGATGAATACATTGCCCTGTGCTGCAGACAATAAAAGCTTTTAGCTCACTTGGAATTTACTAAAGTTACAGTGTACTGGAGGACATGTATCATAGTTTATTCATTCTTTCCATACCAGAGAGGCCTCTCTCTGAGCAGAGCTTAGTCCATTTTCCATCTGGAAATATTCCCCTTTTAGAAACCCGTGACCTGGGAGGATGGTTGTTCTCATTTTGGGGGAAAGAAAAGAAAACCTCCATGAATTCCAAGGACTTAGTGTCACTGATTGTGTTGCATTACCCAGAATCAAAGCGCTTAATCACCATTTACACCAAAGCCTTTAGCACTGCTCAGGCAGAAAATTGTACTGTCTCCTGCTCTCATGTTCCTGCAGTCTTACATTGTCAAGAGCTGGAAAATGCCTGGGAGAGGCACAAAAGCACAAAGATGAGGCTTGCAGTTTTTACAAGCGTGTGTACAAAGGATGGCAGAGAAATCTACAGCCCAGGTTCAGGCCTTGCCTCTAGAGAGTTATGTTTGCACTGTCCAGATACCAAAACTACTTAAAATCAGTTTAATGTGGAAATCTAGTTGGGCTAATTGACGTTGCTGAGAAGATGAGACTCCTTCCCTACATGGGACTGGCTCACATCTCTCTCCAAAATACTACTCTTTAAGGCATGCTTGTGCAGTATGTGGCAGAAATTATACTGGGTTATTCAGTCCAAACTCAGATGGGGCATGAGGGACCTCATACTCTGTAAGTATTAAGTTATAGAAAGATCACACAGCCATCCAGCATATTCAGATATGCAGCATGTAATTAACACAGTACACTGAGAGCTGCAACTGGAAAGGCAATTGCTGGACAGCGTGAAGAACAGGTTCGTGCTTAGCAGTCAGAAGTGTTAGGCCTGCTTGGAATTTGTAGAGGAAAACGACTTAAAGTAGAGGGCAACAACTGTGTGTTTTGTGCAGCACTTGGCTGCACTGCCAGTGAAAGGAAAAAGAGACTCAAGTTCATAAGCACTTCACCATCCCTCGCTTTGTTTTCCCTTACCTCACCCTAACACCTTTCAAACTACCTAATTAATGTCAACCACTCATTCATTACACAGAGGTTTAGTATTTGCAGGAGTTGTAGGGAGGAGTAATAGTTACACAATGGCATCTGCAGCTGATTTACATTTATTTATCCAACAGTGTTTTCAAGTCTCTTGCCCAAAATCCAAACAGCCGCCCTCTGAGGGAATGCAGTGTCAAAAGAATGCACACGTGCAAGGCTGTCTGAAAATTTAATTGCACTAACATCAGGAAGCTCAGACTGAAGGTTTGCAGAGCAGCTCTAACCCCTTCTCTCTGGGCGTATCACGTTGTTACAATAGGGTCTTTCATTACATAATCACGTAGAAAGGGCAACTCGGTTGCTCTTTGACATGTAAAACCATCTCACACACTGCAAAGGGTTTCCACTCCTATCACCTCAAAAGAACGTCTTTACTACTTCTTTACTATCTTTTGGAATCGTTAGGAGTGCTAATATTGTTCTAAAAAGCCCTACAGAACTAGTTACAAGAGAGCCTGCATGCCTAAAGTAAGGACAATTCAACAAGGTGCTAAGTATATTCGTATCTTGAAGAACAGTTCTGGGCTCACTGATTAATGCCCTTACTTCAGTTTAGGTACATCTTTTAACAGTGTCCAGGTGAGTAACATGATCCCGCATATGAAGGAGGGGATTGAATCCAAGTTGTCCCAATTGTTGCAGTGCTGCACAGAAGTCAATAAAGTCGGTTGCCACGAATCACTTTTAGAGCTGACAAAATAATGTAAACAACTGTTTTAAGATGAGTTTGATGAGTTCCACGAACAGTGAAAAACTAGGGGATAACATTAAAAAAAACAGATTTAGAGAGTCTGCAAATCTTACACGTCACTGTGGTCCTCTTTTCCTCTACACTCTTTGGGTTTATGCATCAGTGACTCAGTTCTGTAACAGCAGTTTGGGTGTTACTGCCATGTCCCAGCAATTCTGCATCAGTCACCAGGGCTGATGCTCTGTAAGAGATTTCAGAAGCTCTCAGAAAAAAATGTGAATCATTTTATGTTGAACACCAACCAAAGCAAGGTTCTGCCTCTGCAGACCTCTTCAGTACGTCTGGCTGCTTTACCTGGCATCCACAGAATGCACAGAATGATTAGAGAAAGACTTGGGTGTGAAAAAGATGCTTTGTTTTTCCACATGGTTAATGTATGGGCTTATTTGGGAAAGCAGTCTGTCTTCGGCTTAAAATGTTCTGAAGAGGCCAGAACATTAAAAACAACAAAAACACACTAAAAAGGGATATTCTCCATATCAGTATCGATGGGTAAGCCACCAGCTTTGATAAAAGCAATTCTCTGATGTTGAGTGGAACTTAACACAGCTTTGTTCTAGATTCAGATTCTGAACCTTTTCTTCTCCGTGTGAATGTAATAGTGCTTTGATCAAGCATGAAGTGTAAATGCAACACAATAGATGTAAAACCAGATTGGATCAAATTACAATCTAATTACAAACCCCACACTTCCTCTCCTAGCTGTGGAGTATTTAGATACTAGCTTTACTTCTCCTTCTTCCCCATTTCTCAGTGTTAAAATGTCTTGTCCTCAAAGACATTCCTGCACAAATGGAAATAAGATAAACTGAATCAGACGGAGTATTAGTCTCCTAGGGAGTGATATACTAATTTTACAGTACACTACATCTCAAGCACTAAACCAGGATTAATTTATAATATCTGCTGATTTAAAAAAGGGAAAAGGACCAGACCTTACACTGCACAAAACAAGTGACTGATGATGCCAGCCAGATGCTGGAGCAAGTGTCTACCTCCCCCATCAGCATATGCTGCCTCAGACTTTTCAGGAAGCCTTCCCTAATGGCACTGCTATGGCAAAATAAGTGCTTGGTTGATTCAGTCACTGACACCATACTTCTAGGATGTGTGGCACACGTTCCTTACCTTCAGAATTCCTTCTAACATTTTCAGCAGTTAAGCACTGCATCATGAAGAATTTGTTGGCAGACCTGAGGAAGATTCCAGATTTATGGCTTGCATGTAAAGATGTGCTTCTGCTCAAAGCAGTATGTGCTTCATCCTAGCCTACCTGCTTCATGACAGTTCATTACTAGAAATCAATGTTGAGGCAAGTTTAAACATAATATACAACAAATATATGTTGCATATTGCATGTTGCATATGTTGCAAACGGATGTCAGCCTTTTGACTGGATGTCTCATACTCTCTCCTTCGCTGAAGACTTTGAGTCAGGAAGATAGTCTTGAAGGTAAGTCCTAGCTGAGAGAGTTGAGGATTATTGTGAAATTACTGTGATATTATTGTGATTATTGTGATTATTGTGAAATCCTAGGCCACATAGCATGGAAGACAAGTAATGATCATAGATTTTTCTCTGCAAAACACCTGTTTACATAGATAGCAAATTGCTGATTGCACAGACTCCTGAGACTCTGCAAAGGTCCACACAAACCTACATATTCCCACAAAAATACTGCATATACGAGTGTGACAGCTATTTATGGAGCATTTTTGTGCAGGGTGTTGGGGAAAATACTGATAAAACAGCTTTCTTCTGACTATACTGTTGTGTTTAATTTTTTACCTTCCTAATGATACTTTATTCCCTAACTTACTTAGGCCAACAGGCCATTTGAGCACTCCAGAAAAGTCACAAAATGTGATTAGAACCTGGTACAATAGAAATTTGCTTTCTTTCCAGGAGAAGAAGGAGAAAAAGAGAAATTCAGTGAGTGTTGGTAGAAGTGACTCTTGGATGAATTACTAACAGATGATGTAATGCACCTTGGCTCTCCCTTCTGACTTGAGAGCAGTTCAGGCTGCTGTTCCTGCCTGCAAATATTCAGACCAGGCACCATAAACGCATACGTGAGCTCATACCCAGGGAGAGGTTGTGGCTGAGGTCAGGGCAATGATAGAGACTGCACTACAGTGTTTCCTTGTTAATCAGGGTAAATCAATCGTGGTGATTGGAGCTGTGGAACAGCAATCAGATCCAGATTATAACTCAGATAAGGTGAAAGCCTATCTACTTCTGCCTGAATTTCCCCTCCCAAACAATTTTAAAAATAAATTAAAATAAACACCAGAAGTCAACTTTTTGTCTGAAAAGCCTGTCTAACAGCCCCTGTGTAAGGCAGGGGCCTGTATCACATTGGCCAGGAGCCTTCTTTAACAGATCCCATTTTTATTCACATGGATATTCCAGGGGCCTACAGCTAAATCCAGAATAATTCAGGGGGAGTTTTTCCAGTGTTTACATTAGGACAAGAATTCACACTAATCAGTAAGTGCATTCCTTCAAAGTTTTGTTTAGCACTAGTTTAACAGCTTTCCATATGCTTCTTCCCCCTTTTGAAAGCTGCACAGGAGCAGTGTAAATCCATCTCAATGCTACTTTAAGACTAGCTTTAGGGTTCAGTTACCCACAGATTTCACAGTGTGCCTCGCTGCAGAATGAGCTGCAGTTGGAGCTGTTAGTGCTTGTTATGATACAGGTGTTCACAGAGCACAAAACAACCAAAGAGATTCAGGACTAACCAAGTTTTGTTTATCACAGATTAGAACTACTGGCTTCCAGGTGAGAGGCTCTGTATATTAGTGCTAATTCTTCTCATCACTGCTTCCTTTTGACAAAATGCTCCTGTAATCTCTTTTTTCATGGTGCTTCTCAAATCAGCTGGATGTTTTCAATGTTTCCATGTTTCCATTTCAGCATGGTTAAGGGACTTTGCTGTAGAAAACCTCCATCACCTTGGCTTTTGGCTAAATGAACAGCCGTGAGAAGCTGACTCTGGTGTTAGTCTCTTCACACAATAAAGATAATATGCTGTTAGAAACTAGAAGTTCCGAATGAACAAATAAAAGAGAAGCAAGCCACCAAGGCTTGGATAACAGACACACCAAAGTCCTGATGGGACCAAAGGACAGAATGGATGAACTGCAAATGAAACAATGGGCATCTTTTATGCATGACAATTTCTGTGATAGATGACTGGAAGACATAAATATTGCATTACCTGCTCATTTCCTAAGACTTAAAAAAGTGTTTATTATGTCAGAATGAGGAATAATGCATTGAACCTCATAGACACTTTATATGACTCAATGGTGCACACTTACCCATAATACTGTATTCACCTCCAAAAGAGCCACAGAGGACTTACCAGAGTTACGTAACAAATGTGAGTAGGAGCAGAATGTTTCCGTACAGGGGAAACTGAGGCTATTGAGGTCAGAATGAAGATGCTTAGGAAAAATCAGGAAATTATCCAAAACCATTACACTATTACTGAATATTGGATGATGGCCACAGAGGCTGCATAAATCTGTAGCATCAGCTTTGAGTACCATGGACTTAATCCTATTGCTGCCACATATGTGCAACGATTTTGAGGCATGTTAAAGTGGGGGGAAATTTGGCCCAGATTAACATCAAACTGAAAAGCTCAGTAGTATTCTGAAAAGGTAAAGTCATCTCAGACAGAAGAAAAGAAGAACCCAGGCAGCCACTGAGGCAGTCACTGTAGCCAGGAATTTGGTGGCATACAGGAAGGAACTGGAAATTTCATATAGGGGAAAAAACCCACACAGAGGCAGAGGGTGACTGAGAAAATATGCTATGAAGTATATTGTGCTAGGGACAACTAATTTCTCACCAATGGAGGGAAAAAGGTGTAAGGACATAATTTCAAGTGACAGCCAGTATTTTTAGTCTTGACTGCTGATGCTGCATCAGCTTTCCTGAAGCAATTAATAGGGATAATATATGGATACAAAGTATCAGAATAGGTTTAACTAATTTCACGTGTCATTTCTTAAAGTTTTGGAAATAAAAAATTGCTTACAGAAGACAAAATGCAGTAGAACAAATGATGAGAGAAACGCACTTCCCAAATGGATTGCCTACGATTTCACAGGTTATTCTGACAGAATTAAAATAAGCTAAAATTAAAGACAGTGTGATAGTTGTTGAAAACAGGTAAGTCCAGTTCTGTGTTCAGTTACACCAGTTAATGTTTTATTGTTCTCTTCTTGTTGCTTTCTCCTGTGGTACAGGTATGACTGAATGGAAAATAAATGCATCCAGCAAACCTCGTTTCTTGTCACACTTCTCAGTAGATGTTTTACAAATTTTACCAGCAAAAGGAAGAGTCACTGCAGGACACATAAGGTAAAATAAAGCCTCTTTTGGAACAGCTCACTGACAGCAGTGGAACCAATTCAGCTGTAAATCAAATGGGAATCCTTACTATAAAATAAAACAGTGTTCTACTGTCCAAACTGAAAGGAACTGCTACATAGTACATTGCACCATAACCAGAGAGTTTCTGTCACCCCATCTACAGCAATAGCCTTGAATATTGTGGTCCAAATTCTCTCATTTGTTATATGTGCACAATGATTTTTAGGGCTTTAATTTGGGGAGATCTGGCCCAAAAAAAGGTAACACTGATAACTTGATAAATTTGCCTCCTTCTGCACAAAATAAATTTGCTCACTGCAAAGCAGCTGCCTTTCAAATGCCTGCACAGCTTAGGAGACCATACAGTAGTCTAATTCCTCACCAGTGAAGTCAGGCTGTAACCAGGGCAGCTGGGAGTGTAAATCTCCGATGTACGAAAACGTCCAGGCTGATAAAGCAGATTGTTGTACAAGTACATATGTGGTGTGCCTGTGTATACATTAAGCATGAAAGCGTGTGGCTTTAGGGTGGGAGCGAAGCAGAGAGCAGCCTACCAAAACCTTCACCAGAGCAATTCTGGGTAAGCTGCCAGCTGGATCCCAGCACTGCAGGCGCCCTAAGGACACTGCTGTGAATAGGCTGAGGGTCACAGGGCAAGGAGGCAGACAGGACAGGAAGGGATAATCCAGCAAAGAAACTTCACCCAGTGCAGACTGGTTCTGGCATAATACAGCGATGATGTCCCTCAGGGGGAAAAGCACTAATTCCAGCCTGACCTTGTTCTAAACACTGCATTTGTTGCACAGAGAATAGCACAGAAGATGACTCTTTTGCTCCAGTGAATGCGGTGTCTGGGGCCCAGGAACTGGCACACCTATATAGAGAAGGGGAAAGGGACAGTCTCCCTTTAATAATTTTTAGTCTGGCATTAGGTCAAGCTTTTCTTCATCCCTTTCCAGGGAAACTGGAGCCTTCGTTCTTTCCTTTCATTAAAATAAATGAATGTAGGATTGATGATCCTGGAGCCTGATATCTTCCACGTGTTAAAAGATTAGCTATAGCAGTGGCTACTGCCAACAGCATATGCTGATGTGTTGCAACCCTAATCTCCAGGGTCCTTTTTAAGGGCAAGAAGCCCATTTCCATGGCCTAGTCAGCCACCGGCCTCTTTAATTCTGTGAAGGCACAAGCACAGCAGTGATTTCGTAAAGATGGGTCTTTACCTACCAGGAATCAAGCTGTGACCCACTCGCTCATCCCAGTGAAGCTGTTGAGTTCGTAGGGAGCAGTGACACAGTGATTTGCACAATGGTAGGTGCAACAAAGCCCAGGCAAAACTGAGGTCAAAATCCACAGAGCAATTAAAACCTTTCCTCTTACCATCAAGGCATACTGGTGTGCTCTGAGAATGAGCTGTTCCTCCGGAGTGCCTTTTGGAGAGGGTACTGAACTGAATCTGAACAGAAAACCATTTTGAGCTGCTATTTTTTCATCTCAGACCACACAGGAAACTATTATGATGATTTTGCTGAAGCTGAGCCAGGATGCGCAAACATTGACTTTTCTGGTTCAGAATAACAGAACAGGACTTGACAGCTTCACCAGGGACCTTTCTGCATGGGAACAGCTTGTTTCTAGCAGGCTCTGAACCTCACAGCTTTAGGCATTCATCAGCTTTCCCATCTGTTTTGCCCAAATGTGCACTGTGATGCTGCTTTGCTCTGCATACCTTTGCAGCAGGCTGTTCACCACAGCAACTTTTTCACCTGTCTAAACTGATGCTCCTTACTGGAGAAACTTGCCAATTTTTTTATTCCTCTGTCTGAAATGTCCTGTAAGACTACTGAGATCCTTCTGTGTCTGCTCCTTCCAATTCAAGCACCTGGGTACACCCTTGAGTGCAGCATAGATCCCAGATGTAGATATGTATGTTCCTGCGCTGTACAGGCATAGGTTAATCAGGGAAGGCAGAGAAGCCTCTAGTCCTTTGACACTGGTGAGCCGGATTTTCCTTTCCCTGCCAAAATACTGTAACTACCCACTGTTGTGCTACAGCTCAGCTCCAATCTTTTCTGCTCAACAAGGCAGATTTAGAAAGGTACAGAGAAACAGTCATGCAGTAGTGCCCGAAATGTAAGTAGTACTGCAGCCCTAGCAGAGAAGCAGATGGACAAATTCTTCCCTATTTTGAGGCTCGGCATGTAAAGCCATCCTCATTACAATGACAGCCCCCAGCCTTTGTTCATACACTGATAACACCAGTGCCAGATAACATCTCCGTGAACACGATGCTATTTTGCCACACACATACTGTGTCATCCTTATCCTGAGGTCCAGAGCAGCCCCAGTGTGGCCACACATCTTCCTGGGCTTGCTTTCATCCACCCAGACAGATGAAGAGGACTAGAGGACCACACTAAACCACAGGATGAAATCCATGCAGCTGCCCCAAACCAGAATTATCCTTATATTCCTTATTTGTTCAGACCTGTGCCTTCTGTATGGCAGGAGATACTGTAGTAACCAGTGAGACATCACTGGGAAGTCACCATAAACCCTGGAGTTTTTCATTGGGATGAGCAATAGCTCACAGGAGTTGTAAAAGCTGAAGGTTCTGGACATGAAGCAGCTTATAAATCTGAATGGCTTAGTCTCACATGTATCTCCCAATTAACTACTCCTGGGGTATTTCCTTCCCATTCCCCTGCATACACAGGTTTTCTTTTAAGAATTCCCCATCTCTTCAAGTCAACTTTCTTTTATAATGGGAATAAAACAGGAGCACAAAGCTGGAGACTGTGTGCAACTGAAAAGATCAAAAACGATGAAATTTTTTTTCAGAATTATTTGATATATAATGAATTGCAAATTCAGTAGAGTACCATCTTGCAACAACTATGCCCTTTACCAGCAAGAGATGGGAAAGAACAATTACAAAATGAGTCAGCAATGTGGATCTCCTGGAGAGAAGGCTTCTGGCACAGCAGGGCAACATAAACAAGTGTGCTATATATAGGACTGGTCCTTGGGTGAATACACAGATCTTACAGATGACCTCAAACAGAACCCCAGTTCAGATAAACAAAAAAATACATAGGATAGCTGTGTGGTTTGAAGTGTGGGCTGGATGCCAGTAGTTTCCAGTTTCCCTTTCTCCCTGTTCAGTTTATACCGACGGCCCCCAGCCTTTGTTGACACACAGGCAGTGATAGTGAGGAAGTTATGATCTGCTGGGAAATCACGCACGGCTCCTTTTGTCAGCCAGTCATGCCAGAGGCCCTGGGGACAGACCCTTGTCTCAGACTGTGCGCTCCTCACAGCAGAGGCTGTGTCTTGCTTTGGGCACATGCCCCCCCTCAGTTCAATTTGTCTCCCAAAGTGGGCAGCCATGAAACATTTCCACACTCCCCCATAGCACGTTCTCCTCTCCCACACTAAACATTAATGCACTCCCCAAATTTAGAGTATTAACCTCTGAGACTGAAAAGTTTTTTGTTACTTTAGCTATGGGCCCTTTCTATGTTTATGGCCCAGTATCTCCTATGTTCTGATGCACTATTTTACTGTAAAAATATTAGATGCTGATATCTACATTAGATCAGGGAGGACTGGGAGAGATTTCTGCAATGTGTATTCTAGCACTGACACAAAATATTTGTTTACTGGGGGGAGGGGAGGAAGAAAGTAGGGATTCTGTGTTTCAGAAGCAATGAAGTTGTTAATGGAGAGGAATTTAAAATATGCCCCTTGGCAACATGGTGGCTCCACAGAATCAAAATGCTTTTGGATTCTGTTCTGCACTTCATAAATTTATGGTTTATTTGGGACAACAATCCTTAAATAATATGATATGGTGATAAATTATGAATATTGGGGAAAACCCCCCATGAGATTAGTTGGTTAGAGCATGGTGTCAAGAATGCCAAGGTTTTGAGTTTGATCTCTGTATGAACAATTCATTTAAGAGATGGACTTGATGATCATTGTGGGCCCCTTCCAACTCAGAATATTCTGTGATCCTAATGGAAATGCTAAGAGTTTAAGAAATTTTTCCCACAGTCTTCCTCTTGGCTTCATTATGGAAAAGTTAAGAAGGCTCTCAGAATCTTATTTCTTAATAAAAAATACACAGGAGTAGCAGACTTCAAGAAGACAGATTTTCTATCATATTATATACTACAGATTCAGGAATAATTGAATTTGAAAGACATGTTTGTGCTGGTTTATGCATTTTTGCTCTCTGGATCTTAAATGTCAAATAATTTGCTGGGTTTCTTTGAGAGCTGAAAGATATTAGGTCCAGTTTACACCTTTAAGAATCCCTTCAAATGTTTTTCTGATTAATTGAATGAAACTGATTTATTCGTTCTTCTTTCTGGAAATCTAGAAAAGAGCTGAATTTGAACAAAATTTATTCTGTCAGTTCTGAGACAGAAGCACACAACTATCAAGACAAGGACTAGGTAAATGCTATACTCTACCTTTTCTTGGGGCAAGAGATGATAGTATTTTTCCAAAATGGTTTCATTCATTTTGCCCAAAATTTTTTACTTGGTGTAATGACTTTGTAAGACCCTGCTTTCTCCCACTTTGATAAAGCTAATTTCTACTCTATGAAAGGTCTTCTTGTGCACACCCCTGCATAAGAGAGAGCATGGCTGTTTAAATTAATAAAGCCTGATTGCCTTCTGTGTCTCCTTCATAAAGGCATTATTTTGGACATTTTTTTTCTTCTTAGTTGCACAAAACTTGTAGGAAAATAATTATTGTTGAGATTTCCATCAGGTTCAAAAGTTTACTAGGTGAAAATGGGAGCCAGGGTTAGGAAAGATAGACTACTAACTCGGCTGAAAAAAAAATCAACCTCCTTTTGCTTCACATTAAGAAAACATTATACCCAAGAATTTTTGCCAGAAAAAAATTAGAGTGAGTGAGGGTAGGTTAGAAGCAACTTAGCCATTGTTTAAGCAGTAGGAAGAAGATGATGAGGGCCTCCACATTCATCCTGGTTTATTTATGTAATTTCTGACATGGACACATATACTGCTGTTATTAAGCCCCAAATCAGCATTCTCCTTCACAGACCCGTCTCATTCAGCTAAAGACTTTTTAAAGAGATTCGCAATTTAGCTCTAAGTGTTTCACCCAAAGCATAAAATCACTGTGAAGATGCCATTCTTGGTTCTGTAATTTCTTCATTATTTCAAAACAAAGTGATTTCTATTTATTTCAGTGCAAGTAAAGGCAGTAAAACCTAAGGATGTGGCGATGCCTTCGTGTATGACTCCAAACTAGCTACACTTCTTTCTTCCAATCAAAATATTTCAAGCCACTGGAATGTATTGTAATCTGGTTCCTTTGTGCATTTGGGATCAAAAATAGCCAAGATACTTCATTTTTTAAATAGTCTTCTATATTGTAGAGCTGATTGTTTTTCCTCCTAATAAAAAGTTAATTAAAGTCTGCTGTATACAGTTGGATTCATTTCATAACACAGCATGTGAAGCACAGCTCTACCACAAAAAAAACCCCAAGTTCTTTCTGTTCCTTTTTTTTTTTTTCTTGGTTTGCTTTAGCAAGGGAAATTTCATCATGTGAAATGTGCACCAGGATAAATTTTGCACTCAGTCCTTCCCACTGTTCCCTATCCAGCCACATTCATTTAAAAGAAGTGTCCCCATTCCACAAGGATGTTCCTTTCAAGCAAGCCAAACCTTCTGCTTTGGCACAAGCACGGTAGAAAACTGGGTGATGAAGCCTAGAGCTGTGCTCTGATCTCATACCATTTGTTGCTTTGGGATATGCTCCCAAGAAACTCACTTGGCAGAGAAGAAGGAGACATTTTGTACCTCTGCCACATCCCAGGCTGATTCTCTCCCTTTGACCTGACTCAAAGAAAGACTCCACATCATACGGAGGTGCAGCCCAAAGTCCATTCAATTCATGGCTGCTGTCAAAGCATGTCACAAAACATGGCTGACACCATTTCCAACCTGCATGCTGTAGCTAAGGGTAGATAGGAACAGAGCAGCAACTTTCACTGAGTGCACCAGCCCAGTTCTCTACCAGTATGTGCAAAAGACCTTTTTTTAGTGGGAGATTCATCACTCAACAGAGAAAAAATTTAGGGTCCTCAGGGTAGGGCACAGAGAAATGTGTATGCAAAAGAAAGAAAATATACGTCTTACTGACATCTATCATCATTTGTGTCATAACTGAAACCCTATGGTCAGTTTGTTGAGTGGTTACAGTGTGACCTTTGTCTTTTTCAACCTCAGATCTCTAAGCCTGTCAGTCATAAACTTAAGAGAAGGAGAATTCCTTTTAGGAGATCAAGATATTTTACAGCGGAAGAGACTGATGCATGCTGAGATGATGCAAAAGTGGTGATAAGCTTAGGCAGCAATAGAGTGCGACAGTTCTGAGAAGAAAAACCTGCTGGAGTTCTGGAAGAGCAGTGTTATGTTCTAATGGTTTTGAAATTAGACGAAGGAAAATGGAAGAAAGTTATTTTCTTCTTTTTTTTTTTTCTCAGTAAACCCATCATAGGTCAATCAGTGCTTTCAGTAACCAAAAAAAAAAAAANAAAAAGAAAAAGAAAAAGAGAAAGATCATCTGGTTCTTCATCAGCTGTGCAGTACATATTCTTCCAGTTACTGTAATTTCCTAGCTCTTCAAAGGATTTAGTACTTTCTTTTTCACTCCTTCCAAAACAGAACAATAAGGACTGTAGAGACCAAAGTTATTCAACTACATAGTACAGTTTCCTCAATAAGAACCAGCTGGTACTGCACAAAACAACAGCACAGCCATGGACTAGCTTGCTGCTTGCAGTCCTGTGTGCTCAATAGTAAGAACCATATTGCTTTGTTTAAGCAGAATGCAACTCAGCATGAGCCACGAGATGAGAAAAATAGATAATGAAGACACAGCACCCTGCAACCTTTTGCTGAGTTTTAATTCCAATATGAACAGTTGCACAGACTTAATTAGAAAATGACAGAGCCCTACTGCTAGAGAGAGACAGCTGACACAAAGCATTCCAAGGTGCCTTGGACAAAGGTCATTCAAAAACTCTATCTTACATAAACACCATAAATGCAAATTTCATCATTTTTATGGAGTCAGATTTTCTGCAAGAACACATGTGCTTTCAGTCATCTATTTGTTCACATCCTCAAGTGTGGTAGATAAATCATTTGGCTAGGAGACCCTAAACTAAACAACAGCTTGGGGGACTGAATCAACCTTGTTTCCTTGTTTTTCTTATATTTACCCTTTTCACAGAGATATTTCCACATTTCACCTTTAAGATAACTGCTTATTTACTAGAGAAAAAAAAGAAGTTCCAGATAGCTGAAAGATTAGCAGAGAGAGAGCTGAAGCTTGGTGAGCTGGGAAAGGTTATCTAAATCCTGAATAAAACATAATTTTTAATGGAGACTAAGCAAACTTATCTGGAACATGGCAATGAAAAATAGAGGACCACTTGAGTAAACAGTGATGTCATCAAATGGTGATAAATATCACACGTGATAATGTGCCAAGTGTCATTCTGAGGCCACAGATGGTCATGAGATCAATAAATCCAGATGAAACCTGAAGGTCACTTATACTTGTTTCTGCACCAAGAGAAGTAATGCAAGGAGAGAATATCACAAGGACATTTTACATGTGTACCCCTTCATTCACTAATTATGGATGAAGCCATTGCTTCCACAAACAGCTAGCTACAGTGCCCTGCTGTGACTGGCAAAGGAGAGAGCTTGTTCTGCAGAATGGCTGCAGCTTGGCATCACAATGTCAACACTTGGGGTTTCTCTGAGTAGAAAGACAGCCTTCTGATCATGAAAGATATTCCAGTTCTCTTAGAAACTACAACAAATGGCCTCTAGTGTTGGGACCAGATTCTGACCCGGGTGGCTGCATTCCACCTTATGTGGGTAGCCTGGCCTCAGGTCCCTATTCATCTAAACCACCACAGTTTGGGACCCAGATAAAAGGTTTCAGTTTATTCTTATCTCCATTATGAGAGGTAGGCTTAGTTTGATGTCGGAAAACCTCACCAATTTTGGTTTCATTCTGCCAGTTCAGGCATGGGATGGCTCATACCAGTGCTCCTTTATAACTAAACCTCAGTGGTTGGATGGGTAAGATGGTAACATTCCGAATTTAGGTAATTTCTGTTTATAAAACACAGATGAAACTGGAAATCGCCTTTTACCTTAAAAGATGCTAATTTTTGCAACGGAAGTAGTAGAGCTTGTCAAAAAGTACTTGAAGATCTCACATTTCTGATGTTCTGAAATGGAAGCTATATAATCTCTGTTTTTTACATTAAACTTGCCAAGAATTTCAAGCAGCAGAGAGCATGATTAGTTTATTTTCTTCTCTTTTATGAAAAATACTCTAGTGATTTATTCTTTGCAATTTTCTGCGATGTAAAAAATCTTGCTGCAGCCTTACCTCTGTGCAAGCTTACTCAGAAGAAACTCACCAAGATTCAATTATCCACTAAAAGCAGAAGAGTTTATAACAGCAAAGTTTATAATAGCAAATGTTATAAAGTTTTTAATAGCAAAGGCACGAGGCGAGGGGCAGAATCCTTCTGAGGCAGAAGTTCAGTGTAGCCAGCAGAATTATGCCACAAAACTGTGTCCTCTTTGGAAAATTTGCTTTATTCAGTGAAATGCTTCCCAGCATACCCAGTGGAAAAGTTGTTTTTGATGGGTTTTAACCAGTGGAGAATTCCTCTTTCACGTGGCAGGCCCTCAGGACTTTGGTCAGCCACAGTCTTGAAACCCACACTATCCTATGGTTAGATGATATAAATACCTTTAAAAAGCTTTTAAAAAGAGAAAAGCAGAGACAAGCTCTAGGAGCAGGGCTTAACTTTTCTATAAATATTCGCCTAAATACAGTGCAGCTATTTCTAAAACACAGAACACAGATTTCAACAAATAGACCTAACAACTAGAAAATCATTGCACCAAATACTGTAAAAATTGTGCCCTGGCAAAATTTTGGTTTTGTTCTTCCCTCCAGCTCTTAAAAAAATATCTCCAGTTTCTCAAAGATAATTTCTCTACCTCCTGACAGGTTCTTTCACAATACTGTTGACTCAGGCCACCACAGAAATGCCTATAAATACTCACATGCTTAGCGTGTATGGACAGGTTTACCTCTGTAGAGCTCAACATGCTCAGCAAAAGGAAGGAAGGAACAGATCTTCATCATCCAGGTGGGGAAGATTCTTATCACACAGCAGATTTTTATATCAAGACAATAGATTTTACTGCAGCTAGCTCAAACCTCCTCTGCTGAGCACCACGCCTTATGAGAGCAGGCCTGTTTGTGTAGCAAAGCTCTGTTTGTCACAGGCAAGGGCACTAGAGCCTGGCCAAGTGCAACTGGTCTAATCTGACACAAATCCATAGCAAAGAAAAGCAGATGGATTTTTGAGATTGGCAGCGAAAATTCCCTAAGCCTAAGAAAGATTTTAAACTGAGAATTTGATGAACACGTAATTGGCTGTTGAACAAAGAGAGCAGTTAAATAAAAAGAGCAGATTACACTGTGATGTCCAGGGTGGGACAATCACATCTCTCTTTCCCACTGTAACAGAGAAATTGAGTAGACTACAGTGAATAGGGAAGGTGGAAGCTTAAAAACTACTGAAGTTAGGGCTTTTTCCTCACATCTGTCCTGCTTTTATATCTCTGCACAATCAGGTTTGGTGAATCTTTGGATCTAGTTAGATTCCTGTTGAAGGGGTTAGGAACATAGATAAAGGTATTTTTTAGTACAACTTTTTTACTTACATAGGTCCTCTTTAACGGGGGGAGGAACAGTGAAAGCTACCTCTATGTTTCTTCCGACAGAAATATCTTCCTACTGCCTCACTTATTCACCACGAGTACGTAACTCTCCTTCAGTTTCCATTCCTGCTTAACATATCTGTTTATCATACCCCTTCCTCAGCTGTCACAGCACCAGGAAACTGGACTTTCTCCTTGTACTTGGAAACTGAATATAATAAATTCCTGAAGTCTACTTTTCTTTAGTGGTTGGCCTGTTTGAATTACAGCTAAGCGGGTACCAGGCATAACCTTGGGTATTGACACAGAGTTGTTCAGTCAACATACTTTGACAGGATGCATGAAATCCCTATATATCCATCAGTTCTAGTTCACAGGCTTTTTCAACTTTCTTTCTCTCATATAAGTGACAGCAAGAATTACCACTTTACCCTCACAGACTTCATATCCTAATCCACACTCCAGGAAAACAATGTCATCCAAAGCTATCCAAAGAGTAAAAAGAGAACATCAAGAAGTATTTATTAACTTCTACAGAATGCAAAGCATTGGACTGCCTAACTTTAGTTAAGCTCACTCATGTTATTTATCACCAGCTCGGGTCAATATTTTCTCTTGGAGCATTTGGGAAGGAATTGTCATTCATAAGATCTGTCACTATAAACAGTCCTTCTGTAGAAGGACTGCAGACTATAAATTGTGGTAATGGAATGATACTGGTCTATCCTGTTTTATCCCAACAGGCTGATAAAACACAGTTCATCAGATAGGCTAGTTCTCACATGGTCTGGTTCTTGCTCCCCAGTCAGCATTCTTCATTTCCAGATTTTCTCAGGAGGAGCCTTCTTCAGATGAAGTGCAGCATCCCCACTGTTTGATAGCCTACAGTTTGCTATGGTTAGAAGGTAGAATAGAGGATGACCACAGTGACCACACTGTGAACTGATGTGTGAATTGCACAGGGTAGGGCTGTAGCAACACAGGGTGGAGGAGTCAGATCAGCTCAGGCTATAAAGCAGGCACATGGCAAATCGGCTTGGTAGAATTGAAATATGTCAGTCTACTATGCAGACATGGGTAGGACTCAAGGCAGACCAAATTAATGCTGAAGTGAAAGTGCCACCCTTTTCTTCATCTGCAAAATGGATAGATTAACACAGTGGTACTTTGCAGTGGGGTTACCAGAATTAATGCATTAGTGCTCAGCTGCTGCAGAAATTATGTCTTTCCTGTAGCTAAATAAGAGTAGCCAGTGAGGTGCTCTGTAGACTGACTATCCAGCCAGTGCCAGATGCTGGAGGGGACAAGACTGGGGATAGAGAAGTGGGTTTTTCCTTGCATAGTAATTTCTTTAGATCAATCGTTTTCTTAGTCATGTCAGGCAAGTTTGGCCAGTGATATATTTGGAGTTGAAAGGCTGTGGGTTTTGTCCCCATTGTTTCAGTTTTGGCACACGGGGATAATGAGTTTCACTAACCAACAGTACATGTATTCATTAGCATTGGCTGCTGTTGACCATGGGAGTCAACCTGATTTCTTCATACTCTTTTTTTGGAAACTTTCAAGCAGGGATGAGGAAAATTAGCTGACTCTTGGTAAGCATTTTAAAAATTGTTCCCTCCCTGCTCACTGCCACAAATAAACAGCAGAAAATTATGCTTTGTCTAAGTGCTCAAACAGCTTTGATTTTGCTGAGATGTTATGAAGGAACTTCATCACAACAGAAGTAGAATTAGTTTACATTCTTTCCTTTTTAATAAGGCATTGAAAATATTAACACTGGCTCTGCCTGAGTAGCATTTAATGTCAGTATCTCGTCATTTGAGCCAAGTGCAATGCTGACTTTAAAAGCAAGCCACAGTCTAAAAAGTGGCTACATGAAAGTGCTACTCATGTGCTTCATGTTCACTCTTGTTTATCTCTAACAGAAAAGATAAAGGTTGAGGCAGTTTATTCTTAATCTTTTAGCTTTCAGTATTATAGAATTAAAAATATTGGAAATTCTACCAGAAATAATCTGGAAGAGACCAGTTGACAGCCTGATAAAGGTGGCAAACAAATCCTAACTCATCTTCCTCTAGCAGGAATGGCTGAATGTCACTTAAAGAAGAAAAAGTTGCCCGTAGCTCAATTTTTCCTCATCATGTCAAAATCTGCAAACCCACAAAACCTTGTTCCTGTCAGTGCCACCTTCCACAGTTAATTGACATTTAAAAGAATACATTTCAAGCAGTTTTAGAAGTACTGCCTTTGACCTTTACTCATCACCTTTCTTGTTTTTTTGTTTTTTTCTTTGGTTTTGGGTGTTTTTTTGACAGAGGAAGTCAGGACAAGCAGTCTTTGTCCTGTGTACTGTTTGTCACTATATTTAAAGTACCTTCATACCCAACTTGGGGTTATATTAGACTCCACTCTTTTATGGAGAAAAAGAGAATACACAAGTTTTCCGAAGAAAGGATTTCCCACTCACCACTGAACAAAGAAGCAATGAAAAGATATACAAGGTCTTTTTTCGTTTTACCACCACCACTCACATCCCTCCCCAGCAGAGAGCACATCAGGTACAAACAGCAGAGTATAAGAGGGCTCAGGGAGAGGCTTTTATTTCATTAGCTGAGAAGATAAGGGCTATTTGCAAGTATTTTGAAGATGGGCTGATCACTATCAGAGACCACGACCTTTGCTTCCTTCTGCTGGGTTAATTAGCCAAGGAAAAGGAATGAAAATATTTTGTGGGGATGCTTCCTGAAATAACGGAGTTACCTGAGACAGCACTGTTAAATATTTTTAAGCTAGGACCAGCTAATTAAACAATTAAAGGTTGCAGATCTTGCCCTGAATATAGGGTCAGGTGCTGAAAGACCCTTTTGTAATTGGTAAACTGCTGTGGCTAGACAGAAAGCAAACTACATTCGTGATCACAAGACCTCAAAAAACAGTCCCATGTAAAGGACTCTTAAAAGAAAAAAACCGAACAGGGAACCATTCAGTTTTCAAATCAGACGGGAACAAATTCTCTTACTTTTGAACATTTTTTTCCCTGCCAAAAGCAACAAGATGAAATTGAAAAGGGTCTAAACCAGCTATTTCAGATGTGCATAGCTCAGACCCAGCATCCTAGTCGAGATCAAAAGCATGACTCCACATGATACTTCCTTTCCAAGGTGACTGGAAAACAGAATGAGAAAACCCAAGACCACCTTACACAACTTGACAAAAACAACTGTGATCTTTTAAAGTGACAGTTTGCAAGAGAGAAGAAAAGAGAAGGCAACAACAACCCAAGTTCCCAAATGAATGCGTTCAATTTTCCACGCCTCAGTGTTCTGCTTAAATTGAGGACCTTGGAGGTAGATGACAGGAAATGTTCAACAAGTAAAAGTGTTGGTCTGGAATAACTCAACACTCTGATGGAAAGCATGGAAAAGCAAAATAAACAGCTGTATTGAAAGGACTAGCCTATGTATGTGGGTGACAACTACAGATGCCTTAGCACCCCATGGCAGCAGAAGTTAAGACTGTATAGAAAGTGATTTTCTTGTGCCATTCATCAGTGCCTTGGGTGAAGGGGCAGATGCCTCCCCAGCAGGTTCACTGATGACACAAAGCTGAGAGGGCTGTGCCCAGAGGGCTGTGCAGCCCTCCAGAAGGGCCTGGAGAGGCTGGAGAGATGGGAAAAGGAGAACCTTCCGAAACTCAACAAAGGCAAATGCAGGGTCCTGCCCATGAAGGGAGGGTGTCAAGACGATGGACCCAGGCTCTGCTTGATGTTGCCAAGCAAAAGGAAAAGAGGCAATGGAAAGAAACTGATGCACAGGAAATTCCACCTGAACATGAGGAAGAACTTCTCTACTGTGCAGGTGACCCAGCACTGGAAGAGGTTGTGCAGAGAGGGTGTGGAGTCTCCCTCACTGGAGATATTCCAGACCAGTCAGATGCAATCCTGTGCCATGGGCTCTGGGATGGCCCTGCTTGAGCAGGGAGCTTGGACCAGATGATCCACTATGGACCCTTCCAAACTTACCCAGTCTGTGATTCTGTGATCCTGAGATGAACAACTTCAAAGTATTTCCAATCTTAATAAACTATCAAAGGACCAAACATTATTCATGCACCATAATTATTATTATTAACATCTTTCCTCTCAGAATCACCAAAAAAATTCATTTTAATACCCCCTAAGTACTTCAGTGAGATTTGAAAGTGCAGATTAAAAAAATGGTATCTTGCTTACCTTTTCAAAGACAAGTTATTTTGCATTTGAAAAACATATTTTTTTAGCCTTGAAAATTGTATTTTCAATGCAGTGTCTTCCTGTAATGTGAGTCAGGAACACTTTAAAGTGACTCTTTTCCACTTCCTACAAGAACTTAGGAGTTTTCCAGCTAACCAAAACATTTAAACCAGGGCTGCTCTGGAGAGAATGCAGTTTCCTCCCATCACCATCATCATAATCCATACCACCCTTTTTAAATAAGACCATCCTCAGAAAAAAGTATATTCCTCTTTCTTTTTATGCAAGATCTGACTGAAATAAAGGGTTTTAGTATAGCCCTGTCTACCTCTGATTTGTTTATCTAAGCATGTCATACACTTTCTAGGACCACAGCTAAGCCCCTGTACAGTATCACAAAATCATAGACCATGCTAAGTTGGAAGGGACCCATAAGGATCATCAAAGGCCAGCTCCTAACCCTGCACAGGACCATCCCCATCAATCACACCATGTGCCTGACAACATTGTCCAATCGCTTCTTCAACTCTGTCAGGTTTGGTGCTGGGAACACTTCCCTGCAGAGCCTGTTCCAGTGCCCAGCCACCCTCTGGGGGAAGAACATTTTTCTAATATCCAACCTAAACCTCCCCTGACACAACTTCAGGCCATTCCCTTGGGTCCTGTCACTGGTCAGCACAGAGAAGAGATCAGTGCCTGCCCCTCGTCTTCCCCTCATGAGGAATTTATAACTGCCGTGAGGTCTCCCCTCAGTCTCTTCTTCTCCAGGCTGAACAGACCAAGTGACTTCAGCTGCTCCTCGTACGGCTTCCCCTCTAGACCCTTCACCATCTTCATATTCCTCCTTTGGATGCTCCCAAATGGCTTTATATTTTTCCTATATTGTGGCTCCCAAACCTGCCCCCAGCACTGGAGGTGAGGCCGCCCCAGCCCAGAGCAGAGAAGGACAATCCCCTCCCTTGCCCGGCTGGCGATGCTGTGCCTGATGCCCCCCAGGACACGGGTGGCCCTCCTGGCTGCCAGGGCACTGCTGACTCAGGTTCAACTTTCCATCGACCAGGACCCCCAGGTCCCTTTCCATGGCACTGCTCTGTCCTTCTTTCTGTGCAGCTCACTGAACAGAGATCTTTCTGCGGAGCCTTTTGTGCTAGGCCTTGAAAACCTGTCCAATCTGCCCAAATGCTAATAATTCCATGGTGTTTTTCAGTGTTACCAGGGTTGTCCTTAAACAAAATCTCACTTCATTTTCTCTTTTTAGGCAGAAAGCCCAGAGCTAATTGAATACATTCTCTCTCTTCTTCAGTGACTAAATGCAATGCTGATGTGTGCATATAATGTGGGAATCACGTTAATCATAGGCACACAGATTTCAAAGCCAAGAGTGCTGGTTGTGATGACCTAGTCTGATCCGCAGGGTAACACCAGGCATAGAATTTCTGCCAGTGATTCCTGCCTCAAGCCCATGATTTTGCACCTCAGTTCCCATCTGTATAAACTGAGCTGCAGCTTCCAGACACAGGGTTTATTATGCTGCTCTGTGCTGCATAAAAGAGTTCTTTGTTCACAGAAACCTTCTACCACACTAAAGTCTTGTGGGTTCTGACCACGCCACCTTCTCTTTTGCTAAAATGAATAGATTAAGCCTCTGACATCTCTCCCCCCAAGGTAAGGTTTCAAGGCTTTGAGTCATTCTGCAAAAAGACCACATAGACCTACGCTCTTGGTATCTCACAAAAATCCTGAAGATATGAAGCTCCTGCAGTGCAGGCTCTTCAAAGATCACATAGTTAATCATACAGAAGTTAGTCATTTCAGCCTTCCAGTTGGGTCCACAGCCTTTGCTTTGTCTCCGAGCATGTGTTATGTTTTCAGCTCTGTCATCACCTGGTATTTTTCAGTTTATCCAATAGAATATCCCTGTGCACAAAGTAAGTTTTAAATGGATCTTAGCAGCTGCAGGGCTGAGGGTCCATATTCAGAACAAGAGCTCAGAAACTCGTACTCACAAGAAACACAGAAAGCAGTAATCAGTTAGAAAGATTTAAGCAATTAGGTAGGGTATCACACAAAGTCTTGGCTGTTCTGGTTTAGACTTAGACTTTTAGTTTGATCTATTACTGCTGACTTGGTCCTTTAAAAACCAAACTTGGCTAAAAGAGCTGCTCCCAGTAATTCCTGTCACCCTGCTTGACCTGGCATACTTGTACCCCCGTCAAATGACAGCTCGCCAAATGTGCTGTTCCTATAATTACTAGCAAAAACGCATGTAATCCATGTCAAACTAGCCCTAATTTTCATGGCAAGATTCCCAGGTTTTGCAGCAATCTGATGTGACAGAGATCTCAAGAAGTTCACAAATCCAAAAAGTACTAACGTTGTCAAGGGATTCATCAGGAAATTAAAAAATAATGCAGAATTCCCTTTGCATTGGTATCTTAATGTCTATCTTGGACAGATACATACAGGTATATGCATACTTAACTCCAGATTCCAAAATCCTTGCACATAATTGTATTGTAAAAATCACTGATTTTAAGATAGCAAGTGAGATTTAAAAGTGTAACAGAAGTGCTTCAGTGCCATGTAAGTCCTTTTAGATGCCTAGGATATTCAGCAATCTGTAAGAGGTGCCTAATATCACAGAAAAGCCAACAGAACTGTTATATAAATTGCTCTAATCAAGCTAATGAGAATTGAAAGCTCACTTTACAGAATAAATTTCAAGTGTTTGCTTTTCAATGTTTTTTCAGGTTTTTGTTTGCCAGTGTCAGTCATGGTTTCCATATTTTTTTAATAAATGAAAAAATTATTCACCCCAAGCCCCTTTGCAATATGCAGCTGCTTTTACCTGTTTATATTTACCATTTTTGTATTTTTAAAAACTGGGAGCAGGAGGAGAAGCTTGGCAAATAGAGCAAGCAAAACAGCATTAAAATTCTTCACTAAAAACATTTAAAAAAATTCCAACAGAATATGTTGGTACAAAATAGTGCTCTTTTTTTCATTTTATCATTAAAAATCCATAGGCTGTAAATACAGTAAGTCATACACTTTTAAGCTGCTATTTTGGGCTATCTATAGACTCCAAAAATGTTTTAAGGTTCTTTTCACAGCCAGTAAGACTAGACATGTCTCTTTTCCTTTTCTATAAATACCAGAAGTCTCAAGCCCCTTTCTGTGGTAATAGATGGTCTAAATTTTCGACATACATTTGGCACTATAAATATTTACCGTAAGTGTAACATTACTATTTTCTTGCAAAAGTCTGAGACACACAACTCATTGCCTGACTCCATACTGAGTGTGAAGTAATGCCTCTATCCACTGATCAAGAAGAAACCTAGGGACCAGAGAGCTGCTTTTTCAGCAGAGTTGAGTCGGTGTTTTCATTTTCAACATGCTTTGCACTAAACATCACTAAAGCCCTTTCACTAATTCTGATCTTGTGATTTCTGCCATTGACAAGTAGAAGCAGAACCCAGCAGAGCAAAGTGATGTAGCATTAGGGTATTGTTTCAAAAGCAACATCTAAATGTGACAGCTGCTCCCTTGTCTGGCTCTTTAAACCCAGCCTAGGATTTTCCTTATGGGACACTGCTCCAGCAAAATAAATAAATGGGCTTTAGTCTAAACTCCAAAGCCCTCTATAAGATGTTATTATGTTCCAGGCTCAGCAATAATAGAAGAGACATCACATTATGGCAGACGTACACTTCTGCACTTTTGGAAAGATCAAAGCTTGCCTTGTCTGCACTAACTTTGGATAGATACAAGATGGCTTGAGCCAGCATGGTGCAAAATACAGTAGGAGAAAATGTCATCAACATCCTATGGGCTAGTTTAAATTTCAATTTCTTCTTATTGCTTCACTGATTGAAAAGCAGCAGCTGGTAAGTACCTCAGTAGTAGGGGGAGATGCAAGTGGAGGGCGAAGCATCATAGAAAGGTTTATACCTCTGGGGGACTCTGGGAAGCAGAGAGAGCAAAGAGGCCACATGTTCAGGTTGAAATGCTTTAAAAGGGGCATGTTCCCCACATTATTTACACATCAGCCTCAAAACCAAATACTCCACCGGATCTTGACCACTAATCTCACAAAATGGCACAACTTGGGCAGAGGCAGATCAGTCCAAGTGGAGCAGCCATCACCTAATGCCAGATACTCTCCCATGGAAATCTCTGTGTAGGTCACTGGTCCTGACTCCGTTACCTACAAACAACGTCTGCATACATTGAGTTAAGGAGCCTGATGTTTCCCTCACTTTCTGCCTCTAGCTTGGACAACATGTTTGTAACAGGCTGGACACACTGCCAAAGCACTGAATGAGTCTCAGTGTCCTTTAAAATGTCACAATTCAACATTCACAAGCAACCCTTAACTTCTGATTTGCCTCAGCTTGAGGATGTTGGCTTTGGACACAGAGGTGTTTCAAGAGCTCAGCACACACACTCCCCAGCCAGACGTTGCTCCCCTGAAGGGATTGTCCCAGTGCCTCGTGGGCTGCAGTGCTCCTACAAGAGCTGCAGCCCTAGGACAGTCAGTGCCCAGGACGATGGGAGGGTCACAGTCCCAGGCTAAGGAGTGGGGGGCTGTCAGGGGACTCTGGGCTGGCTGCCTGACTACAGGCAGGGAGCAAGGTGGACCTGGAGGGGGTTCCTGAGGGCTGACAGCTTTCCCACAGGAAACCTTGGCTGCATTTTCTGCTGTGCTACATGACACTGTATGGGCTGTAAATCTGGATGTTAATGCAGAAGCAGCATGTGATCCTATACAGACAGAGGAGGAACTAGGCCTCTTCTTCCTCATTAGGGACAGTAATGCCTCTGGAAAGTCAAGCACAGGATGAATGTGGTTTGCTCAAAGACGCTGAGCAGCTTAACCCTCACTTCTCCTTTTGCCTCCAATCTGTTTTGTTCAGGGTCAGGGTCTGATCACACACAACCTTACAGTGCTGGTCCTGCCTCACTGGACAGCTAACGTGGGCAGCTGACACACAAGCTCTTGTTGCATCACATGTCTTCAGTGGATTCCTTTCAAAACAACTGGTTACACTAGCTCAAAAATGCATGTAGCACAGTGTATCCTTCCAAAGCATGAGGTCTTACTGCTGACCTGCTGCTCTCTGGTGAATACTTATAAAACACCAAATGTGTTTCTCATGCAGCTTTACATAATCAGTCACGGACCTTTCAGCTGAAACATACTGTACCTTCCACACTGCAGTTATCCTGCCACAGCCAAGAGCTAATATTTCATCCAGCTCAACACATAAAACATCCCTGGCTTTCTTTAATGCTTAACTGCAGCCAAAGATAGAACTGAGTTTTTGTAGAAGAGTGATAATAGTGATAATTATTATTAGTGTAGATATTATTTCTCCTGTAGCATTTTCCCGCTCTGCTCTGCACTGAGGTGGCCTCACCTCAACTCCTGTTTGCAGTCTTGGGCAGCACAACATAAGAAAAATATAAAGCTATTAGAGAGTGTGCGAAGAAGGGCTATGAAGATGCTTCAGGGCTTGAGGGGAAGCTGTATGAGGAGTGGCTGAGGTCACTTGGTCTGTTCAGCCTGGAGAAGAGGGGACTGAGAGGAGACCTCACGGCAGTTACAGCTTCCTCATGAGGGGAAGAGGAGGGGTAGACACTGATCTCTTCTCTGTGGTGACCAGTGACAGGACCCAAGGGAATGGCCTGAAGTTGTGTCAGGGAAGGTTTAGGTTGGATATTAGAAAAAGGTTCTTCCCCCAGAGGGTGGCTGGGCACTGGAACAGGCTCTGCAGGGAAGTGTTCCCAGCACCAAACCTGACAAAGTTCAGGAAGTGATCGGACAACATTTTCAGGCTGTGACTTGGGATGGTCCTGTGCAGGGTCAGGAGTTGGTCTTTGATGATCCTTGTGGTTCACTTCAAACTCAGGATATTCTATGATTCTATGATCATTTGGGGTTTCAGTGACAGAAAAGACAAAACTCTTGCTATGCTAGAAGCCATACAAAACAACAGCTAAATGCTGAGCTTTGCTACTCTACAATAATAATGTTCAAATTTGATGTACAGAAATTACAGGAACAGGACCACTTGTGTCTAAAATCACTCAGTGTCTTGATCTGGCAATATGAAATGACTCAAGAGGATGATACAGGAAAACACCTAAACGTGGGGAGGATGGGAGGCAGGGAGAGAAAATGAAAAGACAGGTGATTGCAAGCAGCTGAAACTAGTCAAAACTGAACAGAATTTGTATTGATGGTGATTCACAAGTTACTGTGGAAATGCAGTGAAATTTTGGGATCCTGTTTCTTTAGTTTTCATCTACCCAGCCTTCTCATGAACCTTGTAAGAGCAATAATTCTGCAAGTCCCTAGACAGCCATTTCTTAAATATCCTTACAGCTAGAAAGATTTCTGTGTTTTTTTTCTACCTTTCTTATCTAATATCTAATGTAAGTCTTCTTTGTTGAACTTAGGCTGATTTCTCCTTGCTTTACCCCATCTGGACCTGTTGAATTGATCACTGTGTAACACCCTTGAAAATGTCTGAACACTATCATATTTGCCACGTCTGCTCCTGCCATGTTCTTTTTCCTAGACTAAACAAAACTCACTCTCTCAGCCTTTACTCTCAGTTCATGTTCTCTAAGCCTCTTATCACTCTTGTAGCTCCAGAAGTGACTCTTTCTTACTGACATAAGATAGAGAAGTCTGTCAGGGTTTGGAATAGACTTACAAGGAAGGGAGAGCACTTCCACTGTAAGAAATACAACAAAGTAAATATGAGCATTATAGTAGGGGTTATTTCATATTGCCAGAGATTGATTAGGTGAGACCAAATATATTGCTTTTACCTTTGGTTTCTGCTGGAGTGAAAGTAGATGGAAGAAGCTGAAACAGCCAGGGCAGTATCAACTCCTGCTTTCACAAAAAAATCATTAATAAGACAGCTCTTCCCCTGTGTCTGGATAGCAGTCAGTGCCCTACCAGTGGAAAAGCTGGAATGGAGGAGCCTGTGGTTCATGAGCTTTCGTGGCACTAAAATGCTTTTGTCTCTCGCTGATGAAGCAGGAGCATGATGGTATCAGATCACAGACACACAGACACCCTGTGACGCAAGGGTACAGCAGAAAAGCATGTCCCTGCTGTCCATGCTGTGCAAAGCAACATAGTGGAAATGCCCTTCAAGCTGGCGTCTGCTGGCTCTGGAACAGGAGGCAGTGCTGCTGTACTGCAGGTGGTAGGTTTGGAGGGTAGGAGTAATCAAAAGCCTTGTAGCAGAATGAAGCCCCTGCAGCAAGTTTATCAGCCAGTCCAAAGGCTATCCAAAATCTTTGGTTTTTTCTGGGCTCTGAGCTGAGATTTTTGTTTGGCACTGTGTCACACTGCGGCAGACCTCAGCTGCAAAGTAGCCTATCCTCCCTCCCTCATTTTCCCCTTCCATAAAAATCACAGGGATGCACACACCTCTGCCCCATTCTTCTGCGGGAATTCACTTTCTCTCTTGCTGGACTCATCTATCAGCATCAGCCTTCAGGAGGAAAGACTGAGAATCTTTCCAAAACAGGCTGGAAGAGTGTGAGAAATTGAGCAAGGAAGGAAGGGAGGGAGTTTTTCCTCTAAGTCCTAAAGGAAAGTTTGAGCCTATGATTTGTTTATAGTTTGATTTTTTTTTTAATCTTTACTATGGGAAGTGAGGAAGGGGAAAGTTAAGGTTGTCTGGAATAGGCTTAGATCCAAATTATGCTGCTGAGAAAAGGAAAAATAATCAGAAGAGTCACATGCACAAACAGACAGCTAAGTCCACCAATTCTTTGCTTGAAGAAATCATTCTCCACCCTGTATACCTCAATCACTGCCTCACCTATAGCCACTTCAAACTGGAGGTTGTGCTGTGCTGCTTCTTCAGTATCCCCAGGTGCTCACAGCCTGTTTCTCTGATCCCCCATTTTTAAAAATCATTTTCACCAATGTCAAGAATGAGTAGGAAGCTATCAGGTCAAGAGACAGAGCTTCAGCTAATGGAAATCGGTTAACCAGCATCCATGTTAGCAAGGGACTCTCCCTGCCTGCACACCTCTTCATGGGATGAGATACAGGAAGAGAACCCTGCAATTCCTCTCTAACCCACCTCGGCTGGTCTAGACATGTACCAGCACTTTCCTGCATATCCTTTCACCTCATTTCTCAATACCCTTTTCTTCACTGACTCCTCTGCAGCTCCTGTCATCTCCAGCAGCATTTGTAAGAGGCCTTCTGCCCCCTGAAATCTTCACCCCACAGAAAACCTCAGTATTTCCTCTTCTGTGCAAGTGTGGCAGGGGGAGGAGGGTGATCTTCAGATTCTCTTTCTGCTTCTATCTCACTCTAATGAAGAATTCCAGACCCATCACTTGCATGGGGAAAAATTACCTGCACAGCAGAAGACTGCATTGTAAACATCCTGTTTGTGGCCCAGCCTGCATTACTAACCTAGATGCCTTCTAAGAGATTAAAAATAAAAAACAGAACAGCAAAACAAAACCCCACACCTAGTTTGAAAACCCCCAAACAAACAAATCAAAATGAACAAACCAACCAAAAAAAAACAAAAACAAAAACAAAAAAAAACACCACTAAAAATAAAGGGGGAGGTGAAGGGGGGGCTAATTTAAATCAGAACTTCAGTAATTATACTACCCCAAAACAGATATATCTGTTCTTCTGGAATCTTTGGTCTAAAGAATTTACAGATGGAAAATATGGACGTCCTCCTGCATATTATTTTTCCCAATGCACTTTACTTGGCAGCTCAAAACCTTATAGCAGGAAGGCTGTAGAATTTCAGGGATAAGATCAAAGCCTTGTGCTGTAGCAAATCATCTGGCGCTTGACCTATACACCAGCTGAAAGCCTTGGGAAGAACTCCACCCTGGACTTTTCAGCTCCGTTAAAATCAAGATCTGTGTGACCACTGTGCACATGCACATTGCATCTAAAACGCACACAGGAGTTCAGGTCTTAACAGGAATTAGGACACCCAGTTGATACCCTCCACATGCAACAGCAGCAACAAGCTGAAGTGCTTACAAGTACCCTGCTCACTGGAAAAATGCAAGTTTAAGTTATAGCTCAGGTGAATGACTTGACATATGTCAGGCCTTTCACTGAGGTAATGAAAGTAATTAATGATACAGTAATTACAGGCTAGGCAATCTGAAGCATACCCCATCCTGGCAGCTCAACTGGCCTGAGATAATCAGGTAAATGGTGATAACTTCACCACCTGTCTGAACCAGAAGGTGCCCCAGTGTTCTCCACAGGGATGAATTGAATTTGGCATCTCTATTCCACCTTGCCCCCGTGCTCTTGCCTATCCAGGGAACAAGTGTCTCCAAGGGCACTGTTTATGATGAGCACGTGGAGAACACACACATCTGCGTGCAGGCACACACGGTCCATGCGCACAGAGCCCGCCCTGTGCTCCAGCGCTGGGATCACACATTCGATCCAGCCAGAACTCCCCGTGTCACCCGCCCTCATGAGCCAGCACTCCACTCCTGCCAACAGCCACTCTTGTTTTTTCTGTATCTGTCTGCCTTTCCTGGCACCCCCCGTGGTAGCATCTAAGAGCCAGCCAGGCGCAAGCAGTTGGATGGATCAACTCATTTTGTTCAGGTGCCCAAGTAGCCAGTGGGTGGGTAATGGCTTTTGGTTAAAAGCCGTGCTAAGACAGTGTTGAAAAGGAAGGCTTGACGACAAACTACAGAACTCCAAGTGCCCAGTCTCTAATTAGATGAATTTAAACAAGCTAAAAATCTTAAAAAGCAATTTCCTTGGGCTTTGGAGAAGTTAAGACCATGCTGGGATTTCAGGATTCACATTGTGACTCATTGTAGGTGACACGCTATTTTTCACTTACTTTCCTCAGCAACAATCACTTGATGTTTTAGAATAAACATCTGTCAGGAAACAGATCATATCCTATAGGAACAGAAGGAGGAAACTAAGCTTTGTTCATGAAATGCTAAGAATGTATTTTTAATGACAGAAGCCTGGGGCAGTTTCCCATAATTAGTTTACAGGAGTATCTCAGAAAGGCTCTGGCAGGCTGCACAGTGCTCATAAATCTGAGCTATTGTAAAGTGTTCCAGGGTCCCTTCAAAGGGCCTGGACCAGAGGCAAAAATAGCAGGATGCCCTTCATGTGGTAATCCCAGCCTCTGCAGACTGGGAGGTATCGGAAATCTTAATGAGGAATCCACTCTCTGGAGAATTTTACCTCTAATCTACACCAAAGAGAAGGGAGGGGAGAATAAATACACAGAAGTGCTCACAGTGCTCTTTGACAGGTCCAAAGAGGGCTTCCAGAGTGTTTTAAATTCCTTCATTGCTGACCAGCCATGACCCTGTAGAAAAAAGTGGTCAATATATTCTTCATTAGAAATAAGACCAAGTTCCCAGGCAAGTTTAAATGCATCCTCACTGGTGTCACCTGCACCTTCTCCAAGGGAATCATTTCAAGGGTGTATCCGTTAACATGGAAGGCAGGATGTATTTTCAGCCAGGGTGTAGAAGACCTGGTGCATTTAAGATTCAGAGAGACCTGCTTCAGAGAGGTCCCAGGCTCACAGCACTGGGAAACTGGATATGAGAGAGGGCAGCAGCTGCCTGCATGCCCAGGAGGGAGAGATGAGGTACCTCCAGGTACCTCTACAGGGGTTTTGGCTTGTGGAAATGGTTTCTTCCCATGAAGATGCAAACACCTGTATAGCAAATTTTAAAAAAACAATTTTTCATTAATTTATCTTAATTTTTCCTTCAAACTCTGGAGGTTTGAAACAGATGCCCTGATGAATATCAATGCTCCACTGGTAGGTACCATAGCAGTAATGGAGAAATTTACTCTTGTTTGCTCGGGGATTTTTTTACCCCTAGGGAAGAAGACCGTGCCAGTAGTTCTCATTGCTGACCATCCTTAGAGCCCTACAATACGCTTTTTTTGCTTGCCTCCCATAAAGCCATGAAGACATTTCCTTATTCTCTGCTTGTGGCTTCCACAGACTGAAGATAAAATCTGAGCAAGAATGAGGAAGGAATAAAATTGAAACAACAATACTAAAGGATACAGTAGTATTTACCAGCTCCTTCAAACCTTGTATCCAAGCATCTTGAGGCACTTCAACACACCCTGGTGTTGAACGGTAAGTGCTATTGCCCTTTTCAAAGGAAGGAGCACTAAGCCAGAAAGTGAAATGAAGTCTCCTGACGTGCAGATCTCTGTTTTAGACCAGAAATATTTTGCTATACCCCAGTCTGCATATTAACACTGAAATAGTAACATGTTCCAAAATGGGGACACTTCCCTGAGAAATCTCATTTCCAAACTATTTAACAAATTTAAAAAGGAAAAATCCTAATTCAAGTCTTCTCTTGAAATAGAGAGAGCAAATCTTGGCCTTCAGCAAGCTCTTCTAGAACATGTAGAAGAACTTGTGACTTTAATTCCATTATGAATGTTTATGCCAAAGTAAAACAACCTGTGCACCAGAGCACACTGAACAGAGTCAAACCTCCTTTATCTTTCATTCCTACACAAGTTGTCTTAATTCTGTCAGTAAGAGACCTTGGGACCATCCTATTGATTGATCAAATTAGAGAAGCTTCACATGAGGATCTATACCAGGTTAGACAATACGATCTGCCTCTTCCTCCCTCCATTTCTGCCTTCCATAAAATGAAAACACTTCCACTTTGAAAGAGCTTTGAAAGTTACAGAAGAAAAAAACAAACTGAAATGCAGTGAACCATCAACCAGATTAATTTACCAGTATATAGACTGGATAGATATATATAGAAGGATGCCAAGATCTGATGCCAAAGGCAATACCTGCTGAAGGCATTTATTTTTCAAACAAAGGATTGATCTTTCAATCTTAGTTGAAGAAATTAATTGTCCAATATTTTGCATTTAAAAAAAAAACAAAAATTCAAAGCTGGAACCTGACCAGCCCCAGTGAATCAGTGGCTTTAATTCACCTTACATTCAGACTGGCAGGGCCCAGCTGGGAAAGGCAACCAGCTACCTTCTCACCAGCTGGCAACAGTCAGGGACAAAGTGCACGGAGTGAGTGAATGCTTCACTTCAGATACTTGAATGAAGTAATGTTTTACAGTGCTAATGTAAATACAGTTCAATGGAGAGGAAGCTGGCAGGAAGCCACAGCCAGGACATAAATTCATGGTGCTGGAAGACCAACTTGGCTTGGCCTGCTGGAGTAGTTCACAAAGCAATCCAGCATTTCATATAAATAAACTTTTTACCCAGGTAGTAAACCAAGAAAAAGACTGGATTTCTGGATTTTCTATCAGAGGTCATGATTCAACAGATGGTTCCATTTCCTCCACAACTCAACCCTGTTCTGAAAAGAATGAGTAAAATTCTGAGAAACATGTTCTCAGATATGTCTGAGTTGCTTCAGCTAGCCAGTGCAATTGGACAGTGCACAAGGCAAATGAGAAACTACTCTCTTCTTGCTCATTCTCACTGCCATCGCTCTAGGGGTTTATTGATACTGTCCCAAACTAGGAGATTTGGGCTGTGAATATGTATCTTGAGTGGTTCCTCCAAAGAGGAGAAGTTCTCAAAATGTTCCTTCAAAGAGGAGCCACAGAATCTTCTTGGTTTATTGGTTACTGGCATTCTGCAGCCTTCCCATTTGCCTCTTACAATCTCTTTATAAACACTCAGTCTTATGAACGCTTGGGAATCCCTCTAGCACCTGGTTCAACTGTCAGAGGAATAGCACTGCAGGTGGATGATGTCTGTAAGCATTTGTCCTAACTAGCATCTGCAAATATTCTGACAAAGGCAGTCTCAACAAAGTGAAAATATCACAGAGGACTTTCGCTTCTTTTGTTCCTGGTAAATCAAGTCACTGTATTTCCCATCATCAGTAATGAATTATGCCAGATTCAGTGTTAACTCAGTGAAGATCCTCACTGTTTACAGGCTGCAATAGCCCATATTTCAAGAAATGAAATTCCTTCCAGGCTTTCCATTTCCTTCTCCCTTCCTTCAGCTTGAACCAGTGCAGTGGCCGATCAGAAATATCTACTATATTTTTGCTCCCTCCCCTGAACAATTCTGCTCACATTGGTATTTTGGTGGGGTTTTTTTATAGTTAGCTTTGTTGTCTCACAGTCTTTCAAAGAAGCCGGAATCACAAAATCCTCAAACCACCTTGCCTTTAAGTACAGAATCACTATGTCTGAAAATGTATCTGTGGCCACCAAGGCTGCATATTGTAACATAATGTACCTACAAATTCCTTATTCCTGCTCTGGTTTTGAGGATGAAACAAAATTCTCTCCTCTAAAACCATCTGGGACCACAGACCTTCACAGACACTGACAGCACTCACCCCATTATCAGATATTACAGCATTCCCTGGGGTAATGGGTTCCCTCACATTGCCATCTGCACAATGTTCAGAAGCCAAGGAAATAGAACAAGCTGTTGTTGTACAGAGCACACCAGCAATGCAGCATGCTATGCCTGCTTTGTAGGAAGACACCTGGGATGTCTGAGCTCAAGAGGAGGGCTGTGTGTAGCTTCTTTACTTACATCTGGAGTTCACATAGTGCAGTACAGAGTCCGTGTCCTCATCCCTGACTCTAATCCTTCTCTGGACCTATAAAATTTCCATAAAGATCAAGGCAGGCTCCAACATCCAAGACCTGGTCCAAACAAATTTAAGCTCTTTCTTAAGTCAGTTGCTTAGGCCAGCCCTCCAACGTGCTTCTTCTCCTCTTCTTCATCAGAACTTCTAATTTTCTAACTGAGCTGGGACTCAAACTCTGAACTTCTCCAGAAGGATCAGAGTCTTCTCCCATCCAGGACTGTCATTGCCATTTCAGATTTGTCATGCTGACACTGGGTGCTACAGGCAGTGACTTAAGACTGGGCCACTGCCAAAGTGGAAATGAAATGGGCAAAGAGTAGCAATCATAAGCAAGTCATTCATAAACAGGTTTAACTCCAATCTCCCAGCCAGGAGAGGAGGAGAGAAAGGGAGAAGGGTGTAATAGCCTATGGAAGAAAGGGAGACATGACAACACATTCAGAAATAGTGGTATGTGTGAAGAGTTAGGACAGTAGTGCATATGGAGCTACTTTTAAAACCAAAGGAAAAAGCTTCCCAGCCATGATCAGGATAGAAGGGAAGGTTCTGAGAAGAGAGAGTTTAGTGGTGAGCTGCAATTTATAGACTCCATCCTGCCACCAGCTACCAGTCCATCAGCCAGTGTGTTTGTGCTCTGGTAGGCAAGGCCATGCTCTCTCAGTCCACTCGGCCTGGGTGAGCCTAGGAGCTGCTGCCTGGCTTTGAAGCCTGCCCTGTGCTCTGCCTGCTGCTCTCCTAGTGTGATTTTGGATCTCCATCGTTTTTTGGTTTCCTTTTATATGCACAGCTGCCTGCCAGGCTTGCTAAACTGTAAAAACCTTCCTTGACATCAGGGCTGCACAGTCACTGCTATCTATGCAACACACTCAGTAAATGGGAGCAGGACACTTTGGGGCGTTTAAACAAACCCACAGCTAACACTGTAGCATTTTATGGGATGGAAAAGCTGCATTAATGGGAATCCTATCTTTTGTCACTAAGGACAGAAAAGGCAGAAATACACAGATGAGGTGATGAGAGGCCCACTAGTAGCAGCAACAGAAAAATACATTTTAAAAAATGAATCATACATTCCAGAGTTAAAAATACGCATTTTCTTAAGACTGGCTGCTTTAACAGGACATTTATAGGCCATGCATTTCCAAACTAGAAGATGGAACTTGTGTCACATCCTTAGGAAGCTCTTCAAGAGCTTCTTCAAGAGCTCTTCAAGGATGAAGGATCATCTAAATGTTTGTTCATGTACTTTTTCCCCGCTTCTGCATAGTTTTATTGACTAGAAGCATTGATGAGAGATAAACCCACTTGCAAGAACAGCAGGTCTGAGTCCATGTCCTGTGTAGGCTGAAAGGGAGTAGGAGCTGACATTGTTGAAATCTATACCAAATAAAAGGAGTGACAGAGAAAACCACCGAATTTCTTAAAATTTGGTTTCTGTATTTGCAGACTGTGGCTGACAGAAAGGCTGCCATGAGGCTAAGGCTGTATTTCAAAAGTGCCTTGCAGAGGCTTGCATATTGCTAAATGTCAGCTTCCAGTTTAGGATCTCAAATAGGAAATAATAGATATAGACAACATTATCCTCCAAGATAGGCCGCGATGTGTGAAACAGGAAAAAACCCACAGCATTGCCATAATATCTCCTTTGTGAATGGCGCGACAGGGACTGAGGCTTGTATTTATATGAGTCTGTACAGATCCACATAAAAACACTGGCCTGAGATGGGTCAGTGAATGTACTAAATGAAGGCACCATGGCATTGTTCAGCATTGTCTCGCTTGATTCTAATAAAAACACTTAGCAATGCCTAGACACATGTATTTCTGACCTGTTACATAGTGTGTTATTACACTTGCTTCCTGGAATAACAGAAAGGGAACTTGCCTCCTACAGACACGGATCTGTGGGCAGAGATTTTTTTAAGTAAAACAGGTTTATCACACAAACGCGGCTTCTGGTTATCACTGCATCGCACATACCCTCACAGCTTCTGCTCAAACTACAGGCTGCCTTCTAGAGGGCACCCGGTATTCAGCACATACGATGATGGAGAATTCCCCTGGGCAGAATGTGTTCACTTTTTCCCCACACACACATGGAGTGGGAAGCTTTAAGTACCATTTTTCCCCCTACGAGTGAGTTTGGCCTGCACTGGGTGCTACTGAGAGAAGAGTGTATCCCTTAATCACACAGCCCTCTGGCTAGAGAGTCAGCTAGAGAGAAGGATGAGGGAAGAGATGTCTGTTTTGGATTAAGGGATTGTTCCAAAACTTTCTGTTCAATGCAAAAAACACACCAACAAACGTTTGTGCCGTGAAACTGCCAGAACGCTTCAAAAGGGCCGGGATGGGAAGAATTTAGCAGATGCAAAGTAACTTCTTGTTATGTCCTGTCCAAGAATGGCAAATGGAGAACCAGAGCAAGAATTACCATTAGAAAGGCGGAGAATTCAGTTATGAACTTGTTACAGGATAAAAAGGGCTTCATCATTCCTCTGAATTACTACGTTTTTCAAGCATAAGGTTTTCATTAATCCTTTTTTTTTGTAAGTTGAGAAAAAAATATCAGTTCCAAAAAAAATCCAGCAATAATCCAAAACGTTCCAAAATACTTAAGTTTAAAAAAGTAAGGGGGAAAAAATGGTTTGTGGCTTATAGACAGCTACAGATTATAGAAGGAGGTTATTGATTTTTCTGTGACTGTATCACTCTTCTCCCATCTCATTCCTCAGAGATTTATAAATCTTGGAAGCTTGCTATGTAGCAGGTTCATCAGGTGGGGAACTCATCAGTAACTTCACAGCAATGCTTCCATTTTAATAAGCCTATGATTAAGGGAAGGATATTTTAATTTGGGGTAGGGTAATCTAAAAAAGCACCAGCCTAATTTACATACTATGCTTATTTGGGGGCTCTTTTTCCATGGAACATAAATGGAAGTAGTTTTTAATATTGACATTAAAAGCAAAGGGACTTTTGTGTATCATGAAGCCTCACATCGAGACTTGAAGCTGGGGTAGGACTTTGAGTACTGCCTGGGAACTGGTTATTGCTTCAGTACACACATTTTTTTTTCCATTTAGAATAAACTAACAGCTCAAATCATATGGATCAAATGCTCCTCTCCTATTTGTTGGTTTAATTGTGGCTGCTGTTAAAAGCAAACATTTCTTCTCCTTGCAAAGCCATTGGCTGTTCAACTCAGTGCAATAAAATCAGAGAAAAGCAGTATCCTGAGTGCTCCGAGAATCCCCATGTGGCACTAGATGGCGTTGCAAAACAGTCACGGTACAGTTCAGTGGCAAACCACAGGGCTGAGAAGGTTGCGTAATAGGCTGCTGTGTTACGGTGCAATGCTTCAGAGTACCTGTTTATGTCTACCCCGTCACTAACACAGGCTTGGGTACCAACTCCTATCGTTTTTAAGCATATTTGACTCACACTTGGATAAACTGAAAGAATCAACACATAGAAATCACCCATTTTCTTTCTCTACCACAGCCCCTAAATGCTGCTCCTGCAAATGTAGCAACACACTCACTCATATACCAAGCTAATCCACTGAAACCAGGGACAGTGGCAAAGCTGGGGCTGTTTCCATACTGAATATGGCCCTAACTTGGAAAATTTCTCAGGCACGTTTCTAATGTCAAGCAACCAATTCAGTCACCGCCTTCCCTTAAAACTTGTGGTGCAGCTGATTTTCCAAAAATTGTTTGGGGAGGTGTTATGTCTATTAATACTTAAGATTAGCTCATGGAACCCTAAAAATTTGAAAAATAAAAGCTAGGAGTTAGCTTGCCATTCTGCTGGGAGCTTTAGGAATCAATAAATCAGTATGCCATCTCCCACTTCACCTGGACCAGGGTTATCAGCTGAATTTCGTTCCAAATTACAACTGCACTGCCACTTGCCTCTGAGGTCTGTGCTCAATTACAGCTGTGTAGCTGCACTGGAGGCATTAGAATTGGCAGATATTAAAAGGGAGAACAATTTGGTTGTGCCTTTATAGTTCAGCTAATGAGTTTGCTGATGATGTGTGATCCCGGCACAGCCCAGCTCCCTTGTCGGGAACTGCGCCTGTTCTGCAGAGTCAGCAGGCTCATGTTTACAAAAGATCGAGTCACACCTGCAGCTTGGGTGGGCACTTCCTCTTTTCCAGCTTCTTTCTGCACGGGGTGTGTGTATGTACCCAACACTCTCCAGGACTGGAATGCCAGGTTGAGATGGAGTGGACACAAAAGGCCGATACAGTCAGCTGGGACTTAATCCCCTGCCAACAAGAGATCCTCTAGCGCTCTGGCCAGCTCAGATTTATGTGACGCACAACGAGCTCTTGCTATCTCCCTTGGAAAGTTACTTGCAAAGTTTTAATACAACTCCTCCTTAGCCTCAAAAGCTTCACCCTAGACTTGTCTTTGACCAGTGATCCCATCGCTCTAGGCTCCCCAGTAAGAAATCTCCTGCTCTCTGATTCTTCACATCACAGGCTGGTGGCTGGTTGTTTGCCCAAGCTTAACATATCTACTTTTTTTCACTACCTCCTCATAAGTCAGTCTCTCAGCCTCTCAATCACTTGTGCTGTTCTTCACAAAGAAAATGAAATCTCTCCCTCTATAAATAGTTCTGGTGTGTGTTTCAGTCTGCTGCTGATCTTTCCATTACCAAAATTTCTTGACATTTTATAGCCCACCATCTGGCTGTGCATGATGGCATGCAGATGTTAGTCATGCAGATGTCAGACATTTTTGGCTACCAGTACAGTAATAAAGAAATATTTCTCTAACACAAAAATTTGAGATCTCGCCTTAAATGAACTAAGTAATGAAAGGCTAGTTCTGTACTGGGTTCCCTTTGCTTGTTGCTGTTGAAGAATAAAATCACATTCTGCCACTTACATTTGGGAAAAATAGTGCTCATTCTTCTCCTTCATGTTGTTCCTTAAGAATCCCCAAACCTCTTCTTAGCTAAAATGCCCCCACACCACTGTCACTGAGTAAATTGACATAACTTTGGCCACTGGTCCCTACCAGAATGGCCTGGCACTCCTCCCTCCATACTCTCATTGTCCCTTGAGCCCTGCATCCATCTCTCCGCCTCGTCTGAACAGAGATTACAATCTCTCTGAAGAGGAGATTTCCTTCATGGCCTAGGTTTTAGATTGCAGGTACGACTGAATCGTAGCCAGAGCCAGGCTACTAGTAGCCACCATGGATAAAACCATAAACCCTTACTCTTTACAGGAATTCATAGCACTTAACAAGAATAAGGTTTTTTCAGATGTAATATCATATATCCAAGGGTGAGATTAAGGACAAATAGGCTCAGAACTCTGGCCACTGTTTTAGCACCAGACAAGTATTGGCAATAGATATTTGCAGTTTTCAAGGTGGGGTAGGGGGGCATTAATTAGTGGACAAGTGAAACAGTACTTGTCCATAGGTAGTTTTTGATAAATTGCGGTGTTGTTAGTTCACAACACTGGGTTGCTTTCTCTGTTTGTTTTTTTTTTTTTCCTCCAAAAGGGTTAGGAACTATGGTCCTAGTGACACAATGAAAATCAGAGAAGAAAGTCTGTGGAAAAGGAAGGAAATGGACTGGGTATCTGATCATCTCCTTTGTATCCAGCAGAGATGGGATCCCAAATAGTTTTGGAGCACATGGATATGTGCTTATGTTTCTGGAGATTAGAAAATCAATCATTATGGGAGGTGAAGTGAGTTGGCTACTGTATAAGCATCTGTGTCATGTAACCATTTTAGTCACCTCTGGAGAAGGGACACTGAAGACAACTGGCGCGACAAATACAGTGGCAATTCCAACAGCAGCAGATGTGTTGTGCCAGCTGAAGGTGGTATGAGTGTAAATCAGACTTCCTTACTCCAACAATGTGACTTTCAAAGATAACTGAATGAAATAAGGTATCTAAATAATGTTTTACCCAGACCTACATTACTGCGCATTTCTTGGTACTTAAGACAATCTCTTCTTGGTAGATAGAGGTTTGCAGTTCCTTGGTCTCCATTTTGAGTGCATGGACACACAAATACACTCACAAAATTTTGCTTTTGACCAAATGATGTCTGCTGTATCTTGAATCTCCCAGTGCTGACATACCTGAGTGAAAAAGCTTTAACAATTCTGGTCATTTGTGTCATTAAATTTCCATTGCTACTGGAAAAATCTCAGGTCACCTCCCCTCGGTGGAAGCAGGAGTTTGTTATAGTAATTATGGAAAAAATAACAACATCCAGACATGAAAACTTGGACCAATTATTTCACCTGGGATCTCTTTCACCACATATTTGCTTTCTTGTTTCTTTCTCTCTCCTCTTTAATTCTTGGAAGGCTGTGGTCTCTCTTAATTTTCAGCTTAATTGTATCCTATAAATATGAGCAAAATCCAAAAGTCTTCACTGAACACAGGAACCTTGCCACTGATTTCAAGGCAGCTGGGTTCCATACATCAGGAACACATGTGGCTTCACCTACAAGGCTGCCTTTAACATGAATATAAGAAAGCAAAACCAGCAATGGAAATATCAGTCCTTATTGTGTATTTCTCTGAAGAAATCTGTTATACAGATTTCCCTCTCTTTTTTGGTATTTTTGAAGATTGTGAATTGTCAGGGAGTTTTTATCATTTACATAACACTTTAAGGTGAGGTGACACTGAGGTGACAGTCTTCCAGGTCTTCTTGGGCCTCCTGACATTTCCAGTGACTCAGCCCATTCATTGGACAGAAACATTGACAGCACTGAACTGCTTTATTCCATGTATTTAGACAGAAGCTGCCTGGACTAGAAAGTCATTCTCTAGTCATAAAATACGTACAGAGGTACCAAACTCAATAATAAGAACTATCTGCACTGCAGTTACACTTGTGCTTCTAGCACTAATGTGCTCCACGAAGAGCCCATAGCAATGACCTGTTGAAGAAGAGCAGTGAGGGTTTGTCTCTGAATCCTTAAAAGTAGGAATATGCATGGCCTCTGTATATTGTAAGGGAAACTGGTTCAAAAAAATAAACCTTGAAATGCTATCTAATATATAGATTATCAGATGTGTCATTTCAGATGTGAGCCTCTACAGGGGTATAATCCAAGAACAGCAGCAATATATTAATAAAACATGCTTCGACCACATTTTTTCTGGCAGATAATACTTTTGCACTGTAGCCCAAAATACATAATGAAATCCAGATCTCACTAGTTGCTGGAATGTCCTTTGTCAATAACTGTGAAAAATGTCTCTTACCCTGGAGTGCAAAATTGAGCTGTGGAATGTATGTGCATAAGTTCTTCCACCCTTTAAAAGTATTTTATCTTGAATGAAAATACTGACACTGACTGTGCCTGGCAGAGACCACTCCCTACCTCTGCTGTATATCTTAATCCCTTCTGCACCAATTTTATGTGAATTTACTGCCTGCAAAGTGATTACATCAACAACACCAAAAACCCCATCTTTTCTATTATTATTTGATTAAAAAGTAGTACTAGTATTGCCATCAGGAAAGAGATGCCTATGTACATCGCCTCAAAGTGAGACGCTCTATCAGGGACCATGAGTCTTTTTTATTCTTTGCTTTTTTCTGCTATGGAAACCATTAGGATTCAACTGTATTGTTAGGTTTTGGCCTGGTGAGAGTCTATCCACATGACACCAGGGTTCACTTCCAACCTGAGCTGAGATTGTGTCAAAGGCCTTAAAAAAACAGACAAGAGAACTCCTAATTCCCAACCCCTTGGGCCACTGTAATAGCTTTTTTAACTATTTTTCACCCTCTTCATATATCATCAGCTGAAAGCACCAGAGTAGTCAGCATTGTTCTGCTGGCAGCTGCTCACCACTCACCATCATCTCACTAATTATGGTTTAAGAGCCAGCTACCTACATCGTTCTGTTCATACTTCTACTTCCAGAAGTAGCACAGGGAGGTCATAGGATTCATGTCCCTGTCTGTAGAATGATGACACTAACCAGATTAGCCATTATCCCCCTCTCCCAGGTGAGTAGGTTCTGCCCCTACACAGCCACAGAAGGGAAACAAAATTTTATAAGGAAACAGGAATAACTGTTTACACCAGCCAAAGGGAGTACTGAGGAGGTTGGCATAGGCCTTCCTGAAGCAAATGAAACCCCTTAAAGGAGGACATGGATCTTTATCTCATTCTAAATGAGATAGCTTCTGACTTGATTTTCTAAATACTCAAGTTTAAGCCAATACTTGTCCCCTTCTTCTCTGTCCCCTAGAGGATGTTAGATTTTAGATACTGCTGCTGAAAACTACTTCAAGAAAAGACCAAATGAGCCCTGAGTTCCCAATTATTTTTACTCCTTTTCCCCAGTTCCATGATTCCACCTACAGACACCTGGCCTGTAGGGCACCTGACAGAGCAATGACTGCAATGGGTGCTCCCCTCCTCTGCCATCCACCAAGGAATGATTCCAAAAGTGTCCGGTGGAGAAGATCTGGTTCCGACCAAAGGAGACGAGGGAGAGCCAGAGGCTGCCACTGAATGAGACACAGGAGTGCCTATTTACATGAAGGAAAGAGAAAAGAGTGGCTCCACTGAAGATTAAATGCTGTAATGTACCTGATAACATATAAATAAAGACAAGACCATGAGTGCTTCCAAGTGAACATAAACAGCCTGACAAAAAGAGTGTTACATTATCTGCACACGATATTTCCTGCTGTCACTTTCAGGCTTGAACTGTCCTCAGTATGACCTGAAGTAAAGGGACATAAATGTTAAATTCTCATTCTACCTCAGTCTTTTGCCTCTCCTTGCCTTGCCTTGCCTTCCCTCCACTAAGCCATGCAAGCAGCAAAGTGAGATACTTCAGTATATGCTTATTTGCTTTTCTGACTTAAAACCATCAGAGAATTTGAATCTTCTCCATTGACTACCAGTATATGTTAGTCAAGAATGTGTGCAGCCATGTAACTAGTAATTTCTTATATTCATCCCCAAAGCATTCTGACATGTAGTCCCAGAGAGTAACCACTGTGTACAGCCCTGTTTTGGAAGACTTTCATAGATGAACTGTGGCACAGTCTGTTTTTTAAACGTTATACTCCTCCATTCCTACCCCTTCAATTTCATAATCAAAACAAGTCTTTAAAAAAAACCCAAACAAACAAACCAACATTTAAAAAATTTAAATTACAGGGTGCAAGAAAAAATTTGTAAGGCTGCATATTTTAGGATAGATAACGAGGCCCACATATATATGAGAAACAATCCCTCCTGAATCAGTGGGCTCTGTTTCCTGGCAGAATCTCATTGAAGTTCCTCTACCAGTGGAGAGGAGAGCTGAGTCTTCCCTGGTAAGTGAACGAGCTGATTGTATTGCAGGACAAATTCCACTTGATCTTATTCCAAGTGTGCAAAGCCATAAGTGATTGTATTTGGGCAAAACAGCTGTCAAAGAGATCAGACCTGGGAGCTCTGCCTCAAAAAACCAAATGCTAGTATTTGTGCAGAGAGAAGTTGCATAAGCACCAGCCTCTATCCTGCTTGAATCTGCTTTGTATCACAAAGTGGGGCTGCGAGAGCCAGGAGACAATTCCCCCTCTTATTTAGAAAGGCTCAACATCAGCTGGCAGTCGCCCAGACAAAGGGAGGAGGACAAAGAAAGCACAGCAGAGAAAGGACGTGGCATGGATCAGTGTTCAGACCTGTGCTAGCACAAAGCCCTCTGCTACAGAGGTGTGAAATTGAGATAGGAATCCAAGCCCTTGCAGCTGGTGACTTCACTGCTGTGGCCAACTTCATTTAGCTGTGCAGGCACGTGACTTGGGCGCTGTAACTAACAGCACTTCATGGGACAGTCTTCAACATCAACATTATGAGATGCCTGTAGTACAGCTTCCCAGCAGGGTTATACCACTGTAACAGAGGGATCTTGGCCTCACCCACTGACAATTTAAGCTAATTTAAGCCTTGTTTTCCTTATCATCTCAAGAACTATTTCTGTGACTGTCTGTCTGTCTGTAACTATTCCAAGACTGCTCCTGTGGTTTTCTAAACGCTGCACCTCAGCAGCTGTAGAGACCACTCGAAGCACACTGCAAGTGGCTTTACCACTCCCCCAGCCTGTGGCTGGATAACACCAATTGCAAGGCCGGCAGATGGCAATCTTTGTATTCATTTGCTCTCTGTATAACACTTTCATCTTAGTGAATGTAACACCACTTGCATCAGTCAGTTTGGTGTAGAACTTGTGTCAGTCCTGTCCAGAAGATGTTTTTTTCTCCCTGGCTGATGTTTCCAGCCCAGATGTCAACCAGATGTAGAACAAGAAATGGGTCTATATGAGAGCCTTCCTCTCACCAGGAAGCTCTGTAAACTGGACAAGCAGAGGTGCTAAAGTCAAGGTCAGCTTGAGCACAGACCAGTAATAACATCCAGGCATCAGAACTTCCCTGCATCTCAACTATAGCCTGAACCTTTGGAGTTGCAACCCTATCAGTACCTAGGAAGATTAGCCTTGGTTTAAAACATTTAATATTACAGTTTGTAATATTTATTTTTAAAGCTTGAGAATCACATTGCATCACCAGTTTCTAAGCAACATTCTTGAGTACTCCACAGAAAAATGTATATTTAAAAAGTGAAGATTCAAATGAGGCCAGCCAACCTATTTATGAAAAGCTCCTTTCTATTTTAGGAGCTTGATCTGACTAACCAGGCACTGCTCTTTTTATTACGGGTCACTGCATTTGCAAGCCTCCCTGTACTGACTCCCTTTCCTGCTTACATACAGGGGGCTGAAGCACAGTTCCCCTGTTTACACTACTAGTTGTTATTTCTCCAGCTGCTGGCTGGGTTACGACCCCAGTCAGATTACTAATAATAGCCTCTTTCCCCCTCAGGAAAGTGAGGACCCAGCAGGGTTCAAGAAACCTGTCCCTTCTTAGAGCATCAACAATGTCTGGCTTCACAGGATTCAGTCTCTGGTGCTCTCCACTCTAATAACCCCCCACTGGCATCAGCAGGGGAACCTACACCTGCTTATCTGGCCCCCAGCTTCCCAGCACTGTACAAAGCAGATGATGCCAGTTTTCCTAAGCCCCTTGCCTCCTTTCACCTTTCTTGGGAGCAGTTTCTCCCACACTCTTTGGAGGATTGCCTTGAAGTCTACTCAAAGGAAAGTTCTCAATTGCTCCTCTGGCTGTCTCCTTCTTGCTGCTACCTTATTTCTCCAGGTTTTGTAGGACTGAGAAAGAATCCTAGTTCATGGGGTAGTTGACTTTCCTATTAATTCTTTGGCAGCTGAAACAGTGTAATTGTGTGCACACTCCTTGACACATTTGATATATTTAAGTCTGATACCTAAAGCACAGTATAAAAAGACTTGCAGTACTGCCATCCTTAAACAGATAAAAAAATTCCCTTTGTGGGCATAGCATTAACTTTCAGTTCCTTATTGAAAGCACTCTGAGTGCTACAGGTTTTGTACATTGCATTCCACCTTTCTCAAAGTGCTCATTTCAGTTCAGTGGGCTACAGAATTCATCTCCATAAGCCTCCAGAGAGCTGCACTTTTCAGGCGTGGGTATCATTTTGATCTGAGATTTTCCATGTAGATGTGTCCAGGAAGACTTCATTCTATCCTTTTGTGATTACTTCCAGTCCAGCCAAGATCTCTTAAAGCCTTGATTTGAAGACTAAGCCACAGAAAACAGCTACATTCTTGGGCAAATTATTCCCGGGTTAACTAAGATCATGAGTAAAAATGTCAAGTAATTGCAATTACTTCAACTCTGCATTTAGCAAGATTTAATTCCTAATCATTGGTTATCCTTCTGCTTTCCTTTGCTGGATTAAAAAGCAATTTATTTGCAGATGTCTCTTTTCTGTGTATGCATGAGGATATCATGAACAATGTGTGGCTGTGCCTTCCACATAGTTAATTCCTCACTTCCCTTTCAGTAGGATCATATCCAGCCATCACATCACTTTTTGAACCCTTTGCAATCCTTTTGAAAATCCTGATGTGTACAGCATAAATCACATTATTGACACTACATATGACTTCCCAGCTTTTCATTGGGCTGCTGGCAGGCTTTCTCCTTGCTGCAATTTCACACCAAAAGCCTATTTCCAGGGGCTTATATACAGTTACCTTTAGGTCTCTTACTGAATAGCTGCCTTCAAGTGTGTTGTTCTTTATCATATATATGTTTTATGTTGTTATTTTTTCTTCTTGCTGTATAACCTTGCACTGGCCCTTTAAAATATATGTTCACTTTACTAGGAGTCCCCACTTGGCCTATATAAATTATTTACTTTCTGAGAAATTCTGATGTCAAATATTTCCAGCAGTCATTTCAAGTTTATTCCTTTCCTTGGACAAAGATACTATGAAACATCAGCCTTGAGAATAATCCCCATGGTTGCATGTTTTCTTGTGAGCTAGATCCTCCCACAACAGCTTTACAATCTGTCATCTTCACTGATCTGCCACCCTTTGATACACTTAAGGCAGATTCTGTAGCATGCTACTTCTTTAATCAGGTTGGGAAAGCAAAGTCCTCACAGAAGTTTTCAGCCTATCTATAACTGGGTAGGATAGACAGGAAAGCTAATATGGAAATCTGTTTCTTTCCTCTGCTGTCATGTGAGTGTATTTTCCTTGGCATCATTGCACTTGTGCAGATGAGTGATGTTTTGCCTCTGTGTGGTTTCAAATTATTACCAAACCAAGAAAATTGAGGTAGTTTAAATTTTTTAATTAATTTGCCCCAAACTAAGTACATGGCTTCAGCACTCTAGGGTCACTTCTTTTTAAAATCTTTGTCATGAGACTGGATGAAACATTGAAATGAAAACCTTATTTTTAATTACAGTATGTTTAAAACATCATGATGAAACAGTGTAATTTTTAATGACATTTTTTCCTTGTCAAGATTAATAAACCAGCAAGCTTGACACTAATTTATGTGGAAAATGTTACCCACCCCTACTCCACAAAACTCCAGTTTTGTTATTCTTGTGAGAGGTACAGTCCCCTTACCTCCCAGTGGATATGGGATATGATATTTTGGGAAAGGCTGAGCATTTTTGCCCTTGTGTTTATATGAGCACAGGCATCCAGCATTCTCCCCTACCTCCGGGGCAAACCACTGGCGACAAAACACAGACTGGGAATGCATATTAGCAAAACCACTACTAATGTTTATCAGTGCATCTCAAAACTTAAACAAAAATGATAAGAAAGAAACATGGAATAATTATATAGAATAATAATAATAAAGAAAATAATAGAGACAGAAAGTTTTCTTCGAAACATTAATTTCAAGGAAAGTAGAAGATGCACCTTTACCTCCAGACAACATAACTAAGTCAAATCCAGTGTGTTACCATGGACACGTAACAGCATCCCTGTCAATAAGGAAAATCTTGGAAAACAGTTAAAGTAGTATTAAGGTCTAGGATATTTTTAGGTGTTACTCCTCAAATGCAATTAAGTGATGTTTTACACTGAAGGTGCACAGCACACTGAAGCCACTGTGAATCAGCTAAAGACCAGGTGTTGGCAGCAAAGCTGTGCCAGTTTATGTCAGCTCAATAGAATGGTGTCATTTACACCATGAAGGGAGAGCAAAGGACACGACCCTGCCTTTACACTTGTCTCTGTAGGTATTTTTGTATCTTCTCTCTTTTGTTGTTTTTCACTGCTGGTGCCCATTCATGGGAAATAGATATGACTCTAATTTTAGTACAATAGTAAACAACATGATCTCTTTAAAAACTACAAAGTAGAAAACAGTCATGCCCATATAATGTTTGAGGAAAGAACGTATTGACATACATGAGGACCTGAAAGAGAAATTGGTTGAAAAGTGAAGAAAAATTAGATTTCACTGAGGAACTCCCAGAACATAAAAAACAAGTAAAGGGGAAAGACAAGGCAGAAGTAATGATGTTTAAAATAATAATTCTTAAACAGCAGAGCTGTTATTGACACTGATGGAGAAACACACTTCTCACAGGGAATTTTATCCAGATGGTGCCGTTTCATGAGAGGAAAGAAAAAGCTGATATCGGAGAACACCAGGGAGCTGGGATGCGTGAAGGAAAGAGTTAAGGCTGGAGTCACCCTCTCTGAAGTGCTCTGTGATGCTGTGCAGTGTTTCAGCCCCCAGAGCCTTCCTCCTCCTCCCTCCCTGTGTCGGAGTGGGGAGGAGGCGGGTTCTGCTGAGCTGTTAAATCCTGAGTGAAGTTTCCCCCATTTCCAGTGGCCACCGTTGTCTGAGGCTGGTTCGGAGCAGGGCTGGGGTTGCCCTGACATTTCTGGGACCGCGGCCAGCCAAGAAGAAAAAAAGACGAGTGTTTTACAATTTGCTTTTGTCAAAGTGTGGAGAAAGGGGAAAGGGAAGCGTCCTTTCTTTTTTTTTTTCAGCATCACATTCCTGCGTTTTTCTTCAGCCTGGAAAATATATTAGTGCTGGTGCTTTCCTCTCTGGAAACAAAGGAGCTAAACGGGACTGAGGAAGCAAGGAGTGGGAAGGAGGTTTGAGAAGTTTAAAGGAGAGAGACTTGGAGCAGCCAGCATTCCCTTTTCTTAAATGAAATCCCTGCCTGTGTGGGTAACCGGTACAGCAAAAATCCAGACCTGCAGGTGAATGGAGAGGCAGAGATCACAAAGGAAATTTCCGCTAACCTCATCCCGCCTGTCAAGAAGGTGAAGAAGGAAGTTAAAAGACACACAACGGGCTCTGGGACCTGTTGGGCTGCGTAAAGATAAATCACTGAACAACAGTACAGCTGCATGGCATTGGTCTCCTTTTAAAGGAAAAAGACGTGAAAACTCGTCTGTGGCAGGGGAACTTCCCTGAGACTGTAAGTTTCAAGTAAAATTCTTGTATTTCTGCTCTGCGTACGGGACCCTTTCTCTGTGTGTCTTTGCATGTGTGTATAGTGAGAGTGCGAGGGAAACAGAGAGAGAGGAGGATGCAGATCACGGTGTCGTTTTAGACAGACAGTCTCGTGTTACAGAAGGATGATCTCATTTTTTCATAAAGTGATCCATTCTGTGTTTTTCCAAAAATAACTGTAAAACATACAAAGCCACTAGGGCAGGACTGAGGTGTAATCAAGCACTTATAAATCACACAAAATAGCCAGCCTGTGCTTTGTATTTTTTATCTCTTGTGCAAGATATCATCATACTGTTAACATCTAATTTTTCTCTTTCTCCTCCCCTCCCAACACAGATTGCACAATGAACTGGAGACCAGCTCTCAGCTTAGCCCTGCTGTGGGCAGCATGGTTAGTGTGTGGCTCTGAGAAGACAGAGAGGCTAGTGGAAAGAGGGAGCCATGGAGTTAGAAAAGTGCCCCTGGCTTACAGGGCTTCAAGCAGCCTCCTGAGAAGGTCTGGAGCACCCCTGAGAAATTCAAGCCCAAATCCTCAACACCCTGTCACCAAGAGGGATTCTTCAGCACCTCCAAAGCCACCTGCCAATCTCCTGCAAGGGGAAGCACGTTCCCAGGCCAGGGGCACAGGGACCAGAATGAGATTGGTACAGAGACTCACAGCTGCAGCCAAATACTCCAAATCCGAGATGATTAAGGATGAAGGGATATCCTCTGCTTCACAGTCACGAGTGGTGCGTTTCCCTTCAGGGTCAAGTTCTCCCAATGTCCTGGCCAGCTTTGCAGGGAAAAACCGGGTGTGGGTCATTTCTGCCCCCCATGCCTCTGAGGGCTACTACCGGCTCATGATGAGCCTGCTGAAAAATGACGTTTACTGTGAATTGGCTGAGAGGCACATCCAGCAGATTGTGTTGTTCCATGAAGAAGGGGAAGAAGGGGGAAAAGTTAGAAGGATAACCAATGAAGGAAAAATCCTGGAACAGCCACTAGATCCTGCCCTCATCCCTAAGCTCATGAGCTTTCTGAAACTGGAGAAAGGGAAATTTGGCATGGTACTGTTGAAGAAAACTCTTCAAGTAGAGGAAAGGTATCCTTATCCAGTCAGGCTAGAGGCCATGTACGAAGTCATTGATCAGAACCCCATCAGAAAAATTGAGAAGATGAGGCAGAAGGGCTTCATCCAGACTTGCAAAGCGGCTGGGGTGGAGGGGCAAGTGGTTGAGGAAGGCAATAATGGGGGCACCATGCTGCCTACCCCTGGCAGTGAACATGTCCAGGTGTCAGCAAGGAAGGAGGATCCAAGGAAGAGCAATAATCAGCCAGCAAGGACCAAAACAGTGAGGAAACCAATGACAACCACAGTGGCCACTCCTCTGCCTACAGTAAGGACCACTACCCTCCCTCCCACCACCACAACTACTCGTGCCACCACCCGTGCAGTGACAACAGCCAGCCAGTCCACAACAACAACTACACCCCTCCCCAGCACACAGAGGACCTGGACCATGAAGTCCCATTCCACCACAGAGTACCACAGGCTGCCAGTAGCCCCTGATGCCACCACGCCACGAGTCACAGCCTCTGAGGACTTCTACTCTCCTGCATGGAAAACAAACCGCAGGGACCGGCAGCGCAGCCACCCAGAGAAACAACCGGCAGCCACACGGAAACCAAACAAGGCTGCCCGCTATGACACTTTCACTGAAGTCCCAACAGCTCCCTCAGTGCACTATACAAAGGCGAATGTGGGTAGATTTAAAGATAACAGAACTGACAGAAAGGACTATAACCACAGGGACCTCAATGTCACACCTGGGCAACACAAACCAACTAAGACTAAACCACCAAAAAAGAAGACCCAAGAAAAGATACTCAGTAATGAGTATGAAGATAAATATGACCCGAGCAAGCCTGCTAGTTCCCATTTAGAGGAACAGTTTGCAGCAGGAAATATTCCCCCAAAGAAAGGAAAAGAATCAAAGAAGCATGAGCGAATGGATAAACCTGAGAAGAAGAAGAAGAAGGACAGACCTGACAAGCAGCAGAAGAGTGAGAAGCAGTCCAAGAAGGTCAAAGCTGAGAAAAAGAGCAAGCAGGACAAAGACCGCAGCAAGAAGAAGAAGGGAAGCAGGACTGAGAATGAGGATTTTCCCAAGCCCAACAAGAAGACTTTCCTACAGCCTCCCAGGAAATCAGCAACCAGCCTCCTGGAATATTTTGAAGGCAAGAGGCGGCTCATTGTAAGTAACTCATTCATCTGAATCTTATTACCTAAATGAACTCATATCTCCCTCCTAGTAGGAATATGTGGAATTTTAAGTTTATAGTGGTTTTGTATTACTCTTTTTTGATGCTTTTGTCTTAAGAGGTAAAATTTGTAGGCCCAAATGATCACTTTCAACAGCTTTCATAGCCTCATATCGGGAATCTTATATGCAGTATGAAAATCAGCCATCCAGAAATTAGGCTAAAACCTCTTCCCAGCCACTTCCATGAGCCACCATATAGCCATCAGATTATCTTGTTTCCAGTGGATATGTAGGTGTCAGGATCTGTATCATTATGATCAATAAAATGAGGTCCCAGTGTGGATTACATCTGTTCATCACCTTGGGGTACTTGCCAAAGTTACCGCATTTCACTGCTCTGCATGTCCCGCCAGCTGGCACACCTGCTTCATATTGGTGCTGGTGTCCTAAAGCTGGAAGCAAGCCAGGTGTCTTGGCAATACTAGTGCATGTCTGACTGAGGATATGCACAAAGGCTTGTGATCAGATGCCCTGAGGGATGGGGAATTTGGGATTAAGATCTGATGGGAATTTGGCATTCAGATCTCCTAGACATCTTCAGAGATCCTGTGCAAACTTTATTTTGGTTTGTTTTTTTCTCCTGCTGTTTGTATTAAACTGTTACACGCCAGGAAGTTTTCAAGCATGAGAACTTCAGCACGGTCTGGAGTTACTTCTCCCCAGGTTTAATAGTGTTGTATGTTTTTCCAACTACTTATCATAAGAACCACTTCACCTGGGACAGGAAACAGTTTTAGTTGTAGTACAAATGTTTTTTCTGGCAGATGACACATATCCTGAAAGGTACACTTTGGAAAACAGTCCTTTAAAAATACTATTGTGGGAGCTGGTTTCTTGCAATTATCCTACTGCAATCTGGCGTGTTTCACAGCTATTGTCACAAACACCTTTGACTTTCATGCTCCATATTCCAATACAAATAGCTAAGGTGCCAAGCTAAGATGCCAAGTTAAGATTTCAACCATTGGAATTTAATGAATCATTCTGCTGATGATTCATGGGCCTGAAAAGAAGGCAACTTTCTTCTCCCCCTCCCTGTTCTTCAAGCTGTAGGGACTGTGCAGAGCTAGCACTGGAAGTGGAAAAAAGCCATATATTTGAAAAATTTGAACTTGACTGAATTTTGCAAATAATGCCTGTTAGTTACTTGTTAGCTAATATTTAGCAGAAACAAAAGCTCAGGGAGAGAAACTATGCAGAAGTTGAGATCCTTGAAATTTGGTCTCAGTGTTGTGGTTTCCAAGAATATATGTAACACCAGGACAAGTATAAACATATTTGAAAATAAAAGAGCCAAAAGTAAAGCTCACAGATGTCAGGCTGCTAATTCATAACACCACCACAGTCCTGGAAACTTAAAGGATTGCCTGAAATTTGAACCTTCTGATACTAGGCCACCTCACAGCTGGATCTCCAAGAAAAGAGTTTGACAGTCTCAGGTTATCAGGCCAGAACTCACTAAAGACAAATGATTATGCCATGCTGCACTTCACTTTTCCAGAACCTAATAGCATCCTCAACCTGCTTACTCTGAAGTTCTCTGAAGAATAGGTTTGCTTTGTGCCTGAAAAAAGCAGTGCCTGAACTCTACTTTCTCTTTGCCATGCATGGCACATGTGGAAAACGAAGAACTTCTCAAGCTTCTTTGAATGCACACACGTGCCTGTTTGCATTCCTTCCTATCAAACTGTTCAGTTCCCACAGGGGAGCAGTCCTTACAATTAACTCTGTCATTCATGAGTCTTCAAACTCTCTCTCTAGAGAATTAGCCCACATTGCTGCAGAAGTGGCTCTACTCAAGTTGTTCCCCATTGCTTTGCTGTACTTCTGTCTTCAGACTGGCTCCCAAGAACATTGTTTCAGTCCTTTTCCAAAGATCTTTCGAGAGGGACATGTGGTTTTAAGTTCTACATCATTAACAATTTCAGATTTCAGTGTGAATTTCAAATATCTGGAATTTTGAAGGCTATTCTGGGTTGATTTCAATTAATGGCAAATATAGGTCTCAGGTGGAGAAGCAGAAAAAAATGTATGGGTTTTGAGTCCTACAGCCTCACTTCTCCACAGTGGGGCTTTTATTGCAGTCTTAAAAGTGTTGAGAAATTTTGGCCTAGTGAGTTTGGGTTTTTTGTTTATTTCTCTGTGGTGATGAAATGTCGACTGACAGTTTATATGTAACACTCCATATATACCGACATGCAGGTATAAGCAGATGCACACACACGCATGCATGCACGCATGCAAACGAAGAATGGGATGATCAGAGGACTGGAGCACCTCTCCTGTGGAGACTCCTGTGGAGACTCCTGTGGAGGCTGAAAGGGTTGGGGTTGTTCACCCTGGAGAAGGAAAGGCTCCAGAGAGATTTTATGGGAGCCTTCCAGTACCTAAAGAGAGCTTATAAAAAAGAGGGAGAATGATAGTTGTGGATGCTCTATCCCTCTAAGTGTCCAAGGCCAGGCTGGATGGGGCTTTAAACAACCTGGTCTAATGGACGGTATCCCCGCTCCTGGCAAGAGGGTTGGAACAAGATGATCTTGAAGGTCCCTTCCCACCCAAACCACCCTGTGATTCTATGATGCAAACACTGATAGAGACAGTGCATATACAGCCTGCGTTAAAATAGTCCTGGCACAAAACTTTGATTGGAAGATTGCTTTGTTCTACGAGGTTTGATGAAGTGAATCAGATTCAGGCTTGACTCTGCGTTCCAGCTTATGACCTCCAAAACTAGGAGGAGATAATACAAACCAATGGTCTGCTTTTCATCTCAGTCCTCAAACCCTTCTCATGATCCTTTTTTTCATTTGAAGCATTTTTATATGCAGTTTGAAGGCAATGTGTTACATGCTGTAGCACAGAAATCAAATCATCTTTGTGTCTGTCACACTCATTCACCTTCATGTCCAAATACTGTAGCCATGCCAACGGCCTTTGCAGAAATGAGAGACAGATTTTATAAGCCCAGAAATGTTTTTACATTGATAAACTGGACTTATAAAGAATGTACCATAAAAATTAACCTTCAGGCCCCACAAACTTCAGGAGGCAGCTGGAAAATTATTACCCCTGTTACAGATTAAAGCACAAATTTGTAATTGAAGGATTTTGGTGATTATTTGTGACCTTAAATCATAAAACTTGAGTCCAGATTCCTGCTCCCTTTGTATTTGGGGGATCAGTGGCAGGTCCTTGATTGCAGTCCACTGCTGCCAGTTAGAATGATTACACTGCTAGAGCTGCAGCATTCCAAGACACCTTCTGCTGGAAACTGCTGCATAGCACCACTGAATGTTGTTACACACACCCTTGCCCTGGAATATTTTCATCTCAGACACTGATGAAGGATCTAAGTCATGTACTCCAAACTTTTTAAAAATTAAATCTTTTCAATCTTAGAAGGCTTTGAAATCATTACTGTAAAATGTAGAGCTTTTTATACTTTTGTTCTTGTAATTGTTCCTCTTCCTTTTCACCCACAGCTGTACCTTCTAGCAAATAAAAGTCCCATAAGACATCAAAGTGACTTAGAACAAAGAAAAGCAAAATCAGTCATTTTCAGATGAGGTAACAGTGGCCATAGCAAGTCTTCAAAGCCTTCTTAGATGGCCATCAGTAACATAAGTATTCATGTTACCCTAGTTGTACTCACTCCTTGGCAGTCAAAACAGCCACAGGAGCTGTGCCTGGACCATGTGATGAGGGCAGAGCAGCTGTTCCCAGGGCTCCTGCTGTGAGTGAGTAGGGGAAAATCCTAGATTCATAGAACCACTGAAGGCTGTGGGGGAGACCTGGTGGGACTGGCAGGGCAAGGGATAAGAGAATACATGGCTTTCTGCAAAATCTAGTGGTATTTCTTCTACCAGCATTGTGGTAGAAGCAGCAGAGGAGCTGGTGCAACCAGCTGTACATGCTTCCAAAGATTTTCCTGTGTCTGGTTGAATGTCTTTGGGTCAGGCCTGGGCATGAAGGTACCCTCCAAACACTAACAGCTTTATGGGAAAGAGAGCCCAGTTTGCAGACAGTGACTAGCTCTCCTTCAGTAAAATAACCATCTGCTTCATTCCTTACACTAAACAAGCTCTTTTGTTTCTGCCACCAACCAGCTGATCACAACCCCCAAGGCAGACAACACCATGTACGTACAGCAGCGAGACGAGTATCTGGAGAGCTTCTGCAAGATGGCAACGAGGAAGATCTCAGTCATCACAATTTTTGGCACCATGAATAACAGCAGCATGAAAATTGACCACTTCCAGCTAGGTTCTTTTTCTTTTAATACTTTCTTTCCATCTCATGGGCACAATACAGACAGCAAAGGGAGAAATTGCCCCAGCTTGGGTCAGACTCTAAGACTATGCATGACCTGCAAAGTAGCTCATTTAGACATATTGAGTGGCACCTTCTTTACATACAGAGTTCCCATGTAGACAGGTGACACGGGGCATCCATCTCTCTTAGGCAGCTTTGAAACAACTGCTGACAGTGTTCAGGTAGAGCATCCTGGGGAAGCACCCACCAAAGCCAGTGAAAACCCGTCCCTTTGTAACAATAGTCGTTGGACAAAGACTTCAGGTTGCAGTCCAGCAAAACACTTAAGCTTAGGTATCTCTTGAATCATGTGAACTATCTTATTCCTGTCTGAATCTAAAGGCTAACACCACTGTGAATGCTTTGCTGGATGAAGCCAAAGAAATACAAATATTCTACAGTTCTATACTGCAAATAGAATAAAAGTTTCTAATTTTGCTTGTCAGTCCACCACATCTTTCCTCTCAAAGTTCAACTGGTTTTACCAAACCTTGGGAAAAGATGCGTGATGGAACAGAAAGCTCAGGACCAGACCAGCTGCAGGGTGTTTCAGGTCTGGCATATAAATGGCCAGAAGATCACAGATTTATGTCTGGCTTCCAGCTGTGCCTCTGCTACTCTCAGAGGGAGAGGATCTAGCAGAGGACCTAGCCTTGTGTCCCTGAATGACAGTGAGTCACGAATCCTGCCAGACTGTCCATTTGGGCACCTCCCTGACAAATCTGGAGCAGTACAGGATTTTCCACATCAGGCCAAGGTTACTCAAGGTCACTTTTTGTGTACCTAGATCCATCTGCCTGTCAGTGGACTGTTTAGGATTATATTTAGCTCTAGTCTGGCTAATATTCAGATATTCACTCTGACATAGACCATACTCTTTCAGCCTGTTCCAAACTTAACCTACATCCAAACTTTCCCCAAACCACACAAGTGTATGTAACAGCTGAGTTCTCACCAGAGGAAGAAAATTGTTGAAGAAAAACAGGAGACTTAGAAGGGTATAGGTTAAACTTTACAAGAAGTTCACCTTACAGTTTTGCCCAAAAACCAAATCCTAACCTTTACAGAAATACATCCAGAATATGATCCATACATGCCATCAATACAAATAAATAATACAAACATCTTCCTGTTCTACCTCTCCTTCTCCTCTACCCTTCCTGTTTGCATGGCCTCTTCAAGGCTCATTCTCTGTGAGCATCAGAGGCAGCAAAAGCTCCTAAGAAACATTTTGTACACAGTATGTTGCTGTAGTGAGAAGCTTGAACACCCAGCATGATGAGGTCTACTCGGAGTGCTTCATCTTGGGACTGAAATGCAAATGACAGCAACAGAAAAGTCAACAGAAAATACTTGAGATTTCAAATGCTTTTAGAAGTAGTGAATGAAAAAGCTCAGTGACACTGGTTGAGATTAGCTCACAGTGACACCAGAGAGTATTTCCCAGTCTCCCACTGGAATGATACAAAAGCTGAGTGTCACTGCAGAGGTCTTCTCTTCAGCCCAAGCAATGTGGTCTCTTTTCCCCAGCTCATGGGAACAGGGTTTCAATCAACTAAGTATCAGCCCCTGGCTACCCACCCTATAATCAAAGCTAATACCTAATCTATTAGGCCACTGTACTGCTAAAACAACCTGCTCGCCTTCTCTGTAATTTTGTGGGGATTATTTCTAAAGATAACTCATCTTCCCAGCCTGTCTAGCTGCCAAAGATGTATGGAGAAACATTTCCCCACTCTTTCAGAGAAAAAGCAAAGTGAGCAAGGACTTTGCAGGTAGCAGCAGAGTCTCAACTCCAGTGGTTCTTCATGCGATCCCAGATTCCTCTATGAGGCAGAGGTCAGGGAGAAGTAGTGACTTGGAAAGAGGCAATTCGATTAACTTCTTCTTTCTCCACAGAAATAATTTCCAAGATTGAAAGGCAGACCAGCCTTTGTGGCATTACTTTTTTCCTTGATACGTAATTTTCTGTATCACTCTGTAATTTAATTTTCTTATTTTCATTGTAAATTTTGAAAGAAAATCTTACCACTCTCTACAACTGCCTGAAAGGTGGTTGTAGTCAGCTGGGGGTCGGTCTCTTCTCCCAGGCAACCACTGACAGAATGAGAGGACACAGTCTTAAGCTGTACCAAGGGCAGTTTAGGTTAGACATTAGAAAAAATTCTTCACTGAAAGAGTGATTGGGCACTGGAATTGTCTGCCAAAGGAGATGGTGGAGTCACCGTCCCTGGTTGTGCTTAAAAAAAGACTGGACATGGCACTCAGTGCCATGGTTTAGTTGATGAGGTGGTCTTAGGTCATAGGTTGGACTAGATGATCTTGAAGATCTTTTCCAACGTAGTTCATTCTGTGATTCTGTGATCTCTTAACAAGGAAACTCTAACTTCATATTGATTACTAGTATTTAAAGCAGAAGGGTGTCATAGGTCAGTTGGTCTAAGGTACTCCTGTACCCTAGCTGTTTTCCATCACATTTCACAATAACAACTTTTGCATTTTTTTTATTACCACCTAGGCCAATGAGATAGTCTTTGCTTTTAAACATGAACTTTTAGTCTGTGGTTTAATGGTCATACTTGCCATTAGTAATTCATAAATCTCAGTCGTGAAGCACCTGATGCAGAATTTACATCTATTTTATGAAGTGAATAACCAACTAGCATATCCAGCAACCCATCCAATCAAAAGCTGATAACTCTGCTTGTTAATTCTTTACAAAAACTTTCAACTGAGGTATATAAAACCATGAAAAATCATGGAAGTTAGATATATAGCCTGATAAGTAAAACCAAATTTTACTATTTGCTGGCTTGACTTTTTCTTTTTTGTAAGCAGTGGGTTCAAGGCGTGAAACCTAAAGATCAGATTCTAATTCAAACATTTTCCAAGAATTTTAATTCAGAAGTTTCATTCAGTCTGTACACAGGATGGACCTACTGCAAAATTTGAATCAGATCAGTATGCTACTTAAAAGCTACGCATGTTTAGAAAATTGTTTAAATGATTTGTTGTATAACAACTCAAATCTTTCCTGTTGCTGCGTGCTCAACTTGAATCAATCAATCTCATCTCTATTTGCTGGCAAATAATTACAGAGCAAGGGACTGGAAAGCTGTACCTCTGGATTCCACCTCTTGATGACATGCTGTGTCTCTAACTTCAGGCAGGTCACTTAAGCCATGGCTGGGATTTCTAAGTGAGGATATTAATATAACATTCATAGTGGTGTCACAGCGCATAGGCAAGCAGTGTTTGCAGGGAGCTCTTGGTGCCCAGGTGACATTTCACTGGGTGTGTGATTTAGCCTGTCTTTAGCTTTCCAGGCCCACAGTTGCATATGGAGGCTTGTTCCAGCACTGTTGCAGTTGTATAGGGCTGTGCTGGATGGTACAGCTGGGGCTGTGTGGATGACATGGAGACTTTCAGGACTTGATTGCAATATACCCTGGTTCCACAGGAAGTAAGGAACCTCAGTATCTCCACAGGCTTGTCTTCAAATATCTGTTTTCAGAAGTCTTTTTCTTGTTGTTTCTGAATGTTTTCTTAGAGTGGACCACTGAATAGGTACAAGGGGTACTCAAAATTTAAGGTTTTGCCCATCAGTCTGCTAGAATTAGCAAGCAGAAGGAGGAGGGAGTGCCAAAGCAGGGTATCTAGAGAGGTATGCTGCCAGAACTACAGCATTCAAGACATGGTAAACAGTTTCTGGTTTCTTGTAGTCACTAAATCTCCCATGTAAATTTTTACGACTGGTAAGGTTAACTCTAGTTTCCTGACCAATCTCAAGATGTTCTAGCTATATTTTAGTGACCCAAATCACCTCTGCTGTTTCATTTGCACATGGTGCACATTGTCAGAATTTCTATTTTCAATTACAAAAGTGGCTGCATTTCAGGAGTGGGTGAAATGATTGGTACATGTATGAGCATATTGAAAAAATCTAAAAGATCTTCCCAGGAAAAAGCAAGATTTTTCAAAAGAATGTACAAATGATAAATACCGAAGTGCACGAGCCCTAGGATAGACTGATTTTCAAAGAATATTGGGATGGAAAATTGGACAGTTTAAAGTCACAGTGCCACATGGTCTGTGCCATATGCATGGTCTGTAATACTTTGAAGAGGCAGCAGGAAGAGAGCTTCTGAGAAATTAATTCTCCCCTTTCTTTTGAGGTGAAATTAATGGCAGAGTGCTGTGTGATTCCATGACTATTTTTATCTCTCCTTTGCCTCACATTAAGATAATGAAAAGCCCATGAAAGTGATAGAAGATGAAGACCTTGTGGACCAGCAGCTCATCAGTGAGTTGAGGAAAGAGTATGGGATGACCTACAATGATTTCTTCATGGTCCTGACAGATACTGACATGAAGGTCAAGGTGAGGGTTTCAACTTTTTGAACTCAGCTCTCTTGAAAGAAAATGCATTGGAAAAATATGAAAAAAAATTTGAAAAATTTAGGAAATTACACTACAAGCTTGCATGTGAGGCATGTAAGAGACTGATGCAGGACCTGGTCATTGCTGGAGGACAAGCAAAAGAACAGTAAGTGAAATTTTCAGAACTTAGGTAGCTATCTTCATTTTCTGCACTTAGCGGATCTCAGGAATTATGTGTTTCTGCTGGAATGGTGAGGAACAGGATCTCCCCATAGCTGACAGGGTTTTAATGTAGTACCTGGCATTCTAAAACACACACAGTTTGGCTGCTCAACAGGATGACAGCACACTGCATAGGACAATCCTCTAGATGAATGGCCTTACAAAGGAATATAATAACTGCAACGTCCTGGCCTTATCACATTGGGCAAATACTGAAAATATGCCACTTCCAAAGGCCAGTCTGACTGCAAAAACAATTATATTTTCCATAGTTTCTGGTCTGTTTTGGGCCTTTTTGCCTCTGTGCAAGTTAGAATATTTGGATCTCTAAATATCCTATGGTGCTGTGATACATACAGAAAGGCTGCTAATATGAGCACTATATCCTTATATCCACCTATCTTGTTTTTTTTTCCTAACAGCAATACTATGAAGTACCCATAGCAATGAAGTCTGTGTTTGATTTGATTGACACCTTCCAATCACGAATTAAAGACATGGAAAGACAGAAAAAAGAGGGCATTGTCTGCAAAGAAGATAAGAAGCAATCCCTTGAGAGCTTCTTATCCAGGTATGAACCTTCTGTTCTTATCTGCTGCTAGTTCTACTAATTATTGTGGTACTGGAAAAATACCCATATAACTATTTCTGGGATTTTTAAATACAGCTTTCTCAGTATTTACAGTGTTAAGCAAAGACAGAGATGCAGCCAGAGTTGAATGAAGTCTTGTATAGAATGCTGGAAGTCAGGAAGCATGTTTCCTGACTAACTGCACCTTCCTTGGACACTGATTTTCAGTGCCTCAGTTTCCCCATCATGACATGGAAATAATAAAACTGATTTTCATTAGAAGAGCAAATAAGGATTAATTCACAGATGTTAGCTCAATGTTTTGAATGTATGTTTATGTGCTTTGATAATCAACCATCCCAATCTCATTAATCCCATTCTAATCCGTTCAATGTAGTTCAAATCAGTAGTTAATTCCCTCTGACTTCCTTCTTATCCTGCTTGAGATAACAGCTGGTTTTTGCCAATATTAGTCATGCATATGATTAAAGGTCTTGCAGATGTCTTTTGCAAAATGTTGGAGACCTTCTGCAGAAAGACAATTTTGTTTATGCAATCTCTATATGCTGTGTTATTACTCTACCTTGAGACCTAAATTCCAGGCAATAGTGCCTGGACTGTGGGCATTCAGACCCACAGAAGAGACGTGCAGCTACAGCCCTCTCTCAATTATCACAGGGTAAATGACATGGAATTAGGGCTACCCCATGATTCTAGACCTTACCTGTTACAACTGCATCCTCCTCACCTACTATCAGAATCCATGGGAATACAGTGTTGATGCCAGATGGCTTAAAAAATAACTGAGGCAGCATGATGGATTATGATGAGGAGGAAAGGAGCAACAAGTAAATCAATAGGTTGTTGGTTCATAAACATTTTAAAATTCAATGGCCACTTCAACAGAAAAAGAACCTTTAACAAGATACACCCCACCCACCTCACCACCTCCTGTTTAGGTCCCAGTGATTCATCCTTGAGACCACCAAGAAGAACCACAGTTTGGAAACAGCTGATCAGCACAAGAAAGAACTTCTATACTGGAAAGGGACAGGCCCCAAATCCTTCTCTGCTTGGAAACAGCCCTAGTAATAAACACACATTAGAAAACTGGGCACAAAAAATACAGAATGTTGCATCTGTAAACCGCACTGCTGCTCCACAGAATGCATTTGTTGTCTGTGAAAGAAGCATTAGGCTTTAAATATTGGGTGGACTTCTCCAGCCACATTAACTGGTCAGATTCCCAGTAAAATTAATTCCAGCTTTGTCCAAGATGATGTTCCCAGTTGAACAAGAGCCCTGGCATTATCTCCCTGGTGTTGCTCCTTGCAGAGGTCAGCTATAATAATGCAAATATTGTTCTTAACAAGCCTGCCTGGTGTGAAAGGAAACCACGAGAGCAAAAGCCAGCTTAAGTAATGCTTAAAAGCCACTTGTAGAAGGAGGAGAACCTTGAGTTTGGGGGTGAGTCCCCCCTAAGACCTAGACACTGGCTGTACTGCTCTCTGGGCTCACACATCAGAACAGGATGCAAAACAGGTAGAAGAGGAAAAAAGGAGCCGTACAGGGAAGGGTCTGGCAGATTTGTAAGGAGTATTGGTCCCTGGCATATGATGTCAGAAATAAAGCAGAAATCTGTACATTAGTGTTTGTGAACGAACAGCTTGAGAGGCTTTCACCACTTTTCAGCTCTGTGTAACTCCAAAGGAGATGTTTAAAAAAAACAGAAAGCAATATAAAAGTGTCTTAAAGCGATTCACAGTTTTTCCGTAGGCAAAATATGATCCAATGACTACATTCTCACTCACTGTTCATAGGTAACCAGGTGCTTTTCTATACAAAATAGCACAAAGATTATTTTGTTCTCCATTTTGAGAATAATGACACAAAATTTCCGTCCTTTTCTTCACATCACATATGTGATCCTTAATGCTTCTCATTTCTGTTCACTTAACTGTACACACACATTCATGTCTTTTTGCTGCTCCTCCTGAGAAAGATGAAAATTGAGGAGGTTTGCTTTTCAAGGATTTATTTTTCTAACTCTAAAAAAAAATCAGTATCAGTCAACAAGCAAAGACATCAGAATGCTCTGCTCTTTTAACAACTTCTTCTATGACTTTGAGCAAGTCCCACCATATCTTCAGCTTTTCTTAAGTGAAGCAGAATTGACCCTTTGCATTAGCCTTCATTTTGAGATCTTCGCATGGTACAGCAGAAAAGCAGGCTATTATTATAACAGAGTAACATCTGCATCCATTTAAAAGATCATTTCCTGCTGTAAAAATATCTCTGCAGCTTTGCAAATTCCTATAAATCTGGTTTATTTAGGTTAAGTGGAGAAGTACCTATATTTAAAAAACAAGTTGTTGAGAGAGTATTAAAAGCCCCTACAGTTAGAATTTGTAAAGATTTCAAGTTTCCTTATGGCACTGCCTTTCCTTGACAGGAAAGGAAAGAGATACTTGTGCAAAATCTGGAGTAGACGGTGCAGTCCCTATTAAAGAAAGATTCCAAGATTTATCTTACTGCCCCACACATGCCTTATATAGCCACACGCTGACACAACCACACACTTAGAAAGCAAGCTCAGATTTAAAGCCATGTTAAAGGTATTTTGAGCAAACGTGGTGCAGGGAAGAAAAAAGAGGTCACTGATTATTTACACAGAAGTATGAGTTATGTCTGAAATGAAGATACACCCTAATTCTCAGACAGCCCTTGGACTGCAAAATAACTGTGCAGTTCCAGCAGTGGTGAATGACGTAAAAGCTAAATGCCTAGTGAGGAATTCCACAGTAATCTTTTTCTCTTGAATATACACTTCTCAACATTGCTGTAACTACTGAAGGGGGCTTTGCAAAGATAGTAAACTTTGCAGTGTTTGTTTACTGAAGCAGAAGCACTGCAGGTGTTTCTTTGAAAGTTTTGGTGCTGTAAAATTCAAAACAAGCTTTATGCTCTCCCAGTGATGGACAGAATTGGGAAGATTTCCCATCAAGCTGTTACTTAGAAGTTGTGAGAGAGATGACATTTCTCAGCCTACAGAGAACAGAAATGCTGAGAGGACTTGAGTCACATGTCATGACCATGCCTGGCCACACTCTCTTTTCAGGTTCCGATGGAGAAGGCGGCTGGTGGTGATCTCTGCTCCCAGTGATGAAGATTGGGCTTATTCCCAGCAGCTTGCTGCTCTCAGTGGACAAGCCTGCAATTTTGGTGAGTCAAAAGGAATTATATTCTTGCTCCCCCAAACCACATCCTTCCTGGTGATGTGATGGATTCCTTCGCTCAAGTTTGAACGTGGACAGTCTGAGGAGTCTGACGACTAAAAACTTTCCTCCAGATCCAAATGGAAGATTGTGCTAAGCAGGTAGTACAGCCCACTGACACCTACGACAGCTAAACAAAGTGTTCCCTGGAATAATTTTTGAAACATTACACTACTGTAGCAGAAAATGCTAGCACTCCAAAGCTTCTCTTCAGGCTTGTACTTCAGGGGAGTAATAGTTGTTATGGGGCTTTTCTGTACTGCACAAATTAACAACACAAGGAAAATGCTTTGGTAAGGGCAGATCTTTTAAGACCCAACTCAGAACTGGGCCAGGCATCAGGGAGATGGGTACACATCAGGGCTTTTTTTCTTTTCCTTACTGCTTCATTGCCAAAATCCATAAAAATATTAATGGAAGCCACTTTAATCCAATAAAGGCCCTCCCAGACCCATAACTAGGTACTTAAGAACCAACTAACATAGTCAGTGGAGAGAGAGGGGCTCCTCCAGGGGACAACTAAGGGCAAGACCCAAGAGAAGCACTCTTCTGTCTTCTTGTCATGAAGTGCAGAGAGCCTTACTCCTAGCAATGCACATACCATACAGGGTCTAGACTTGACTCCTTCAATAGAATGAAACAGGTCCCTTTCAAAAGCTGCTACTTCAATGCATTTCAACTACACCAGAAGGGAGATCTGCAGTGTGATTGTTTATTCATAATAACCCGGCTTTCATTCAGAGCATCAGCATCACCTCATTTGCAAAGTACCAAAGGAAGCTGCAACATGGACCACTGCAAAATGGTCTCTGAAGAATAAAGTGTAATCAAAACAGTTGAGTATCCCCACCCTTTGGTAGGGACAGCTTGAACACAATCCAGTGAGTTTCTAAAGCATTTGTCAATGGGTGTTTTAACTAAGTGGTTTGTTTCCAAGCATCTTACCTCCAAGTTGTAAAAGCAGTTACATCAAAGATTTTGTAGATTGTACTGACTCATGTTATATGAACAGTTTCTGCTGTCCCTAAGGTTTTTCTTCAAAGCAGAGGCAACAGTCCAAGCCTCTGTGCAGAACAAATGGAAGAAGTGAGTATCTGTCATAAGCTATTCCCTGCAGTCATTCAGAGTTTAACTGGCATAGGTTATATTGCCCCTAAATAATTTGTTGCTGTGTGCATGATAAGTAAAAGCTTTACTAATGAAGAAAACTGTGCAGGAAGATTCTGGATTTGGAGAATGGCCTCTGCAATTTACTGGCATATCTGATGGTTGTATCCCCGTGCTACAGAACCACACCACCACGCTGCTGTCCTTAAAACAGCTTTATGCAACTGATACCACATTTACTCAACACATCAGCTTATTCTTGCATTTGGGACAGGTGATGTGACTGGCAGGGACTCCATAGAACAGTAACTGTTTCTCCTGGAAGGCCGACTGAGACTGGGCCTTAATTTAGCAAGCACAGACCTGGCTGATTAAACTGAAATCTGCCCAAGGATAAGCAGAAAGGTCTGGTCTGACCGAAAACTGTCTTCATTTCCTCCACAGGTCTGCGCCACATAACTATCCTCAAATTGCTAGGAGTTGGAGAAGATATTGGAGGTGTCTTAGAGTTGTATCCAATTAATGGTAAGTGACTGTTTCCAGTTTCTTCAGTACTACCCATGAAGGGCATTATACAGTGCTGAGTGCTTCTTTGCTGTAATTTCTTGAGAGGGATGAGAATGTCTGTTTTTCTCGTTTGTTTTGTTTCTTTCAAGAAATAAGATGACACAAAAGCAAACAAAAAGCTTTCTTGGTGTTTCTGTGCTAAACATCATACAGGTTCTTCAGGACAGGAAAGCACAAGTGCCTGAAAGTCATCTCACATTTTGACTTCCCACCTAAGCTTACAGTCCCCGATACACTCCTCTGCCAGCCTTGTTGTCAAAGACAGGGATATCTGTGCCTTTCATATGCTCAAGAGTTTGCAGGGCTAATAGAAAACACACTCAGCAGATTCTCCTCTATGGATCTCTCATTTATATTCATAGAATAGCTTGGAGTGAATAGGACTTCTTAAAGATGATCTAGTTCCAATCCCCTGCCATGGACTGGGACATCTTTCACTTCACTGGGTTCCTCAAAGCTCTATCTAACCTATCCTTGAACACTTACAGAGACAGGGCATCCGTCTGGGCAACCTGCTCCCGTGTCACACCACCTGTATCCCAAAAAAACCTCTTCCTTATATCTAATCTAAATTTACCCTCTTTCTGTGTAAAATTAATACCCCTTGTTCTGTCTCTGGGCTCTGGTAAAACGTCTTTCTCCATCTTGCGTATAAGCTCTCTTTAGTATTCCATTTGCATCCCAGCAGGCTACTCCAGGTAGATATCCTTAAGAGAGTGGGGACTTTTCAAATGCTGTGGGTTCCTCTACTACCTAATCCAAACAACTGCCTCCATCAGTGGAGGAACAAAGACAGAAAGAAGCTTATTTATCCCATATGTGCTCCAACTGCTGTGTGCATGAAAGCATCCTAGTCCTTCTACAGCACAGGAATATTAGGTCCATGTATGAGAAAAAATAAACAGAGGAAGCTGATGTCAGACTTCTTCCATCAACACTCTTGCAGCCTCCACTCATTTTTCACTGGAGGCTTCGTGACTTTGTTTATAGTTCTGATTTGTTAAGATCAACAGATCTTTGTCTAATCTGCACTTGAATTGATGTTGACTTCTAGCATGTGTTCTCCTGTGAGAACTTCTACAGAGATACCTTTTATTTGTCCTGAACATGGCCTCTTATACCTTTGTTTGATTCCCCTTATTTCTTGTGTGGGGAAAAAGGTGAACATTTAATCCCTATCTATCCCTGCAGTAACACAGACAATTCTGCAGATCTTCCCCAACCCATTTATTTGAAAGATTGCAGTCTTCACTTAGTTGGACACAGAATCATACAGAGTTTATTCCAAACCTGTGATCAACCTTGTTGACTTCCTGACTTTTCTCCCCAGTTCTACCATAGTCTTTTGAGGTGAGAGAAACAGAATTTCATGCAGTGTTCAAGACGCACACAAATAATAGGTTTCCATAGTAGAATAATAATACTGTGCTGTTATTATTTTCCTCATGGTTTATAACATTTGGTTTTGCTTTTGGCCTTTAGTGAGCACTGAACTGCCCTTCCATGAAACTCTTACAGCCCTAAGACCTCACTGGCAGGTGGTAATGGTCAATCTTCACCATTTCTTATGTGAAGTCAGAAAAATTTTCACCAAGTGCATCACTTTGATCTGAGTAGAATTTCTTCTATAATTTTATTAACCAGTCACACAGTCTTAAAGGATCTTCTGCAATGCCTCACAATCATCCCCCACTCTTACTACTATAAGTATCTTCACACCCTCAGTATACTGCCTAACCTCCATGCTCATACCTTGTGTGCATCATTTACAAATACATGGAACTGCACCAGCCCCAGCACAACCATGGAACTTTACTGATGACCTTCCTCCACGCCGTGTGATCATTCACTCCCACCTTGCTTCTGTTTCAACCAAGCTGTGATCACTCACTCCCACCTTGCGTCTGCTTCAACCAAGCTATCAAAGGACCTTTTGAAGCCTTCTGAAAATTCATATAACCTGTATCAGCCAGGCCACCCTTAACCATCTGCTTGCTGACCTCTTTCAAAGAACATCAAGTCTGTCAGGCAGGGTGCCACTGTGTAAGAGTCCTGTTGCCAAGCCAACTATGTATATATGTGCTCGCTGATCTTAGTTGTCTTACAGTTTATACTCATTTACCCAGCACAGACTTCGCACTTAAAAGCCTGGAGTTCACCAGATTTATGCTAGAACATATACTCTGAAGAGGAAATGACATCTACCACATCCCATACCTCACATATCATGACAGTTCAAGAGTGAGGCTCTATAGGCTCTATATCCAGCAATTCTTCTATCACACTTCAATTCCTGTGACTTCTTTCCACTGTTCCAGTTGTTCACATATGCCTTATGCAATACATAAACTGGTGACCCAAGCTGCAAAGAAGTCAAAGTAGTTCACGGATTTTGAGTGACAAAAAGATGTGCCACACTACAGTAGCTTCAGCCTAGAGAATAAGGACAAGTTTACTAAACCTGAAAAAGCTGTTAAAAATACATCCTTAGTTTACAGTAGAGCAATTTCATTTCAGATCCAGGAAATGGATCTGAACTTGCAAATTACAAGAATCTTACATTGCCAACTCCTGGGCTGTATCCTATCTCACACTGCTAACTTTTTACCTATAAATCCTCATCATCACCTAAATATATTAATGCTCATTTTATGTTATCACTTTCTAGGAAGCTCAACTGTAGACCGAGAAGACATCCCAGCTAATTTGGTGAAAGACATTCGAAATTATTTCCAAATTAGCCCAGAATATTTCTCCATGCTTCTAGTGGGGAAAGATGGCAACGTCAAATCCTGGTATCCTTCTCCAATGTGGTCTATGGCGATTGTGTATGACCTGATTGATTCCATGCAGCTCCGGCGCCAGGAAATGACAATCCAGCAGTCACTGGGCATGCAGTGCCCTGATGATGAGTATGGCGGGTATGGCTACCACAGCTACCACCAGGGCTACCAGGAAGGTTACCAAGATGACTACCGTCACCATGGAAGTTACCACCATGGATATCCATACTGAAGAGAGCGACTTAGCCTCTGACCGCCCCCATGTCTGTCTTCCAATAGCTATCCAAGCAATAGGTGGCCAGTTGCAGAAAATCTTCCCAGGCCACCTAAATATCCATGCCTCGTTCTTCTAGTGTTCAATCAAGTCTTTTCAATCAAAGTCAGGACTTTGGTCATTTGTCTGCTCAAAAAATGCAGAAGCCTTTACAGTGAAGCAATTCAAACCAGTAGTATTGAAGCTTTAAACAATAAAGACTCCTTTATATTTTTAAACCTTTATAAACAAAGGCCATCAGCAGGTGCTGTTTGTATTAAAACCAAACAAAAAAACCCCATAGCCCCATTCCATGGGCACTACAGTAGGTTAGGAAACAAACTGTCCAACAATGTGCTTTTTAGTACTTTTTCTAAGAAGAAAAAAATAAGTATATTTATTGGAAAGTGAGATTTCATTATGCTTATGAAGAGAAACAAAGAACAACACTTTGGGTCTCTCCCAGAGAAGGAAAATTTAAGAAGCATGGGGCATGCTCTTTAATAATAACAACAACAGTAATAAAACCTTTTTGAGACACCTTGTTTAAAAAGACAGCATCCCTTCTGCAGTGCATTAACGTTGTAATTAGCTGACTTTATGAATGAAAATAAGATTTATGGCTATGGCAGAACTTGTTCCAATACAATACAATGTAAAGTTCTTAACTACAAAGCTTACTGCATGGCTATTTATTCTTTTAATTGGGGTCCCTGTTCTCTTAGGTCCTGCCCACTTCACTGTTAAATCTAAGTTAATGACAGCTAAGTGGAAACACCAACCAGGGTTAGCACTGTCAGAAATACAGAAATCTGAAAAGCATTATTTTCATCAGAAAAAGAAATCTCATTCACATATATTTTCAATGAGTTGTAACTAGCTCTCTATAATAATGCTTTTAATTAAACTATTACTCTAAATTTCAAATTTTCTTTTACCTCTTCTTCTCGTACCCTCACCTATAAAAGTGATCTGGATTAAATGTTTATAAGAGTATTTGAGATTAATTTAATCTGCTAAACCATCTCTAGTTCTGCCACACTTTCAGAAGTGTTTTTTTTCTCCCTTCTCATTGATGTCTTTGGGCATTGGAGCTGTAACACCACCCTATCCTACTGAAACCAGCGGCAAGAACTGCATGCATAGCCATGGTTTCAACACCATTTGGGTTAGATTTCTAAACACTGAAGATGCAGCAGAAAGATTATGGAATATCTTTAAGTGAAGATACCATGTCAGCCTTTATAATGGCACACTGGTCACTTCTGAAGTTGAAGGTGTGCCTGACCAGTCACATTTGTTTTTATAATCCATGATGTGCATGCACATCACATACAGATGCACACAACAGGGCACTCCTGCTGGGTATCACCATCACAGCAGTAGCACACGACTGGGACAAGCTACAGCTTTAAGCTGACCAGAGCATGCTCTGCATTTTGACTTTGAGCATTTTCCTGATTTCTTTTTTGTCCCCAGATGAAAACAAAACCGGCTAAAGCAACAAGTTCACTCAAAACCAGATGCTTTCTTTAGAAACTTAATGTCAAAAAAGGTCAGGCATTACTTGCCCTTCTGAATGTCAGAAAGGCAGAAAGATGGTCACAAGGCCTTAGCATTACAAATCTGGTCACCCTCTGGAGCAGGCTGCCCTCCCTATCATGAGGTCTAGTCAGTGCAGGGTACAGTTCCTGACTTACCTTTCTCAGGTGACTGGAGCTAACTGGGGGAAGACATTTGACAATGATTTTGAGAGGACTGCTGCCTGCAGAGCTTCTGAGCTCTCAGTGACTACAGCACTTCCACAGCTGAAAGCAGTGGACAGAGAAATTCAAAAAACCGAAAAGAATCACAGGATGGAAGGGTTTCTAGAAGAAAATGGGAGTGTCCTGTAGCTCACTTTTAGAAAACAAGAGCTTATTGCATCACCGTATCAAGGTCAGCTGCCTAACTTTCCTTGCCTAAAGCAAAAACAGAGGAAAGTATACCAGACATCTAACAGGCACCTCCCGCAGACAGAAGGAAAAATGCCCTTGGGGCATTTTCTTTCAGGTGTTCATTTAAACTTTCCTGTGATCTTGTTTTTATGTAAAGTCTTTAAATGAAAGCCCTCTAAACTCACACTATAAATCACATAAATTCAATGTCCTGTGCTGAGAGGGTTAACCTACAAAAAAAAGAGCGCAGCACCTGATCCAAATGGCCTTTTTTTTATACCCCTGCCTGAAAGTCAAAGTTAAATTGTGCAAGTACCAAACCCAGCCTAGGCATTCAGTAGGAGTTGCAGTAAAAAGACAACTCCAAACAAGTTGTCCACTTATCAAGGGAGGTGGGGATGGGCTTTTAACCAAAACTACACATTCAAATATTCACTGAATTCGTAGAAGACTCTGTATTATTCTACATTCTGGTGCCTATTTCTGCCTTCATTACAAAATGACTCGAAATCACCAGAAACTTTTAGCAATGATTTAAAATCCTGATTTTGCAACCTGCTTTTCCCTATGGAAAACTAAAAGCAAAGCCAGAAGGAACACCAAGCCAAAATATTCTTTCAACTACAACATGTAGCTACATGTAGCTATCTTGCAGGCTATAAGCATTCAGGAGTTACATTTCTCCAAATGAAGACTTCATTTAGAAAAACAAATCAAATCCAGATCACTGGATCTGTCCCTGCAGCATCACTCCAAGGACAGACTTACTGAGATTAAGGTCCTATTTCAACATACCTTAGTGGGAAGATTCTACATGATAAAGAAAAGCTTTTTTCTTATGCTTATTTATGGCATTTGGTTCAGCTCCAAGATGGCTGTTTTCATCCACAGCCTGTCTTTGAAGCTGCTACATTCACAAAATAGCTGAAATTAACCGAAATAAATACCTCTTTAATTGACTTGTTACAAGCAAGAGAAACATGAACACACCTCTCTTCCTGGGATGTTTTGTGAACTATTTCCTCAAACCTGGAGGGAGGAACATAACACCCTCAGCAGCAATTAAGTTCAAATGTTTGTGAATCTGGGCTCTAAATCAAAACTTAGAATGAGCACTCTGCCCAATGTATTCTTTAAAGACTATGTGCCAAACTAATGCTGCTCTCCAAAACCATCCTCATAAATTTCCCTATTGTAATTTTGGGCGAATATAAGTAAAGCTTTCCAACATGGAATGGTTTCCATATAGTGGGAATACTTAATCAAGTGGGATTGCACATGATCTATCTGAAACATGTAACTCTATAGAATTGCTCCCCCTTGCTCACCAGGGCTGCTCTCCAGCTGACAATTGTTCACAGTCACTTCCTCTAACAAATCTCACCTACACACTAAATTTTACCATGGCCACGGATAGTACAGCTGCAAAGATTTGCATGTTATGCTTTGCGTTACTATTTACCCTATTTTACTGCTAAGTGGATGCAAATCCTTACCCATTTTTAGACATCAGTTAACATTCCTGTTGCTGCAAAGGGGATATACAGTTCTCCTTCATTATAATTGAAACCTGCCTGGCCATCCAACATTATCTGAGACCTCCAACCTGAAGACAACAGAAAGATTTCTACATGTTAGACAGAACCAAATCTCCAGCATGAGTAAAAACTTGGATCAACAGTTATATAACCAATACCTTTGTGCAGTCTAAGACTATGGCAAATAAGTCAAGCATGATAGCACTGGTGAAATTTACAGAAAGGAAAATCATTAAGCAGGACAAGAGTTGAAAGTAAGAACTAAATGCACTTTATAATAGCTTAAGATCAGTCATTTCCACATCTCATGTCTCTTAATGGAGATATTTCAGGCACAAAGGTCAAACATGGTTTTTAAGACAATAATCTTTGGTTTGATGCTCTGTCTTTAGAAGTACGGTCATGGCTGATTTCTACGTTCTCACTTAATGCAACGCAAAGCTCTTTGGAACTTCATGTAAAAAGTTACGGTTCACATAAATGCAAAGCAAACTAAAGCTGAAACTACTTTCACTCTTGAAAATACCTGCTGAAGTTGGTAGCTGTGACTGAAAAAGGCAACAAACTCAGGCAGGTATATACTGCAAAGCTGTATGCAATGAAAAAAAATGTTTTCTTGCCAATAAGTCTTTGACAGTTTGAGCATTTTTTAACATTTCATTTCCCAAAATAAAACCTCATAAACCAATGAGAGAAACTGAGTTTCTGGAATTTACACTGAAATATGCCTTCTATCGATTCTCTACAGAAACAACGAGGATTCCTTATGTTGAAATGGCCTGCTATACAAGCACAATGAAATTAGATGTAAAAAATTTTTCAACAGCAACATTAATTTTGTACAGTTAATATATACTAGGAAAAATACAGAAAAAAAAGAATAGAAATTTTAGATTCATAGTTTATGACTTGACAGCCATGGGCCACATATGAAAACAGGCTGCCCCTCTTGATGGATCAATGACAGGAGGCATGTTAATACAGCAATAAGCCATCAATACAGTACACATAAGCTTTATACACAGAGCCTGGACAGGATGGCAGAGGGGAACAAAGGCAGGACTGTCTTCAGTCCAGAGAAATGCATCACTTAGTGCTTACTATACACTCTGGTATGAGGCTCTGACACTGAACTCGTTGCTTATCTTCTTAAGAATTCTTCTGACAGTATCTTTCAACTATGAAAGACACATTTTTGAAGGGAGGAAATTATAAACCCACATCTTTTCCACTGCTCTGAGAGAAGAGGCTTTAGGAACATACCAGGAATCCCTTATCAGCATTCCCTGTTCCCTTGCCTGTCTCAAAATTCTCTGAATAATTTGGAACCTATTCCTCATCTCAGTCAAAATACAATCCAGCAAGATGCCTCAACAGAAATTTTAGATCACTATGCCTGGCACTCTGCAGAATGACTTCTCTCTCTACAAAATGAATGCAAGACCTTATCTGCCAGGGTAGAACAACACTAGACAATATTGCCACCTGCACTCTCTTGCTCAGTGCTCCAGATGTTGAAGGGCATTACTGTAATTGCATAATATTTGTTTTCAAGAGTGGGATCAGTGCAAACTAAGCCTCTACACAAAGCCTTTCTAAACACACACACAACAAAAAAGATGATGCATTCATGCTGTTTAATAAACTTTTGTTTAATTCAAGCTCTTTCAAAGTTAGGCCACGTAAGTTGCATGTAAAATTCACCAGCTGCTACAAAGGCATTCCAGATTTCCATTTCCCCAGACACTGGGAGACAGGCACAAAGGAATACAACTCCCCATATATACAGCTTGAATATTGTCCTCATCCATATTTGACATCCAGCCCCAAAACAGTTCCAAATAGTCTGTCAGTGGGGAAAAACGACCCTTCCCTATGTTAATAAAAGATTAACTCTCTCTCACTATGAGTAATAGCACTCCTCTGATCCAGCCTCATGCTAGAGGGAATCTTCATCTGTATCGATGTCACTGCTTGGTTTGTTCAACCTCTCAAATTCTTCTCCATCCTACAGGAACCAGAAGCAAAAGAGGACAATGTGAGGAGAAGTCATCTTGTTATTAATACCACCACCAAAAAAAAAAATCAAAAGTGAAGTTTATTCTGAAGGCATCACTTAAAGCAAAATCAAGACCCTGTAATTTAAATCTCTTACTAGTGTGTTATAGGGTTTAGGAAATACATACTCATAAAAAACATTCCCTGCATCTTTAACACTTTTTAGTGACTCACTGCCTAGAACAGCTTGTAGCCCATTCTTCCACACAATCATAAAATGCTTTGGGTTGGAAGGCACTGCAAGGCTGCTAGAAGGTCTCCCTGGAGCCTCTTCCTCTCCAGGATGAACATCCCAAACTCTCTCAGCCTGTCTTCATAGGATAGGTGCTCCAGCCCTCTGATCATCTTCCCCTGGACTTGCTCCAGCAGATCCAAGTCCCCAGAGCTGGACACAGTACTACAGGTGGGGTCTCACAAGAGCAGAGGGGCAGAATCACCTACCTTGACCTGTTGGCCATGCTGCTTTTGATGCAGCCCAAGATACAGCTGGCTTTGCAAGCTCACATAGTGCTATTCGTTTCTACAACAGCTGCTTAGTTGTAAGTGCTACAATAGATGACACCCGGCATACCAAAAATATATGAATTTGTGTTATTTACTGCTCATTAAACAACAAGCTAAAAAGGCACCATGTGGAATTTCTGAGAAACATCTCTTCCAAGTTTAATGTTTGTTGGAACGCAGTGGGGACAGCGCTCTCTGCTGGTTACAATGTGCATCCACGGCCCGTCCGAACCGCGGGCTGCCGTACACAAACATTAACCCTTCCCATCAGGCGACTGCTCAGCTCCGCTGAATCACAGCTCTAAGAGCAAGCCGTCCCCGACGCGTTCTAGGTAACTAGATCACTCTTCAAATCAGAACAAAAAACACTGGCAGGCCTGGAGGAAATATACAGCAAGAAAAAAACCCCAAACCGTGTCAAAACTCTGTATTTAAACATTACCTTTTTATCTTCAGCTATCTTTGACTGTTATGGTAGAAAGAACCTTAACATGAAATGTGTTAACTTCCTCATTATGTGACCTAAGCTACACAGACTTACCAGTTCTACTTAGGTACAATTATTTCCCAGGCATCAATTCCAAATTCCAAATGCCCTGGGCAAGTACACTCTCTTGGTTATAAAGTTTCAAGAAAAGATTTGTACAAAGCTGAAGTTGCTCATAGGACTGTCTACAGTCACAGCAGGAAAGCAATGCCTACCTAAGCTTCATGACTTCAAAAAGAGGCATATGGAAAGCGATACCCAAGATTTTAAGAAATACTGTGGAGCTTTGGTGTTGAGGGATGAGTCCAGTCACACACAAGTTGATTCTTCCAAACATTTCATAGGATAAAGAGTGATGAAACAAAAGAGAAACCATAGGAGACAGTACTGGAAAGCCTTACCCCACTTGACCTCTCCCATCCATCTCCTTTGATGAGTTTTCCCCTTTCCCGCAGAGTGGTATATTCCAGACCTCTTGCTTTATTGGCATTGTAAATGAATATGGAGAGAAGCACTACAGGAGCTTCCAAAAAGAACTCTAGAGAAGGCCTGAAGTCAAAGATGATGAAAGACACAGTGGTGATGATGACAGTGTTGATCTGAGCAGTCATAACATGGAACATGTTGTCTCGGAACTTCAAGATGAAGGCTACAGACAGCCCCAGGAAAGCTGTGACAAATATAAGAGCCACAGAGAAGATGTTGTGCCCATAAAAGAAGCCACAGTTCCCTATCTGCCTCCGGTCCTTAGCCTGCAGCGCCAGCATGAGCCCATTGAACAGCACCCCAAAGGCATAGAGTTTGCTGTTCTGCGTGAAGATGCTTTCTCCAAGCTGATCCACATCTTTCAGCATCTTTTCATTGTAGATGTTAGCAAGGGCAGACACAAAACACTGCACTAGAATAAGCAGATGGCCCAGGCTGAGGCGGAGAGGCTTCAATGCTCCTGCCATGGTGCTGGTCACATTCCACTGGAAACTGTGAAGGAAACTTGGAGGTGCGCAGTTGCCCTTTTCCACGCATGCTTCCTCAGGTCCAGTAGAGAGAAGGCAGTGGTTAGATGGCCTAAAAAACATATTGTGATGAAGTCCATGTGCAGCCAAGCTGTGCTGATGGCCTCCAGTTCCTCGAGTCAGGGCAACGATGGACAGGAATAAAATCACCAGAGACGCCCATTGTACCCAAGAGAGTCTTCGCCTAGTACACAAAAAAGCCACTAAATTTAGAAACACAGTGGCATAAATTAAATGACAGAACATCCAGATCTACAAAACATAAAAGACATCATGCCACAGATAAGGAGACAGACAGGTGTAAAGAAAAGTCTTTTCAGAAAACAGTAAAATGCCAAAATGCAACATGCTTTTCTATGGCAAAGGGGGCCAAGTCTGGCAATCAAGGAAGCACAAAATGAAGTATTCCAAAGAAACAAGGAACAGGAAGGTCTTTCAAGATCACGTTATTTCTAGATACTGATTGCCCAAAAACTTAAAAGCAGCTCTTGTCTCCATGGGAACAAAGGTCTGATGAATAAAGTAAAAAATCAGACATCCAAATAATTACCATCTTTCTTTGGAAACGGTTCACTATACTGCTCATTCCCCCCATGATTTGGAGCCCTTTTCTAGTATTTTATGAAGGTAACTCTTATAAGTCAACAAATATAATTTGTAGGACTATTAGAATTATTTATACTGGTTTTTCTGCTCAAACAAAACCTGTTTATCTTGGTGAAAATCAAAAATTTGGAAGATTAAGTGAACTGTGACATCACAAGAGACACAAAACTAAAATGAGAAAAAGCATTTCGAGTCAGACTATCAGGCACTGTTTTGGTACATTAACACCTATAGGAAAGGCTTATTTGTGCCATATTCAACACAAGCAACTTTTAGAGTGTAAAGTCAATACCCCTTTCCCTGACAGTCATTTTTGAATCTAAATCATACTATAAAGAGCACAAATTTGGCAAAGTGGAACACATAGTCTGGCTTTTGTCACATGAATAATGAAGGGACACATGATTGCTTTTCAAAACATACTATGCAGTTGACCAGAAACACATCAGGACTGGCACCAAACACACCTCTATCTTCCACTCTTACTAGACCACATCTACACTCAATTGAGAACTGCAACAGACTAGTAAGAAGCACTGGTAAACATGAAATAAGAGATTTAATGTATGAACAAAAGCTTTCTTCTTACCATTCAATAGCTATATAATCATGATTTCAACTGTTTTCTACTAGAGTTGACCAAATGTGTAGACATATGAAGGGAGTCCTAATAACCTATTATTTCCTACGCCTTGAGATGTAGAAAACAAAACCACCTCTCTGAGTTAGTACAGCCGCAAGAGAAGAGAATTACTGTTCCCATCAGAGAAAGAGAGAAAATGTAGCTTAACTTCATCAAAGCTAGAAAGATTTAAATTTCATTTACTTTAGCAAATACTACTTACTTTAGCACTATCCTGAAGAGAAGAGCTGTTGTTATAATGACAAAATTTGAGAAGAGTACAGCCATTGCCTTGAAAGAGAAGCAGAGGAACAAAGTTATATTCCAGGCACACTGTGGACACCAAAAACCTACAGATTTCAAGTGTTCACCTTCCTGCAAGGTGCCAGAGTGAAAAGCATTGATACTGAATTTTCTTCCTCACCCAAGTGCAATAACACACCCGTAAAATGATATTCAAGTCCCATTTCAAAATCTCAAGGAAACCACAGACCCCAAGCTCCACTGCAGTAGGCAAAGCTGTACTGAAATGAAGATGTGAGGAAACCAATGCAACAGAAAACTCACTTAACAGAGAACAGTTTAGTTTTCTGTCAGATCAGTTCCCCAGCCAGGCTGACCAGTCAGCTGCAAAAACAGCTGCGTTGGCACAAGGGAGGAAGTTGCTCCAAAATGAGAATAAGCAAAGAACAAAGCAAGGTGAGGCTGCTCCTGGCTGCAGTGCCATTTGTAGTGTTCATGAAATTCCACACTTGGACAAGGCACTTGCAGAAAACAAACTTCTTGTATGTCAAGTGCATTTGCTGTAGAGTTTATCAAAGATAAGGAGGTGCTTGGCTTGATTCAAGACTGTAACTGTAGTAAAAAAAAAATCATCTATTTCGAAGTACAACTGAAGACAACTCTAAAGCTTCTGTTTAATTTGGGAATAACTATATAATAACATCAGTGCTCTAATCCACAGCCATGATCCCAAGCTGCAAACTCCTTGTGGCAAGGATTGTCTGTTTTGCCTCTGTATTAAACACTCTATACTGGGACATCAGACCAAGAAGAAGCTCTTTTAGGCACTCCAGTTACCAGTAAAGATCAGAATCCACCAGCACCAGTAGGAAAAAAAAAATCCTCTTTTTGAGGGTAGGGGTGTTTTGCAAACTGTGTGTTATTCAGGATTGCCCTGTATAGTCAGTATGTGTACAAAAGACCCAGACATCTGAAGTTTTCGGTCCAATTGAGCCTCAGAGTGAACTCACCTTTTTAGACAATTTTACACAATATGGATTCAGGACTACAAAACACAGACTTTATCTTGAATTTTCTCATCATTTCCACATTCCCAATTCTGCTAGACCAGAGTCTTTTTCATTCACCAGAGGAAAAGCACAGGCTCTTTTCCCACCATCCTCATTCCACTCTATGACAACATTCTGTCTGCTGAACAGTAATTCTAATGAAACAGCCCAACACAGGATCTCAAGGAAGCTGAAGACTTACTGACAATGAGACATCTGCCTATGAAAACACCTTAATTTTCCACTTTGCAAAATTAAAACTCAGTAAATATTCATGTTAGGTGAACACTGTGAAAGGACAAAAATATTGAATAAACAAGGAAATCTGGCAGAAATCACTCTGGAAAAAAAGAGTCTTTCTGCAAAATGTGAAAGTGTTCCATGCACACTCTGGTTTTGCTTTACAGTCCATCCAACATCTCTGGTAACATGATCAAAATCTTTAAAAGGATAGTTAAAAAATTAATTTTGAGTTGCTTTGTTCTCTGAAACCTCAAGAGACCTCTGTCCTAGATGAAAAGGAACATGAATATCAAAGTTCCCCATGCCACTGATCTGCACATGAAAAGCAAAGTCTCAAAAGGTAAGTCCATAGGAAATTTAGCCACTAAAAAGTATCACACCACAGTTATAGCTGAAGTTTCAAGCAAAAAAATCTCACCAAATCGACTCTATACTTCCAGCAACTGCTCACCCAAGTACTACTTAGTCCCAAAACTACTTTGTATTTAAAGTCACATGACCAAGTTCAGACAGGTATGGCCATCTTCCTTCTAAGCAGTTTTCCCTTTTCACATTCATGGTCTCGTACAGTACCAAGATATTCTATCTTAGAGGTATTTAGTTATCTCTTTTAATATTTCTTTATCGTAATAATGTTACAGTTTCAGCTAACCATCATAGGATTTCTCCAATTAAAAGATGCTAAAAGTTCTAAAAAGAGGAATCTTAGAGCACATCTTCTGAGGGGAGATAGACAATGTATGTCTGGATGTGTGTGTCTATGTAAAACAAAAGCTGTGCATATTACAAAGAATTACCTTAACTGAACCAAATGAAATTGCTTAAGAGAGAAATAGCATTTATGTAAACTCCTATGCATCAGGCTTTGCTTTTACAAGTATCACAGCTGAATTTCCTTCCTAAAACTAGAAACCAAAAGAACCCACAAACAAACAAAACAAAAAACCAAACTCAACCCAAACCAACCAAAAATCACCCCCACCAAGAAAAAGAAAAAATCCACCAATAAAAAACCCCATACTACAAACCACAGAACCAAGCAGCTGTGTGTATTATTTTAAGATATCTGACTCTTGATTTTATTAGGTTTTTTCAGCTGAGTCCTATTATAGACTCTGGACTGGTCTGTCTCTGACAGAAACGTACATCTAAGAGAACAATATTTTAAAGAGAAATTCTGATAGAGAAGGCAGAAAACCATTTATTTTTAATGTTCAACGGGGCAGCCATGGTATTTTATAGCAAGCACAAACGTTTCCATCTTTGACGGAAAGATTTGTTTCCATCTTACTGCAAATAATAGATTCTGAACCAAAAAGTCTCATAATACAAAAATAAAAGCAAGCACAAAACCTGTACAATTTTCTGAGCATATGCAGGTTCATCCAAAAGGATGAGAGTAGCTAGAAGAAAGTACCAACTAAATTTTGTACCTGAGCTAACAAACAAATGCAAAAATTAAGTCAGTTTTCTTCCTTCCCTCCTCAGTTTCTCTTACACTTATTCCCTTTGTGAGGTTACCTTTACTTACTTTATGTCACATGCATGGAGTGGTAAAAGCCACATAGAAAAGTGCAACTCAAATAATAGTGAGAGAAACAACTGGATTTGAAGAGAAATACAGAGTTGAAGAAGGCAAAGGAGGAAAAGTACCAAAACCCCACCCACTTCTTAAGCACTTCACCCTATTTCTAAATCACTTTGGACGGCGAAAACATAAAGACTCTTCTCTGCTGAAAGCTGTACAACACTGACCAGTAGGCAAGAGAATGGGAAGGTCTGGGTGGTCAGGTACAGATTATTCTTTCACCTGCCAGTGTTAAAACAGCAGATAGCCTCAGTTACAATCTTGCCTTGCCAGTGTTACCACAATAGATAGCCCTGGAGCAGTATTACCCACTAAGACATTGGAAGTCATGTTATTCAGTGTAAGTATACTTACTGGCTGGAGGTAGGACAGTACATAGAAGACAATCAAATTATCCAGAAAGTAAAGAAAGGCAGGAATGGACCATTTCATGGAATTACATACATTCTTCCAGGAAAAACATTCAGAGAGATGATCCATACAACCCTTTTCTGAAAGGAAAAGAAATCAGTAAGAAAGACATCATTCTTATTATTGAATAATGTAACAGAATAGGTACCACTGTTCTCTTTTCAGGAACACAATTAGACTGAAAACACTTGAGTTCCACAGTTCTCTGGCAACACAAAAACCTGTGTTCCAGGGCAGAACACACAGCTGGAGCAACAGTCCTGTGTCTGTGTTCACCTCCTTGCTTCAGGAGAGAAAATGTCACAGAACCTGTTACATCCATCAGAGCATTTGTCCACTGGGAGCAAAAATCCAATTGTCAACCATTCTTTGAGGGCCAAAAAGCACCCCAGAGTCCCCACACAATAGCAACATCCTTACTGGGTGTGACTTTCTGTTGATTATAGATCAAATCTACAACAGGAACAATGACACAGACAGTGGATTCCTTCATAGAGCACCCAAAGGTCAGCCAGTTTAGTAAGAAGTACAAAATAAACCAGAACTCAGTTATCTGTAGACCACAGCACATGATCTGGGTAAAAAGAGAACATATAGGAAGAAAGAAGAAAGAAAGGACAAACCACAAAGAATGACATTTACTTAGGTATTCAGGGCCCAAACTTCAGGAGGAAGACTGTGATAAACTTTAGACTACCCCAGAGCTGGTGCCAAAAGTACTTTATTAGCACAGATTTAAAACTACCCAATGTTATCTAATCCTCTCCTGAAGCACCAACACATTGAGTTCAGCAATACTGACATCTGGATTTAAAAAAAAAAAAGAAAAAAAAGAAAAACAAAGAAAACCAGAAAACATGCAATCAGCAGTAGGCAATTATGGTAAAAACTGATAGAAAATATTTACTATCTTAGGTAAGTCTGTACTAAATGGTAGAGGTGAAAATTTTATTAGCTTGCCAGAGCCATGACTGTTTCCTGGAGAAGTAGACAAAGCCAACAGTTCAATTTAACATGAACCTCCAGTGCCTGACACCCTCTTCCAAATTAAATATTTGTTCTCTACCATTTTGAAAAGCTAAGAAGTTAATCTCTCATCGTTTTTACATAAGGACAGAAAAGAAAGAAAAAGCAAAAATGCAAAACCTGTGGCAAGTGGAAAGTGCCACCTATCATTAAAAAAATGTAATTGTAGGACAGCAAATCTTAGAAAGTCAACACATTTTAGTTATTTTAAACATAGGTACTTACCTTTTTTCCTATTCCAGAGTGCCAACACCACACAGAGGACCAGTTTTACTACTTCAGAACACATGTTCACTGTTGTAGGAAGGTAATCATACTTGTTATCTGTGGAATTCAGCAAATCAGAGAGTACACAATCAGTTTCTGTCTCCTGTATTCATAATTTGAGCAAGAATTTATTTTAACCACTCCAATCACAATTTTAGTCACAAAAGGCTTTGTCAGAACTTCTGTTATAAATGTTTCAATGTTTATGATATACAACTTCCTGAATGGCCTCTTTTCTGAGCTGAAATCTTTCCTCATTTTGTCGGAGTTTACAGCAGAACATTTTTGGAAGAACTTAAGAACACGACTCTTTTAAAAAAAAAATTAAAACGGGAATGTTTTCCCCAAAGAGCAATATGGTATTTTTTTAACTCTCACAAAAAAACGGCTTCCAGGATGACATAACCTTCTTTTAGGACTGGAAATACCAGCCAGTTTTAGCACGCCCACTAAGATACCACTTCCCTCCTAAGCCTGTTGCAAGCAAAACGTTTCAATCAAACCATGTACCGTCAATAGTGCTTACACAAGAATCCAGTCTTCGAAGAGTTAGCTGTAAAATAAATTACCTGCCTCATCTTTTAGGGGTAGATCATACACCTTGCAACCCAAGTTATACCTTTATGGTAGAGCACTGGCTAGAGAGAAATTTACCAGTGCAGAAACACACGCCCCTATAAATATAACAGGATGTTTATGCAAAGAACTCTGCAGGTGGAGAAGTATTTCTGGTTACTTAAGAAGGTTTTTGGGTATCTGTTTTAGTCTAAACATCAATGCTTTCTTATTCAAGGTACATCATACGTATTGCCCAACGTACCTTCATTGGCAGAATACTTCATCAGGAGGATTCGACTTGAGCCCAACGCAATGAACACTCCTCCAAGCAGAAAGGTCTGGCTGGTTGTCTTGGAGCAAAGGGCAAATCGACTACACCATTCCAGCTTCATTCTGCTGCCTTGCCGTCAGCGCCCTTCAGATGGCAGGATAAAAAACACCATAAACAGTACTCCAAGCAACTGGTTACACAAGGCAAAATAAGTATATTTTACTGCTTTGTGTAATTTATACAAAGATGCTTACATCATAGAACAAGCCATGATCTTCTTCTACGAACTATTGTTTACTTACTTAAAATTTGAGTTCAACCTCTGACCAAACACTGCCATGTCAACTAGACCATGGCACCAAGTGCCATGTTCAGTCTTTGCTTAAAGAAGTCAGGGCTGGTGACTCCATCATCTCCCTTGAGCAACCCATTCCAGTGTATAATCATCCTTTCTATGAAGAAATTCTTCCTGATGTCCAACCTAAACATCCCGTGCCACAGCTTAATACTGTGTCCTCTTGTCCTGTTGCTGGTTGGCTGGGAGAAGAGGCTGACCCCTACCTGGCTACACCCTCCTTTCAGGCAGAGTGATAAGGTCATCCCTGAGAAAAGGGATACGCTACAGGGACCACCAAAGCGGGATAAACAATGTATACACAGGGACTCTGAAGGTAGAAAAAGGAGGCTGGTTCCTGAGAAGTCTCCATCTAGGGCATACAGATTAGCTAAAAGGATTAAAGTTCACATGTTTCTTTTTCTTTAATATATTTTTAAGTGCTCTTGCTCCTAACCCCAGCAAGGAGAAGCGCTACATCAGCGGAGCGAGCCCAACCCCTCAGAGCTGACCTGGCGCTGGCTCGTTCCCAGCGGCGAGGGAGGCAGAGGGCAGCCGGAGCCAAGCACCGGAGCCGCGTTCTCCGCTTCCAGCGCCGCCGTTACTCGCCTGACCCGTTAACGGGCCCCGGGGCCTCAACAGCCGGCCGAGGGAGGAGCAGGGAGGGGAGCCCCTGTGGGCCAGCTGCGGGCTGGGGTCCGTCCCATACTGACGGTCCGTTCCATACCGGCGGGGCGGCCAGAGCGCGGCGAACCGATGCGGGGGGACACGCACCTCGCCGCCTCCTCCTCACCGGAGGAGGAATACCCGCCGGGCTTTACCGACCGCCTCCTGCCACGTCGCTGCTTCAGGCTGCAGCCGGGAGCGGCGGGGCGGCGGCCGCGCGGGGCGATCGGGGCTCCGAGGCAGCTGCGCCCGGTGCTCGGACGCCGCAGCCGGCGCACCGGGTCCCGAGAGGCTGCGGCAGCGCGGTCCCCCTC